>LR990620.1:1250000-1850000 GCA_905147815.2 Phalera bucephala
AAACTCTCTTTCAGGTTATTCCAGCATTCATCTACATTTGAGTCCGAAGAGCCTGCTGTCAAAAGCTTGTCCCGGACTCTGTCTTCATACATTCTCCTCACGCTCTCATCTTGCAACTTTTCAACCTTTATTCTTTCAAGGTCTCCGAAGGGGATACGCTCTCGCCAGTGCCTCCACTTCCTGAACAGACCACTAAACCGCGCAACTACGAGATAGTGGTCTGATTCCAGAGTGGGGCCTCTATACGCACGCGTATCTTGTAGTTTGCTTCGGAGACGCTTATCAACCAGGATCAGATCTATCATGCTTTTTTGTTCATTCCTTCTCCACGTATACATATCTATGTCCTTGTGCTGGAATATCGTATTAGACACAAGTAGACCCCTTTCCAAACAAACATCTACAATGAGCTTACCTGCATCGTTCACTCTCTTATCACCATAGGGACCCAGAGCAGCGTCGCAAGTTTGCCGCCTGGTTCCTACCCATCCGTTCAGATCGCCACACAAAATCACCTTTTCGTTAGCCTCAGCCAAATCCAGAACTTCCCTGACATTATCCCAAAACTTCTCAAGGTCCTGGGGTGTCGACGAGCTTACGAGCAGCATATGCTGCGACCAAAAATACTCTAGTGACACCCAGTTTTAAACGGACCCTGAGAAGTCTCGCATCGCACAGGCCATAATCTCTCACTCCAGAGGCCAGGCGACGGGACAGCAAGATACCCACCCCCATGCTGGCACGACTGCTCTGCGGTACCCCAGACCACAGAGCCATCGTTCCATCAGGAAGATCACAGGTTTCACTGCCCCTCCGCTTAGTCTCTGTTACACACAGAGCATCCAGGCGTCTCTCTTTCATCACATCAATCACCTCATGCATCTTATCTTCCATACCACCTCTTACATTCCAAGTGCCTATTCGGCACTCTGCACCCCACGACTCACCAGTTTGGGCCCGGCGTGATGGGTGGCGGCCCCCATCGCCGCTTCCACCTATATTGGTACCGACGGGGGCGGGCCGGTACGCGTCGCCTCGGGGGGACGTCTTCGGTCCAAGATTGCAGCCATAATGACTGGCAGGGGTCGCGACGAGCACGCTCTTGGACAGACCCCCTCCCGATCCCGTTCGATTCCCGCACGGGAAAAATCCTTGTGCGACCCGCAAATGTATGTGTCGGTCTTTGCTTTTTCGGTTACATCATATTTGAGGTTCAAATTGAGGATTATTCACTATGGTACAAATCGTGGCGCGTTACAATAATTTCTTGGAATGATAGTGTAATCGTATTTTGTATGCCACTGGGGTACCATTAAACGATTATTTTACGAATTTTAATTATTCATAGCTAATAGCCCAGACGAGAATCAATTATAATGGGGTACCCTCAGGCCACCTTTTTACTAGTTACAATGAAATAAATAATAGTTATAACCATAAAAATAGTCGTTGAACATCCAAAACACGATCAGACATTCGTGCATTTTATGAATAATAAATACCAGACAAATCAAATAAAAACTGTACTCAGTCTGGCCTTTATTGGTTTATTAAAAGTTCAGACAATTACGCTAAATAGATATATACAGAAGGCCCACTTGGATAGGGCCTTAATTATTCTGAGAAGAATTCTTAATTCTTCTTAATTTCGTCTCCGTAACCGGCGAGTGTGTATGAGACGAACTATGAGAGTGGAGGAAGCCAGAGAGTTATGTAAGGAAAGAACCTGTTGAAACTCTGTACTCTCTGCCTACCTCGCGAGGGAGCTGGCGTGATGACATAGATAGATAGAATTATTTTTTAAAAAGAAATAAAACACATATCGTATTATTTGAACGAACCCCAAATTCAGTGAGCTCATGAGCATGTACTAATACTACATCTATGCTCATGAGGCCATCTATGAATCGTCAATCTGTCTATGAAGTGTGCCATTTTGAAATGCGAGACTCTGAGAGAAGATCAGGATGTTAAGGATATATTTGCCTACTACGGATAGAATTTTGACATATTTTGTATGGGAAATCTGTCAAAATTTTACTGACAGTAAGCAAATCTATCCTTGAGTTGAATATTGAAACCGGAAATAAGACACTCACGAGTTTTTCACTCGTCGCCGACTATTAATATATACACAAACATACACACAAATATCGTATAGGAAATATTCTCTAATTCTTTTCTAGAAAATCTCTAGAGTAGGGCTGTCACGTAAAGAGTTTGGGAGCGAGTTCCATAGACGTACAGCACGCACAGTAAATGAGTCATCATATCGACTCAAGCTATGTCGGGGTATACAAAGAAGAAGAGAAGAGACGGAGCTACAGGGTTTTATGAATAATAGAAACGCAGTTGGTAGATGCTGTACTTAAGTCGAGAGTGACATATATTATTTTGACTGACGGCTTGGTCCAGTAGTTCAGAGCTTAAGCCGCTCCACCTACTGGATCGAAGAGAGGCAGATTCGAATTCTGTCTGGGTGTTTGTGTATGTGAATTTCATTTTTGTTAACGCACTTACGATACAGGCAATAATCCTAGTATGGGGCTATATCTCTTAATCTCGCACAGTTTAAAGACCACTCAAACTGTGCGAGATCTCCCAACAGTGGCCAGACTCAAACTATGGAGAGAAACTAAATCCCCACCGCCTTACTCCGTCCCATGTCAGAAGCAACTACCGCCAGGGCACCAACTACCATGGCTATTGTGGAAATCATTAAATCGGCTCCGCACGCAGCTAGGTAGATCCAGGCAAAATCTATGTAAATGTGGATTCAGAGATCCAAATCTGTCCTGTTCTGTCTGTGTCTGTCTGTGATTGTGGTGGACCTCAGACTATGCCTCGCCTACTGATCTGCCCTTTATGCCCCACCACCTGTACAAGGGAACAGCTAAGTGCGGCCATAGACGGCGTGACCTAACTAGTAACTCACTTAGCGAGACAAATTTGAACCATTGACGCGAAAACAAGAAGAAAAAGTATCATTGCAGCTCCACCAATTCACACAAAATGTTCCTAAAATATATTCAGCTAAACCTTTCTCATGAACCAGTTTATATTTTGGGTTAAACAAAATGAAAATCCGTATCTACAGTATTTACCTTATGCATGCATGCATAGAAAAGATACGGCGAGCGACTTTAATTTACATATCTGTGTGGTAGAGATGCTAGTTGTTTCTCGTGTAGTCATAATCCTCCAAGTTTTAATAAAGAGTTGAACTTCTGCATATACCTTATGGTAATAACCTAGAGTCCACTTTGAATACAAACTCAACCTTTATTTAACCTCTGGAACGTGGAAAATTGGAGAAACATCCAAATCCCAGCAGTGGTACTATATCACTTAAGATATTTTCGTATTCAGTCTGCCGTTAGCTTTGAGAGAATTGCCTTGCAAATTTTACATATTATTCCAATCAAGCGAGATTCACCTATAAGTCTATACGCAAAAGATCGTATTTAAGTGTAAAGTTAAGTTGGCAAAGTATTCCCATCTCAACTGCCAACCCCTGTGAAGTAAAATGGTTCAGAGGCCTCCATTGCATGAAGCCATCCTTTTTAATACAGCCCCCGGTTTTTACCCTTTGAATTTGAAATAATATAGTCACGTGAACGTGAGTCGATTTTTGATAGACAGGGTTGTGCGGTTGCGAATATTTTCTAGATTTATTGCACAATTTATGTTACTCAGATACCTGGATTAAATATCCTGATTTAGTGGCTTACACTACCCTACCCTTATAAAGATTATAGCTTTGTGCACAGTCCATATTTCAGAGATACCATATCTAACCAAAAATAGTGCTTAATTAAATATTTTAACCTTTCGGCCATTTTGTCAACGTTTTGAAGCATGTTTACGTGTTTCCGCACCCTAAAGGTTAAAAAACACAGCAGCAATAAGAAAACTAACCATTTCGCCCAACTAATTGCCATCATATAGTTGATTAAAGATAATAAACAGTTAAAAATTTATGATCAGCCTACTATATTGGTAATATCGAAAGACATGATCTATAAATTATTGCTACAGATGATTATAAAACATTGACTTATGACAAAAAACGTTGAATTATCGATACCCAATACTCATATTCACTGTACCCAAATATTTTTCAAAGTTAAACGTACAAAGTACACCAAAATTTTCACTAAAATATTTTTGCCCTGACAGATAACCCCTCATAGATAAGAGACAGTTCGTTCGTCTATTTCTGTCAACCCTTGCGCTGCGCTAAGATACCGATGTATAAGGATCGTTGTGACATTTCGCGAAATAAACTTTATCGTATAATATGATCGAAGTTGGGCCCGTGACGTAAATCTCTCGCCTTTTTGGACAGCCTGTGAATTCTGAATATATTTGCTTCGAGATGATAAAAGGGACTGTTCAGTGTTGGGGATGGATCGAGGTATTCTGGGAATAGTGCTTGCCTATGCGAAACAAGTATGAATATCAATGAAGTCAGTATTGGGTGATAACATGACGTGTATAAAGATCTTAAGTTTCTGCAAGGGTTTTTTTAACTTGCTTCGTTCGTATGTCTGTATTACAAAACATATTCGGTATTATTTTTAAGCACTTGTTGGTGACCACTAACCAGCTTATCTATAATTTGGTATGCTTATGTAACTTCAGCTTCAGCTTTAATGAAATAATAGATATACAGCTCTTCAACCGTATATTTACTAGTCATTACCCGCAGTTGGGCACGCATTTATTTTGTAAGAACTTTATAAATTATGGCCTATGTGTTATTCTGATGTATATGTAGCTTTATTATAGTAAGGTGCAAGCGCCAATTCAGTAGGTTTTCCGTGTAAGAGAAACAAATAACCACACACCCATCCTCACAAACTTGCGCGTTTATAATATTAGTACGATTTCAATGTAGCATTTGTATTGTGTTCGGCATTTGTTTCAAAACGCAAGTCTGTTGTCGTTACGATACGTTGTTTGATTAATGTTAAATCATTATTAGTTTGATTAATGTTAAATTTACATAAAAAAAAAAAAAACCTCTACTGAAGTACCGCTACAAACAAATACCAAGCACTGTAACAATAAGCTAATAATAAGCGGCATGTACCATACAAGTGCATATAAAAGCAAATACTAACAACACATAAATTACACAAAAAAAGGTGCGGGACAAACCGGGCCCGCAGTGTCTAATTACAAATAAAAAAAAAAAAAATCATTATTAACCTTATACTACATTACAGTAACAGCTTCCAATAATAAAATGAAGAAATCTAATATTAATGCTAAAAGTCCTCTGATAATTTAGGTTTTGAAAACTGTACTGGCAATTTTAGTAACAGTTGCATCTGGTCTAGACTACCCTCGTTTAAGGATAAATTTGTATCTCTAATTGGTCATGTACACGAACTAAGCTTGACTCAGCGTTCAGACAACGAAATGCTGTAACATTAAATTGTTCTTCGTATTCTTTTAAGTCATCTTTCGGAGTATCTTTTGGCATTCCATTGTCACAGTTGTTTTAATTGGGTGAAAACTTGATTCAACGACTACAGATGGTATCATCAAAGTTTGCGGTTGAACTTTAGCTCCATAAAACAGAATTGGAAGTAAATCTCTGATTTGTTTGCCTTTTTACCTTATAGTGCCGTCTGAGGAAATGGGTCAGCCAGTAGATAAAAAAATCTTTTTGGTCAAGTCTTTCGTTACTTACATAGATTAATTCTATCTATCTTTATCATCACGCCAGATCCCTTGCGGGGTAGGCAGCGAATACAGAGTTCCAACAGATTGTTTCCTAAATAAATTAATCCATTGGTAATAATAAAGTAGGATTTTCTTTGTAGTGGTACAGGCGCACTATGTACACCCACATTTCACAATGTTAGGTCCCCATGTAATCAAAGGCGATTCTAGTCACATCATATCAGCAGGGCAGAAATTTAGATTCCAAATTGCTATTAAGTAATTTTCGATAGTAATAATCCAAAAACACTTTTACCAAATTAGGATTCGAAGCAAAACCTCGAGATTGTCAGTCGAACCATTCATTGTTAGACCAACGAAGCACCAAATATCAATAAACACAGCTTAGCGGTTGTGTACTAGGTGCCTAATTAGGTATGGGTATTTGCTTTGGCGCAGTGTGACAATACCGCTGGTTACTTAATACGTATTGATTCAGCTTAGATAGTCAATTGAGACGCTTGTAGAGCTTTGCAACCGCGGTGCTCTTAGCGATCTTCAAGGTTAAGTAGCGATTGACTCGATTGGCCGGTGCGTTTTGGCATTTTCATATTCGAGCTTCTCCGTGTTTCTGACGGTACGTTAAGCCGTTGGTCCTGGATACCGCTAAATGTGGTAATCGCTAAACCAAGTTGAAGGCCTTAGGCCGGCTTGACTAACTAACTTTTATATCTCTGATAGTTTAAGATATCGCCACAGTGTAGATGGATAACTGCATTCATAACTATTGTGCGCAATATATCTACCCAAAAATAAATTCATACATAGGAACATAATATGCAATGGAGTCTGAAAAGTTTAAAAATAGAGAGATCAAAATAAATACAAAATTTAGACTGTGCTTTTCTATTAGCTACGTGTATTACGCTTCAATTTCTTATTTTTCGTCTTTCATATATACTTCGGTTATTTAGGTTCATTTATTTTAATTTTTCGAAAACTTTTTTGTACACATATATCAACAATTTCAAAATTTACAATATATACAATTATACACAAAAGGCAAAGAATTAGCAACCAAAAACAGACGTAAAAATATACATATTTACATAGGACCAAATGGTTCCACGCTGCTGTCAGTTGGCAGTGTACATAGAACGCTGGCAGCATTGCCGCGCTAGATAGCAATGCTTATATGCTGACCAAAATATACACCAGCTTTCTTATGACCTGACCTTTAGCCGATGTATTCGCCACCTATTATATAGAGCCATTGTAGTTCGTTTTACATTTAAATATATTTTTTATGATAAAAATTTAGCTCCACGCTAGGATTTATTACCCAGTTGGCGGAGCGGCTTAAGCTCTTAACCACTGCGCTAAACCTTCCGTCAATTAGTGATACTTGTCCGTCAAATACTATCATATCTGTGGTTTTTCCCATTAGAGTTAAGTGAATTAGACGCCTTCTTAATAAGATTTAAATAAAAAAATTAAAAAAAGTAATATTTGACAGACTGCTTAGTTGCACTGAATTAATTAGTCCTTGGTTCGACCCCCGCACGTGACAACTCTTACTATGATCCATAAATGTGTTTCGATCTATGTGTTTGTTTTTGTAAGTTTCCTGTTTGTAAATGTACCCATGACACATGAATAAATCGTAGGGTGGGGCTACGTTTTCTTTTTAAAAATAATGTATCAAAAGAAAACAAAATTCCTTAACTCTCTTATCCAACTAAATATGTAGTAAAGAGGTACTCAAACGGCGGATAACGTATAACCCTGTGATTGATTATTGATTCCCGCTAAACGGCCATAATAAGTCGGGGTACGTATTCGCCTCACGACGTCGTTTAAGGGTAAAGACGCAATATCCGAATGCTGCGGTCATCGGTTGCGCTGTATTCGGATAAAATTGTGCTATACCATTAGATATCTATTTTCTTACCAACGATCTATAAAATAAAACTAGTTTCAGAATTTATAGCGGTTTATTTGCAGAACCCATGGTCACGGGGGGAACTGAGTTCCTTCTGTGCCCTTGGGTGCTCCAAAGCTCTCGAAACGCTTAAAAATTAAAATAAACTGCGATAAAATCCGAAAAATAGTTTGATTTCATATGTAATATTCGCGTATCTAAGAACTCAATAAATGTTTAAAAGGAAAGTTATTGTACAAAGGCGAGCTTAACTCATTAGATAAATAGTCAACAATTAAACTAGGGACAAAGCTAGCGAGCCTCTTTAATTCCGTCATCTACCAGGGCTTAACACTAGATGGACCGACGACCTCAAAAAGGTAGCTGGGACAGACTGGATGCGGAAGGCGGAGGACCGTGTGCAATGGCGCGTGTTAGGAGAGGCCTATGTCCAGCAGAGGACTGCGAGAGGCTGATTGATTTATTGAAGTAGCGAGTCCTCGACCGTCGTAGCTGTACTAGCTGTTGGTCCATGCTATTTTATAGTAACTAATAACGAAAAAAATCACCTACAACGGACGGCTTGGTCTAGTGGTTAACAGAGTAAGTTGCTCCACCGATTAGATCGAGAAGTCGTGGGTTTGATCTTTCACGGGACCAATCTATGTATGACCTACAAATATTTTTTTCGGTCTAGGTGTTTATGTATGTGAATTTACAATACAAGAATATCTTCTAGTATGAGGCACCGTTTATAAAAAAGGCAAGAAATACGTTTCGGCTTATAACTAATCCTTATTATGACTTAACAACATGAATGTAAGTTAAACTATGAAATTTAATATCCGAAAAAGAAGGGCGTTATGACCGCCTGACACGTTTAATCGATTTAACCTTTAAATGCGGCATTAAGACCGCGGCGGGCCGTATTCAGCCCGCGTCCGCCGTTCGCAGGGTTAAGCGATAATATCTAAATAGTGTCCAGTCATCGAATAACCGTTATTAATAATAATATAAAAATGTCGTTTTTAAGTTAATATAGTATGTAAATTTGAATAAATTTTGGAACATGTGTAGATAAAAAAAATAAAATTAAAAAGACATATTTTAAACATCAGATATTGGACACCATTGGAATCTCGTCAAGACAAATCCAACGAATCCAAACACGGCGGAGTTATATTGAGTAGTTGGTTGGTTCCATTGGCCACCTTTTGGCTTCGTCATCAGACTGTGAACACTATTTGGGAGTATAATACTTATCAATACCAATCTAACAAGCCTAAAAAAGAGGGGGTTACGTTGCATAATTCACATGGTCCTATCGTAACCTTCTGATTTCTTCATCAGACCAGCTCCATAGTAGCACATTATTGCATTGTCACCGAACTTACATACGTATGCCGAATTTCAGCTGAATTTGATACCCGCAAGTGCTTGAAAAGTTTATCACAAGATTTCAACCGGAACGACGGACAAATAAACAGACAGACATACGAACATTGTAAGTAAAATAAAAGCTTGTAAAAATATATTCTATTTGTGACTCAATTTATAAGTATATGAAGAAAAAGAAATCCGACCAACTTCGACCTTATTTCCCTAAGCAGGGGTGGCAGATGCTTACGTTAGTATATTCAAATGCCATGTAGGCGATACATTTTCAGATTCCGGAATGAGACTGAGAATTGTTGAAAAAAAGCAAACTTTGTTCGATTGAAACCCAGAATTTTTTGATCGCTACCTATAAGATATGCTGGTAGTGTGCCAAAACGGTAGTAGTCTTTTTATTTTATCCGTCTATACGATACATAAAAAGGCAAGTCCTCACTGACTGACTCATCAACGCTCAGCCCAATCCCTTTGCCCTAGAAAGCTGAAATTTTGCACAGGTTCCCTTTATAGTGTAGACGAGGAATACGGATTTGTCAAATCACTGTGTAATTCGATAGAGACACGAGTACCTACAGGCAAATTAGTTAAAATTTAACACCTACATGTATCAAATTAAACGCGACTAAAGAGCCGAGCAACAGTTAGTTACTTAAAAAATATAGTTACCCCACGTAAGTGGTGACCCACCCGTGCCAGCAGGAAAGCATCCAATATTATCTGATTTACAATCAAATCATAATATACTAGTAGTTTTCCGCGGTTTCGCACCCGGTCTATAGCAGCGCCACCTACCGGGTCTATGTTACTTCTGGATAATGTAGCTTTTAAATGGTGGTAGTCGTACACCAAGAGTCACTACAAACAAACAAATCTGTTTCCTTTATATATTAGTATATGCAACGTGTAACATAATAAACGCACGACCTGAAAGTAGTTTGTTCTAAATCGATAACTGTATTGATTCTAAGGCATTTTTTTAAATTTGCAAGAAATGCTGTTACTCCCTTAGTGCGCTATAATAAACTAAATTTATTCTGGAATCAAAGCAATACGGAGATCTCAAATCCATTTCTAAAACGTATTTCTCAATTCGCACTCATACACGTACAAGTTTCATTGTTAATCGGGGTATAAAAGTTCGTAAAAAAGGGGTTAAAAAACTTAAATTTGGAAAATTGGTTGTCGTATTGAATTTGAACCAATTATCTAATCGGGACGTCTGAGGTCTTGCGTTATTTATGATACACATCGTATATTTTATAAAATATAATGGTATCATAATATGTATAAATATAGATATTGGAACTGTGGTCTATCTATCTATCTATAACCTCACGCCAGATCCCTTGCGGGGTAGGCAGAGAGTACAGAGTTCCAACAGGTTTTTTCCTTACATACCTCTCTGGCTTCCTCGACTCTCATAGTTCGTCTCATACACGCTCGCCGGTTACGGAGACTCTTGACTTTCGGAACTGTGGTGGTCCATATTTATCCCACATCCGACGTCCGCAGGGTTAAATAAAATATTGAATACTGCCTAATAAAAGTGTGACGTATGAAGTTATCAATATGATATTTATTAGCTTGCCGACCTACTATTATCTATTTAGCAAGTTTTGTAATCAATTTGCATTATAATGCTCCTACATTGTTACGTAGGTACTTATCGTTTTATCTAAAGCTAAGTTAATAAAGTTTGGTGATAAACTTTGTATAGAATTGGCGAAATTAATTTGAGTAGGGAAAGGAATATTTCTACTTTTAAAGTCTATACTTGTTATCACGGACTAGGAAAAAAAGACTGCACTGCTTATGTCAAAAATGAAACACCCTAAGTATGCCGTTGCGTTTGTACCGCAGAAATCATATTAATAAGAGACTATTATGATTTCCGTGGTTTGTACCTCTACACACATCCGCCGGTAGTAATGTCAAAGAATTACATGTATCTATATCACACGTCAGACCACTTGCGGGGTAAGCACAGAGAGTACAGAGTTCCAACAGGTTCTTTACCTTACAGACCTCTTTGGCTATCTCCACTTGTATATACACGCAGTGTTCTGCTTATACACGCTCGCTGGTTAGAAAGACTTGACTTGTCCTTCAGGTAGTTTTATAAATTTTTAAGCCACAAACACACATATTTCAGTAGGGTGTTAACTTTTGACATTAGTGATGTGGAGACCTTCTTTTTTCCTAGTCCGTGTTTGTGATACAAATAGTTATAGCATCGTTATAGTGAGTTACTGCTACGAGTTACTCTTTGTGCTCTTAACTAACTTAAAATACTGACTAAGAGTATGCCTACTCTCTCTGTTTACTCTCACTCATTCTCTTCGCATTGATCCAACGATATAGCTTAACAACTTCGTGTATGAGTTGTAGCAGATACTTAAAATGTATCAAGTTGGGGAGTAGGAAGGTAAGTGAAAAGTTTCATTACAAATTAAAATATTGTATAATTATTTATTCTTAAACTATAACTCTTTAATCATTTTTTTAATTGACGACGTTGTTATTTATGGACATTTTACACTTGAATTCTAACTTACCTATAAATACGTAACTAATTTATAAGAAAATAACCGTAATTTATTGTTTCCCAACAATTGGTTTAGCAAATCGAAAGACCAGTACCTACCACAACATCCATTAATTTCAAAATTTTAAAATTGCATAAAACTTGTTACATATCGACACGTATTTTATATGTATACTGGGACACTACTCTCATAAACTAGTACAGAAATTTCACATTCACAATGAAGGTTAAGGTATACTATTCATAATTTCTTTTGTAGTTGATGTTATAAACAGATTAATAGATAGAATATTCTGCGAAAAATGGCCGATCTATGATGATATCTGTCTCCACTACCTGTAAAAAAGCTCGTTCGGATCGCTAGTTACAAATATTTCTTACAAACAGAAAATAATGGAACGTATATGGTGATCAATAACAATCATTTTTCTTGCTTTCGGATCTTCCGATTTGGAAAACGAATGTTGGCCTCTATGATTTTGATCTTTAGCAATTAATCTTCAAGCGACACCAGCAGTATTAAAAGCTCAAGTTCATGGCATCATCCTGGCTCAAAGTCAGCTCACTGAGCAGAGATTTTTGCTCAGCAGAGGCTGAACTCCTGAGGCTCGCTACACAAGTCTTGCTACGCCTCAACGGAGGTCTTCCTCGGATTCTGCCTTCGTATTTATGCCTCTTGCGGTTTATTGGGCTTTCGGTATCGGAAAGTTCATCACATTTCCTCTTTGAAGACGAGGAGTCTAAGGAGGATATAGATCTATGTGGTGTAGTTGAATCTGCAATTTGAAAATTTTAACTTAATCATCATTATCATCAGTTTGTGGAAGTCCACTGCTGGGCATAGAGGTCTCTCCAATTGCAACTGAGTGTAATGTTTATTCGAAATTTATAATTTCTTTGCTCTAATAGAATCCACCCCAAACTGATTTAAAATTGGGCTTGAAAGAGTAATAGGTATTATTGTAAACTCTCAAACATTTTAACTTATCATTTATGGTGTCAAATCATTTTCTAATGAAGTTGCGGAACAATTTTTCTATAGAAAATTTCACAATCAAACTATTTAAAATAAGTAACAAGTGTCACGTAATGAATTTAAAAAGATTTGAAATGAAAAAAATGTAACAAGTACCGTGGACGTTTCGCATTTGCGCCAGAGTAAAAATGATTGAAGCGAGACTCCTTCAAGAATGAAAAAAAGCAATAATGCCCGACACTTGACACTGAGTGGAATTATATTTTATTCCGTTGCAACATTTGCAATTTGTATACCGAATGTATTCATTTTATTTAATTCTGGAATTCTTCTAACTTGACTGAATTTTTTATGTCACCACTCTGGACGAAATCCAGTTTTATCTAGATTATTTAAAAAAAATGAGTACTACAAAAGGTCTTTATCCATCACACAAAAATACAGAAAGAAATGACGTTACAGTTCGTTTCTCAGAAGATTTATTAATCTCTTAATGTTTTCCAAATGCAGTAAATAAAAAAAAACAATAACAAAGTCTTGCCATTCCAATAAATTGTACTTACCGAAATCAGTCTTTCGGTCACCCCAAAATACATTTTTTACAGCTCTAGCGACACTCGACCAGATGTTCTCCTTATTCGATCCCTGATTCCTATCAATCACACTCGATTTTTCATCCACGCCCTCGCAATCTTCAACGATTCTCTTGACGCTCACTTTTCGTTTCGTTATGACGAATTTAAACTGTATTTCGGTTTCCTCTGCTGTGTTTGCTAGCACCGAAGTGAGGCAACTCTGCATCGTACCAACAATGTTAGCTGTTAGTGCTGTTATTGCGTTGCCATCAGGAGATCCGATACAAGTTCTGAATAGATCACTCTCTTTAGAATCTGATTCGATTATTGGACTATCTTCTTTAAAGTTTATAGCTCTGGCAGGCATGTTGGATGGTTCACCAACTGGCGGTGTGCTTTCTTGATCGTGTTTGTCTCTATGTACATTTGGTGTTCTAGCCATTATGATCCCTTGGTTTTCGAAACGGTTGAGTAAAGCTTGAAAACGTGGGTTGTAGCAGAATTTTGGTTTTTGTGGACCCGGTGTCAGCATGCGTTTTGGTTTTCGGAATACTGGAAATTTTATATAGAAGAAAAATTTGTAGGTATTTTGATTAGGCCATTAACAGGACAGTGTTTTAATTGCATACAATGACGTATTTACATATATATTTTTTTAATTGTTTAGGTATTATACAAAATATTACTTTATGATTAGAAAAAATAATCGAGCATTGATTTAAAAATATCTTATTAGAGGTAGTAGAGATTTTTATAGATATAAAGCTAAAGCAACGTATTTCTGTCTGGGAAAATTTGTTTTGATCAAACTTTACCCATTCTAAATAAACAACTGACATACAATCTCAACAATTTTAAACGTAGCAATAAACAGGACAACTACTGCTGCAGTGAACATTTACAATTAGAACTTTGAACATTTCAAATCAAGATATTTAACACGCAAACTAATTTAATAAAACAATTTAACCCCTTTCGTATCAAATCCAGTTAGTCTAGAACTTATAAAGAAATGTGAGTAGTAGACGACTGGATTACATGCAAGCATAAACAGAAATGTAGATTAAGTAGTGCAAGCAAATGTTATTATAATAAAAAATATACGTTGGTGCACTGCCTTGGACTAAGAAAATTACCTGTGTTCGGTATTACCAGCTGAACAGAATTGTATTTCTAATACTCCAGTGGACTGTATAAAAACTAATTAATATTATTCAAATAGCCTGTCAGCACGGCAATAGAAATATTCCGTTTTATGTGAAAGGAGCATATAACATGAGGATTTAGAATAACTTAAATGCTGTTGACTTTAAGGGATTTAGTTAAGGTGAAGTTTTTTAGTCGAATCGTTTGGTGTAAAACCAAAATAATTTTGAGAGAACATTGTTATATAGAGAGAAAATCAATAATAATAGTTCTTGTTTTGCTGTTTACCCTGTTAAATAGCGCTAAATCTTTATAAATGTGATTATTGCATAATCACCGGATTGTTTTTTAAGGTATTGTGTTATCGCACTATATTATTCCTTCTGAATTTAAGACACCGCAGTTTATTAAACTTAGGGTAGATATTTAAATGAACAGATCAAAGTTATCTATCAACAAAATTATAACCTTATAAAAGCGAAAAAACTGAACCATGTAATTCATAAAAATGTAGTTTTTTATTTGTTTATGTTGTACTATTCTATGAATAACATTTATCTGATCATTGAAGTCCTTAAATATACATACCACGCTTTATCTTAGCCTGTTGTTCGAATACAGTGTTATCAGCGAATTTAACCTTCTTTGTTTTAATGGATCCTTCGTTGGAATCTTGAAAGGTGACATGTTTCTCGGAGCTGTCCTGGCTGCCGAGACGAAGTTTGCTACCAGTCACTATGATGCTCTTTAGTTTTGGAGGTACCGCGTCTAATTCTGATTTGGATGGCTGAGAATATAATATGTTAAATATAAATTACCGAGATGTTTTACAAACGATTACAACAATTTACAAAAGTAAACTAACAGGTTATTTACTCGTATACTAACTAAAAAAATAAGATGTTTAAAGTGACGATAAACTAACATTCATATTATTATTTCGTTTCAAGAAGTTAAAATTGTTAAATACCTAGTCACATTTTCATTTTAGAAATAAAATTATCGGAGTAAGAGCTAGTTAATTAATGAATATATTACTAAGTTGCTTAAGATTGTTTTGATCAGGTAAAATTGAAGCAACTAATGTATATCCTTCTAAATATTAACTTGATGTAGTCTTGGTCCAGTGGTTAAGAACGTTAGCCGCTCCACTCACTGGATTAAGTAGTCGCAGATTTGGTTATCACACGGGATACATTTTTGCGTGACCCACATATTCTTGTTTTGTACAGGGCACTTGTGCACAAGAGTAATTCCTAATGGTTTTTCTATTTAATAAAAAAATTCCAATATTATATAAGCAAATACTCCAAGGTATAATATACGGTAATTGAGCTTCTTACCTCAATGTTAATACTCTGAGCAGGACTTTCAGTGTTTTCAATCTCTGAAAGCGGTGAGTCAGCTCCTTGGTCAGAGAACATCGACCATGCGTTACCAGCAGGGTGCGTGGGAGTACTGGTTGTCACAGCCTGCACCAGCTTCATGATGTGTGGGATGTGAGATGTTGGGGTCGTCATCTCTTTTTGAGGGTCTAAAACTGGCCAAATTATTTGGTAGACTAAACCGAGTTGGAATAATTGGAACTGAGAAACAAGGTCGATGTTTTTAGGTTCTTGGGTAGTTTTATATAGCTCAGAATTTTAATGTGTTTATTCGAATCTCTTCGAAATTTCAGAAACGTGATTTGAGTTCATCAATCTAGTATATCAGATGGCAGATCATCAAAACTAAAACATCGAGGTAGCTTGCTTAAAATACTAACTAAATTAATTAGATTATACGAACGCATCACGCGTGCATTAGTATAATGCATGTATAATGCATTTAATGAAGAGGGTTTTGGACATAAATATGCATTGACATACCAATATATATTAAATAGTAATTTATATCCACAGTGGGCCGGATGTAGTATAAAAAATATTATGAGATTAAATATACATAATCATAAAAGACGATTTAAAATGACAAACCTTGTTCGTTCTCGCTTCTAGATGGCGTGGTTTTACTCACAGGAGATTCATTGCAATCATCGACAGTTTCATCATACTCTTCCACTGCATTCTGCCATTTAAATTTCATGAGTTTCTTCGTATGTGGAGTAGCAGCTCTTTGTTTCTTATCGGCCACTTGTGGAGTTTTGGAAAATGCAAACTTAGGGTGTGGAGTCCTCATAATTGCTTTATCGTCTTCACTATCACTAGAAGCATAATCAACCAGATGTTTCTTTCTAACTATAGGTGTTATAACCGCAGTTTTACTAGACTTATTAATTGAAATAATTCCCTCATAATTATCACTATCAGTGTTGGACACTTTTTCATAGATCGAATCAAATTTATCATCTACTTCTTTAAGTTTAACGTTAACTTCAGTTTCTTTACCAACTAATTCTGAAATGCTAGTACATTTATCTATATTCAAAAAATCTTCCATGTTTATGAATAGTTTATTGCATTTTCTGCACTGTAAAGGCGTGTGTTCTTCTTGCAAATGTTTTATGAAGTCCTGATTAAGTTCTTCTGGTTTGCAGAGGAATTGGAAGCCCCTGCAAATGGGGCAGTCGTAAGTAAGACCGTGGGCGATCTTTTCGTGATTCCAACGGCAATCTCCACAGCAGAATATTAGTTGACAAACTATGCAACGAACCTAAAAGATATGCACATTTACTGTTAGTTGTGTTATATAATTTTAATATAGTAAATATAATATCCGAGCGCTGGGTTTCAATCCAAGGTCGGCCAAATGTAATTTTTCTATCTATCTATCTATAACCTCACGCCATATCCCTTGCGGGGTAGGCAGAGAGTACAGAGTTCCAACAGGTTCTTTCCTTACATACCTCTCTGGCTTCTTCGACTCTCATAGTTTGTCTCATACACGCTCGCCGGTTACGGAGACTCTTGACTTGTAATTTTTCAGTCCGACAAATTCTGCCTGCCATTGTGCCCGGAATCATATCGGGCAATAGGTTCGCCCCTTACGGCTATGAGACCTAACATCGACGGCGAAAAGTGTACACGTCTTTGCAACCCCCACTTGAGGAATATAGGCATGACAGTGTTTATTTTTTTAAATTGTATGTTAATATCTGGGTAATAGAGTTACAGATGTAATATTATTTAAGTGATCCTATTTCGGGTGTTAGGTATGTAACAATACAAGCGCTGGTCAGACCGATGAATTTAAAAATTTGGTGATAATTTAACTATGGTTTAACTGTTGATTTCAGAATCTAATTTTCTGAAGCTAGTTAACTTTTTCTGTCTAACACAGTAGATATGTCAATCATGCATGATTTATCATCACGTCAGATCCCTAGTGGAGTAGCTAGAGAGTACAAAGTTCCGACAGATCCATTCCGATTATGTTTAAACTGACATGATGATAACATTAAGTAGCTTTCAATATTATTTTCTAAACATTCCTAATAACTATGATATAGTTAAAGTGGTATTTAGTTACAAGTGTTATCTTTAGAGAAATTATGTAATCAACTATAAAAGGTTATTTTTTTGCTCTTTTGCAAGGGAAAATTTTTCGGAGTGTTCTCAGTTCTCTATGTGAAAGACAGGTTAATAGGCCTTACCACACCACATTCATCAGTAAAATCTAGCAACAACTCATAGCCACGTGCTAACATTACTAATTGACTTGTTGACCTATTTGCGTACTGATTGCCGATCCAGATCCGCCATTATTCGATATTTGCGGTGTTTGCCAACCGATTGCTTTCCATTAATTATTTCACATATTGCCCGTTGCGACGGATGACCCATCAATTTGTGACAATCGATACTTACTATTGCGGTATCGGTAACGAGGGTGTTGGTTAGTCCAAGGGTTTTGTAACAACGCTAATGATTAAACGTCTAGTAAGAAACTGCTTTCAGATGACCTATAAGACCGTCAAATGTACCGTTATCTTAAAATATATTGCTTTTTTACTGTATTTTACTGGTGTTCAATGTTAAACAATATTAACCTCTACTGCGCCACTGCGCGGATGCAGTGCGGATTGGTGGAGGCAGATTTGTGACCACCTGCCGTTGGAATTGATCACGCCACCTTCAAAAAAAACTTGGCTTAACGACCAACCATATGAAGTGGTAACCAGAATCAAACGGTTTCACGTGTCTTCCGAAGCACGGATCTATATCCTACTAATATTATTCATGTGAAAGTTTGTATGTTTGGATGTTTTTTACTCAATCACGCAAAAACGGCTGAACGGATTTGACTGAAATTTGGCACACAGATAGTTTATTACTTGGATTAACATATAAGATACTTTGCATCCCGGAAAACTATTAAGTTCCTGTCTAAAGTTAAGGCGGACGAGGTCGCGGGCAGAAACTAGTAGTCTATACAAGCTGTAATAAACGCAAGACCTGAAAGTAGTTTGTTCTAAATCGATAACTGAATTGATTCCAAGTATTTTTAAAGTATCTTACATTTTTTTATTTGAAAAAAAATGCTTTTACTCCTTTAGTGCGCTATAAAAACTAAATTTATTCTTGATTCATAGCAATAAGGAGATTACAAATGCTTTCCTAACCCGTATTTCTCAAAATGCACACATACACGTACAAGTTTAATTGTTAATTGGGGTAAAAAAGTGCTTAAAAAAGGGGTAAAAGTCTTTAAATTTGGAAATTTGGTTTTCGTTTTGAATTAATGAAGCAATTCTCTAATCGGGGTGTCTGAGGTCTTGCGTTTATTATGTTACACCTTGTATATGCAATAAAGGGAAATCTATATATCAATCTAAACGTTGTATCTCCCTTTGAAAGTTAGTCATACTATTTTATACTGGTATGAAAGAAGTTATACTGAGTGTCTAGGAATTGGGGTATCATGCCGAAAGTTATTGTTTTTGTACGTCAGTATAAAGAACGTTTGCTTTACACCTTTTTATTTTTTCACTTAGTCATACAAGTTCACTCGATCAGCGAATCAATTTGTACTGAAAATAATAAAAAATCAATTCGCGAAAAGAAACCGTTGTAGAATAAATAGTTAAGACTCACGTATAAACGCTATAGCTTTCGGCATGAAACCTTAATTTCAAATAACCCTGTATACCTTTATTTTTCAGGTCTGTCTTTAACTAGTTACAGGCTAACAATATAAAGTCGGCTAAGCTCAGAACTCAGAGGGTCGCTCGGCACTCGCCGTGAGCTTAGCAAAAAGCGAAAACGTGTACCTCACCCGACCGCATTTCGTAGCGATGTGTTCCGGAGGATACACTGGAGGCCAGTGGTTCTGGTACGTTTTAATCGGTGGCCGAATATCAAATAACTGCTAAGAGGGTATCTTAAAGAATAACTGTCGTGCCTTTATTTCCCAAGCGGTGGTTTGCAACCACCGCTTGGGAATACTGTTGGGTGTACTGTGTACACCTAAATTTTGGAGACAACCATAGGTATTAACGCGGTTAGACAAAATTAGGTATAACGTTAAAAAATGATCCTATTTGCTACTATATTAGGGTTAAATACACTAGACAAAAAAAACCCTAAATCAATACTTTGTGAGGGCTAGACTTCAATCGGGCGTCGTAATTGCCAGTTATTCTATCCACCAATGAATCTGCGAGGCAGAGTGTTTTTTTTTCAATTTATATCATCGCGAGAATCTCTAAAAAGTGGTATTTAATAACCTTAAATGTGTAGTTTACTATAAATATTTCGCTTTTATATTTACGCTGAACTACCGAATACTACCTATTTGTTTTTTTAAACATAAAGGTAAAGTATCGACAGTGTCAATAAAATAAAAAAAAGAAGAGAATTTCAAAAAGAAGGAAACTAATGGGTTGTACATTCCATCGACAACTTATTATGGCATACAATTAAAAAGAATATCAATAGCTTATAAAATCAATTAGAATACAAGCGAGCTTAAAAAAAAACAAAAATAATACTTTTCGAGATATCGATACGTAATAAACAAACAAACCATAATCACGTAGGTACGTATTACCGACAAATTAAAGAAGCAAGAACTATCTTATTAACTAATAAGTTACCGAATTTGTAGACAAAGATACATATGTATATTTTTCATGGCACCAAGTGCACAGCTAAAAACGTGAGCGTCGTACAAGCGTTCGTAAGCCGCAAATGTTTTGACACCTTGTCACCAAATGTTTTACTTTGGATGAAATTCCAAATAACATGGAACGCGTCGAAAATACTTCAACTTAATTATGGCTTCTAATAACAAGATGACGTCGTGTCGTAACAAATTAGTTCCGAATCCAATGAATAATTTGTAAATTTAACAAAATAATTTACAGAGGTGTACCGGGTACACCCAAATTTCGCTGACGATACTGTCTCAATGTAACAAGGGGCGCGTCTATTATCATTATACAGGGCACACATATACTGTCCATACCAGTTGTGCAGAGCACAAATCTAGACTGCTAGGTGTTCCTACTAAATTTTTTTGGTAAGAAGAACCTGAATTATTTAGTTCGTTTTACAACCTAGATTCAGAGTCCTAGAATACAAAAAACCTTAATTTATAGATTATTTTCACTCTTTCTTTTTGTACGACGACAGAAACGATTGATATCATTATGACAATTTGAAATATAAAAAATAATTTAACAAACATCAAAATATTACCTAGAGTTTTTCATCACTTACCTCTACTGGTACTTTCATCTTCACATCAATCCATTTTATATTATTATCACTTCATTAAAACAAAATATTCATTAAACGTAAGATAAAAATCACAAGTAATTTTTTTCTGTAGTAAAAGTAACTGGTACTTGATAATTAGTGATGTACCCGCAGTATTTTTATAAAAAATAAAATGTACGTTTACGTTATCTTGATGCTTTAATGTTGGTAGCACGGCCGTGATTATGTCCTATAAAATTTATAGCTATGATTAAAATTACAGCTAGGGTTTTTGGCGAGTAATAGATGAGTGATGCTATCAATTTTGTCCCTATTCCCAAAATTTATATTGTTGTGAATATTAATGTGTATCTTTGGTGGAGTAGAAAGAAAGAAAGAAAATAAATTTATTCAACCACACTCACATAGTAATTGAGATACTAAAATTAATAACGAAAATAATAACTAAAAATATTAACAAAGAGAAAAAAAAGAAAAACAAAAAAGGAAAAAAAACTAGCCAAAACATTTACAGACACCAGAGGTTGGGTGGGGTTGAATAGGATACTGCCTCAGCATATTGCTACACCATAACGATGGATCATGGTGCAGCGCTGGTATTCTGGCAGCACCAATAAGGGTGACGTCAGAGATGCCAACCTGGAAATAAGGAGAATAAATAACAATATACTTATATAAATATCCGTTTACCATTATGTTTCATGTTATATACGTGAACGTGTACCTGCTTACATCACTCATGTAAGCAGGTGCTTACATGAGTGATGTTAACAAAGTGATGAATCCTAACTATTAAATTTTTTCTAAGATATCCATCGTCGTAGGTCTTATTTTTGTTTTTTTTTTTTAACTTAGCCCCACACTAGTATTTAATCCTTTGTCGTGGGTGCGTTTACAACACGAAAATTTACATACACAAATACCCAGGCCGGAACAAATAATTGTGGGTCACACAAAGATTTGTCCCGTACGGGAATCGAACCCGCGACTATTAGATACAGTGGGCGGAGCGGCTTAAGCTCTTAACCACTGCGCTCCGTCATCGACGTCGTAGTCGTCCATCCGATAATTATTGTCCTTAAAGGTATTTTATAAATAAATAGTACAAGTATGTATGTGAGATGAAGGGTCGTGGGTCATCTAAGAAAAATAATCTTCAATCCTGCAAATCTTAAAAAAGCAGTTGAAAAATATAAATCTTCAGTTGTCTTTCAAATGTTCCGTCTCCTTTACCTAGGCAACTATTTTCTTTATTATGGCCCTATTTAATATAACTGACAATCAAACATGTCTCAAAAATGACAAATTTTTCGCGTTGTCTCAACATAATCATTACAGGTGTTGCAGCAGTGTTTGTAAATCCGGTTCTGTCGTCTTTAATTTAAATATTATTTACGACAAAGCGAGTTCATTCATGAACCAATAAAAAATACCCCTGTTTATTAAATCGTAGTTCCACACAAGGAATTATCGTGATTATCTTTGGTGGGTACATTTACTAACATGAAATTCACGTACTCAAACCCAAAAAAGATACGTAAAGATTTGTCCAGTACGGGAATCGGATTCGCGGCTACTTGATCTATGACGAAGCGCTTTAGCTCTCAACCACAGAACCAAGTTGTCGTTCACATATTCATATATAAAAAACAAAAAGAACAGACAGTTCGGTTGAGCCAGAAGCCCCGTTGTTTCCTGCACGCCGAGCGCCGCCGCAGACCGACAGGAAATTGCCAGCCAGACACACTCTTTTGCCGCTAACTAATGCAGCTTTGTTAAACTGAGACAGCACAGTGGGTAGATTTTAATGTATATAATTGCAATTATCCTCGTGAAAACCCCGGACGCGAATCAGCAAAAAGGTACGAGACTATCAAATTTATTTTTCAAATAAATTATAATCCTCTGCAAAATAAAAGTTGTCTCACACTAACAACTACTTCTATGCTGTGGGTTCTTGGTATACTCTATTTTATGTAAAACCCGTCGACCTATCGATACCTCCTCTCGGCGGTTTTACATAAGATGGAAAACTCTATGGACGACATGTTAGACTTTATTTAGTCACTAATATGCATTCTATTATATTAAATAAAATCGCGAACGCTAAGCAGATCAACGAGTTCTGTGTGTTGTCGGACAACTGTGTATGGCCGGTGGGCAAGCCCGCGACTTGATTCAATTAAATAAGATCATCGACACTACAAAAGAACATAAACGGAGTAAGTGCATTTAAGCCACCTCAATTACTCTCAATACATCTCTGTTACACATAGTTTTAGTATAACAATAAATTGAATCTTATTATATGGCTTAATAGAACTGACAATCAAACATGTCTCAAAAATGACAAATTTTTCGCGTTGTCTCAACATAATCATTACAGGTGTTGCAGCAGTGTTTGTAAATCCGGTTCTGTCGTCTTTAATTTAAATATTATTTACGACAAAGCGAGTTCATTCATGAACCAATAAAAAATACCCCTGTTTATTAAATCGTAGTTCCACACAAGGAATTATCGTGATTATCTTTGGTGGGTACATTTACTAACATGAAATTCACGTACTCAAACCCAAAAAAGATACGTAAAGATTTGTCCAGTACGGGAATCGGATTCGCGGCTACTTGATCTATGACGAAGCGCTTTAGCTCTCAACCACAGAACCAAGTTGTCGTTCACATATTCATATATAAAAAACAAAAAGAACAGACAGTTCGGTTGAGCCAGAAGCCCCGTTGTTTCCTGCACGCCGAGCGCCGCCGCAGACCGACAGGAAATTGCCAGCCAGACACACTCTTTTGCCGCTAACTAATGCAGCTTTGTTAAACTGAGACAGCACAGTGGGTAGATTTTAATGTATATAATTGCAATTATCCTCGTGAAAACCCCGGACGCGAATCAGCAAAAAGGTACGAGACTATCAAATTTATTTTTCAAATAAATTATAATCCTCTGCAAAATAAAAGTTGTCTCACACTAACAACTACTTCTATGCTGTGGGTTCTTGGTATACTCTATTTTATGTAAAACCCGTCGACCTATCGATACCTCCTCTCGGCGGTTTTACATAAGATGGAAAACTCTATGGACGACATGTTAGACTTTATTTAGTCACTAATATGCATTCTATTATATTAAATAAAATCGCGAACGCTAAGCAGATCAACGAGTTCTGTGTGTTGTCGGACAACTGTGTATGGCCGGTGGGCAAGCCCGCGACTTGATTCAATTAAATAAGATCATCGACACTACAAAAGAACATAAACGGAGTAAGTGCATTTAAGCCACCTCAATTACTCTCAATACATCTCTGTTACACATAGTTTTAGTATAACAATAAATTGAATCTTATTATATGGCTTAATAGACATATTTTTTATGATAAGATAGCGTCTGGCTATGGGGCGAGTGTGCGCATTAGCATCTGATGTGTGGTAGCTGTGTAACACTTCGTTTTTATTTTTCTTGACCAACACCAAGCCGCCGCGTTGCCAGCGAATCGGTTCAGTATACAAAGTACTTTTCAGACAAATTTTACAAGCACTAAAATAAATCACTACCACCTTTTTTCCAACAGTCCACTCTCACAGTCAAGCTCTAAAGAGATAATCCGAAGCGAGTTAACCTAGAATATTAAACGACCAACAGGTCGCCGCCACAGGTGGTTGAAATAATCGCTTGCAAGACAAACCAGTTTTTGCCTGGAATTAAAGGATAGCATAATATGTAGATTTTGCGAAGTCAAATGACGTTAAAAGAGTTGGTGAAACAGGCTTTTAACTATATTTTCGAAAAGGAGGTCAAAAAGTTATGTTTATTTCGGAGTACCATATGGGGATTAATTTGATTACAATTTAAATATCAATTGATCGAGTTTTCATTTATCTCAATGAATAACAGAAAACTAAAAACTAAACTCTGCCTACCCTGCAAGGGATCTGGCGTGATGATACAAATACATAGATAGAATAACAGAAAATATAAAAAAAGATTGAATAATGCCTGCTTGTAATTGCAATGTTACCGCTTGATTGCAAATATCCTACATTTCCGCTAAGCATGAGCCGGCGCAGGTAGAACGCGTTGCTATAACAGTCCCACGTAAGGCGGATCAACGTTACGTTACGTTTATCTTGATCCGCGGTAATACTCGAATTTTACAAAGTAAAGCAATTTGGCCGCCGCTGGCCATCTACACGAAGGTATTTTTATCGTTCCGGATGATTAATGCAACTGTGATTTGTTAATTCTTCGACTTAACGAGGTTAATTAAAACCAAAGGCTACCTTTTCCTCTTTTGTTTTTGAAATGGAAGGGAAATTTTGGACGCGTAAATACTAGTAGCAAAAAATATCCACGGATTATGCAGTTGGTTCCAAGATCTGAGAAGGCAACTGGTTACTAACAGATTCTGTTCGAATTTCCTATGAGACCAAACCGAACAGTTTAGAAGTTAAAAATACAGTTTATGTCTCAAAACCTAACCAAACATGTGGGAGACCGTTAGTGTAAAAACGAAGTAATAATGTTTGAAAATCATAGTCCAAAGCTTTTTTTTGTTCTCACAGCAACACCATAAACTTTGGCTCCAAAAAACAAAACAAATCTACTACTACATACTACAAGGCTACTAATTTTTCTGTCATGTATCAACATCCAAATCCTCAATTTACAAACAACAACATCAAACAATTACTGCAATGCTTACTAGCAAGGTGATCATGATCCTTTAACACTCACGTTCAATCAACGTAAAAATGCCATTTAAGTTATTAAAAAAACTCATGAAATGTCTGACATGACTTTGTGCTTTGGTCCAGACTGAGCATCCAAGGCTGTGTGTCAATTAGACGGTCATAATGGTGTAGATAGTGAACTTAGTAGTGCAAGCAAAGCGATCGGCGGAAGCACCTGCAAGACATTTTTTCGCTGCGGAATGCATCAAACATCAAGAAAGAATAAACTGTGTTGAAGATTTTTCCTTTGCTTCAGTTCATACTGATTTCTGTAAATTCCTCTAAGTACCTTAGAACCGGTTGCAAGTATGACAGCCTCTCTAATTTGTTTTATTCCATCAGAAAGAGTACACATTTGACGCTTGTTATATTGGTCAATCAAGTTGTTAAAGCCATTTTTGCTGCTATTAACATTTTTTATATATACATAAGACAGCTTGTCATCGTCATAGTAGAATACAATTTTACGTAAAATATTTGCAACATTATGAACTCTCGCCAAAAGAATCGTCTTTGAAAATTTTATGTGGTTAACAGCAAACTTTTAAGCCTACAAAAACGTTTAAGTTTCTGATAATGTGACGATGCTTACAGATAAAGCAATCCCGCTCTTTGCTTCACACTTTGTTCGTAACCTTAATGTGGTCCGAACTATTCAGGTATTCTTTCTGTCCCTTATTTCACCTCTACACGTGTAATTAGTTTGTACATTTAGATCCAGTGGGTGGCGGGAATCTACTTTATTTAAGCGTAATTTTGCGTTATACAAGGCTTATTTAATGCCTTTTAATGTTATACAGTTAGGGCAAAAACCACTTGTCTTAAAAACTGATGTTGGTTTTGTTACTACTAATGAAGAGCTTTTCGTAACTTTCTGGATGATGAATGCTAATTGTCAGTTACATTAACAAAAGAATATTCTAATTTTGATTCTGAAAAAAAGATCAGTGTCAGAAATTTGCGAGAGTAGAGATTATTTCAAAAAAGGTAGTTGAACATTGAAGAAAGGAGATGATTATGGCTATATTCTCTTGTTGTTGTTTCACTTGAAATAAAACTATTTTCAATTGAGCAGCCTGTAATGAATGTAATTTAATTTAAATCAAATAATAATACTTCAGTACTCAAGACGTTGTGAGCTCATATAAGGTAACTCCGTCTAAAGAAATAGAAAAAGTTTAAAGGTAACAAAGACATATAACAATTCACCACTTCAGTCCTTAAATAACTATTGGTGTTGTTAAGCACTTGAAACAAAAACAAAATGACCCGCTATAAACACTAAAATAAGTTAATTTTAGGTCTAACGCGTGAACATTGTAATATATAATATATAATAATAACCTCGTTGTTCTGGTGGCAAAGCGCATCGCTTTGTGATCACGAGGTCCTGGGTTCAAATCCTAGGTCCGACAAATGTAGTTTTTCTAAAGAAAAATTCCTAGTGTGATTCCGGAGTCTGGAATTGTGCCCGGTATATGGCAATAGGCTCGCCCCCTATTACATGGGACCTAACATCGTCGGCGAAACGTGGGTGTACTCAGTACACCTCTGCCACCCCCTCTGGGGAATATAGGCGTGACGGTGTTTTATAATAATAACCCTGTTAAGAAACTGTCCCACCGTTGGACACGGGCCTCCTCTCAAACAGAGAAGGTTTAGGCCATATTCCACCACGCTGGCTTGTTAGTTAAAATTAACTATCACTTGCTTTAACGGTGAAGGAAACCTTGTATGCGTGAACATTAAAAATTAATATTTCTCTTACTAACAATGAACAAAAATATTATGAGTAAACTGCCATGCCCGAAAATTCTTTCTTTCTTTCGGTCTGTCATGTCATATCCTTTCAAAAACTTTAGATTCCTAAAGTTTTTGAAAGGATATGACATGACAGACCAAAGAAACATTTAACCAACCATTTCACCAATATTATTCGCAATCGAAATCTATAAAAAAAACACGCCGAAGGATTTTATAAATTGAATTCGTATCCATCAAGTGGCAAGGTCATCGTCCTAGTTAACGTGACACGTGTCACGTCGACGAGTGAGTGTCATAACTCAATGACGTGACATCACTGACGTCGGTTCCTAACGTGATTTGTCGCTACGATCTGACATGTTGAGCGTGATTTGGGTGAGGAGCGAATGTAAGGAGAAAGGTAACATTTGTTATTCAGTAAGGGTCCCTACATTAAGGAGCATGTGGTTCCTAGGAACATAGAATAACGCCATCGTTTGAATATTATCACATATAAAAGGAAAAGCTGGGAACGTCTTCACGTTCCGAAGCAAGGAAATGCTCGAAAATATAAATGGTCTACAATTGGTCAATAATCTCAAACTAACCGAGCCGAGCTTCGCTTAACATAGTCCCGCTATATAGGTACTTTTTAACCACTATAAGACAGCTTCCTTCTCACGGTAATACGATCACTACCATTGTATTAGGTTTTTGAATAATTATGTTTAAAATAAATAATCCCCATATTATCCCGGAGTTGTGAATTGTGCCCGGTGTTGGCAATAGGCTCACCCCCTATTACATAAGACCTAACATCGCCGGCGAAATGAGGTGTACACAGTACACTTCTGCCACCCCCTGCCTTCTTGAGAAATATAGGCGTGACCGTGCTTAGGTGAAATATGGCCGTTCAAATTATTATGTATATAGTACTGAGACCAAATAGACCGTGTGTTATCTAAAGGGCAAGTCAGAAGCCTCCATGATCAGCGACCGTGTATGAGATGAACTATGAGAGTGGAGGAAACGAGAAAGATCTGTAAGCAAATATCCTATTGAGACTCTGTACTCTCCACCTATCACGCAAGGGTTCGACGTGATAATATATATAATAGACGTTTGTAGTGTAGTACCAATTAAAAATGCGTAGCTAGTGTCACGTCGCTCAGTAATCTTCATAACTTAGTGACGTGACACAGATGACGTTGCCTTCTTATGCGATTTGTGGCTGCACTTTGACAGTTATAATTATAGTGGTGAATAATACACATAGTTTTGGGGAGGCTTAAGGTTCGAATTCCAGGTTTTTTAGTTTCTTTTCATTATTACACAACTATTTTACTATAGATTCCTGTCGTTCAATAAGCTTGTAGATTTTCAGATATAATGTAGCAATATTTTTTCTCCAGGTTTTGTCTTTATTCACAACTAGACCCTATTCACCCCTAGATTCCTATTCACCCGTAATTAAGATCGGAAGGCCTAGATCGTGCTACGATAAGTCTAGATCCTAAGTGTACTAAACCATAGAATTGTTACAGACTTAAAGGCGAGTGGTAATTGGGTTGTTTAATGTTCGGACGGGAAGTGAGCCGGCAACGGTATTGGTAAAGTTACTTCATAGAAGTCATTGAAAACATTCGTGGGAGAAATCCAGATCAACCTTTTTCGTTGAGTTAGGTTTGCTTTATGACAGTATTGTTCTACTTTCAGTGTTGTCGATCACCTATTTGGTCTAGTTGTTTTTAGTACGATTGATAAACAGGAGGTCCTGAGTTTGAACCTAGGTCGGAGACACCTAGATGATTTAAAAAAAAACTAAGTAAGCTACAGTTGGGACCTTTTCAGATTTATTGTAGCAATATTTTTCATACTAATATATATCATATTGTGAAGATAAACAACCATACGCAGTCCTTTTTATCTTTTTTTTTTGTTTATGGCATCACGACGACGCCGTTTTTGCCAATGTCAAGTATTACGAACATTCATTTCTAAATTAATTCAACTCCCCGATGAACTTGATGACAAAGATGAAATAAAATTGATGAAGTGCTCCACCCTGGATAGTAAAGTGATGGATACTTTACATACCGATTGCTACGGCCTTTTTGAAAGCAATCGGAAAGGCACGTTTTATCAGTTTGTTACAATTACTTTCACTCATGCATATATGTGGGGAGTGTTATTTTTATTACGTTTTTTAATTTGTTTTTCCCATTATTATTATCTAATCTCATTGCAGTGGCAACATTCTATTAGGTTAAGAAAGAGATAGGAGCTTAAGGTTAGAGGGAGAAAGAGGAGGATGGTAAATTTGTTAAGACGTGTACGAAGTGATTGTGAAGGAAAAAATAAAGAAGTTCGATATATTCATCCCGCTTTTACTCAAGAACGATCCCACAACTTTTTGCGGGCTCGTCCGGGATCGAGAAAAGTATCAGTGAGGAAGAATTATGAAGATTCACGAAGATACTATCCACAAAATACGAACAACTGGCAAGTCATTTTGAATCTGCTTTACCGACCCGATTTCGAACAAATGAAGATAGTACAACGGTTCGTTCGAATTCATTCAAGAAATTGAGCGCGTGAGACTTCTTTACCGACACGGATTGTCGCTGCACCGAATACTTCGGGACGCGAATTATGGTTCACCGATGCACGAACTGTTTAGAAAATGTTACGGGACGCTGTTTATTACGTCATAAATTAATATTTTTTATGAACGAATATACGAAGGTGAAATAAAAATATTAGTTTCAAGACGGCAATTATTACGATTACCGGACTTTACGAGTAATGATTATTCACTTTTTACGAAGGAGGTTATTATGATGATAAGAAGATTTCGCGAATATTAAGACTAGAAGATTTAACGTATTAAGAAGAAGGTTCTATGACGAATATAAGATGTTGGCCACACTTACGATTTAAGAAGATTTTATAAGAAGATTGATTTATTTTGAAAATTCTAGACTAAACTACTTACCCATTCAAGATGCCGCCGAAGAAGGATATTAAAGAAGCAGAAGGTCGGGACACTCATGATGACCCACCTTATATCCCGTTTCGTGATTTGGAGAAGTCAATGACAACTTTTACTGGCGATGATACTTACCCTATATTATTATGGTTTGACGAATTGGAAGATACGGCACAATTGATGAACTGGACTGAAACTGAAAAACTTATCTATGCAAAACGCCTGCTTAGTGGAACTGCCAAGTTATTTTTACGGTCACTAGGAGGTCTGAAAGATTGGTCAAAGTTAAAGAACGAACTCGAAGAAGAATTTGGTCCTAAACTAAATAGTGCTGCTATACATAAAAAACTCAGTTCACGAAAAATGAAAAGTGATGAGACGCACCAGCAGTATTTTCTCCACATGAAGGAGTGCGCACTTCACGGTAAAATTGAAGACGATGCGCTTATAGAATATGTTATCGATGGCATCCGAGACAGTGAGTCTAATAAATCTATGTTGTATGGTGCATCAATCCTTAGAGATTTCCGTAAGAAGTTAGAGAACTACAGCAATATGAAGAAGAAAATGTCCAACCGCCCTATTACGTCTAACACGACTCCTCAACGTCCTCAAATTCAGAGAAACTACCACGTCAAGCGATGCTTTAACTGCGGTGACTTAGATCATCAAGCACCAGCTTGTAAGAAGGGTATCAAATGCTTCAGATGTAATGAATTTGGACATAAGGGACCGGAGTGTACAAACAAACCTAAGAATAGCCTAAATATCCAAAATAATTCAAACATAAAAATAAATACTACAAAAGAGATAGCAGATATTACAGAAAAGACAGAAGAAGTTAAAACTCCATACAAGAAGATAAAGATTAATGATGTTGAAGTGATAGCCTTGATCGATACCGGAAGTGACGTTAATTTGATCAATATTTCCGAAGTTGAGAACGTTCTGAAAGACAAATCAAGCTATAATAGAGATTTCACGATTAATTTGACTGGAATTGCTGGAAAAGAACTACGTACTGAAGGAGTTTTGAATGCCATACTTATAATTGATGATTACTACGCCGACATTAAATTCCATGTAGTCAAAGATGATGCTATACCTGTCAAAGTTATATTAGGGAATCCTATCCTGAAAGACTTCGAAGTAAATTTTACGGCAGATGGCATTTTTCTTGAGAAGATTTTACAATTAACTATATTGGCTGAAGAGAAGGTCACTGATCTTAAAGGCTGTGAAAACAAAGAAATTGAAAATAAGATAACTAAGATGATAGAAGAGTACAAACCCAACGAAGCAAAGAAAGAAACGAATATTGAAATGAAAATAATACTCACGGACGAAGACCCAATTCACCAGAGTCCACGACGACTATCACCTCTGAAAATGAAAGTAGTTGACGACCAAATAAAAGAATAGTTAGACCAGAAGATTATACGACCAAGCAAATCAGATTACTCAAGTCCTAGTGTACTGGCGAAAAAGAAGAATGGGACCTACCGACTTTGTATAGACTACAGAAGACTAAATAAGAAAATTATAAGAGATCGATTCCCATTGCCGCTTATCGAAGATCAGATCGACAGACTGAAAGGTGCAAAAGTTTTTACGACACTAGACTTGAAGAATGGTATTTTACATGTAAACGTTCACCACGACAGCATAAAATACACATCCTTTGTAACGCTTCGAGGGCAATATGAATTTATAAAAATGCCGTTTGGTTTGTGTACGGCACCATCGGTGTTCCAAAGATACGTCAATTACATCTTTCAAGACCTCATTTCAGACGGTACCGTTCTAGCGTATTTAGATGATCTAGCTATACCATGTAAAACACAAGATGAAGGACTAGAGAAATTAATAAAAGTTTTTAAGAGAGCTGGAGAATATGGTTTAATGTTTAATTGGAGCAAATGCTTATTCATGAGGAGAGAAATAGAGTACCTAGGCTACATTATTAAGGATAACAAAGTAAGACCTTCAAAAGAAAAGATTGCAGTTGTTTCAAAATTTAAGACACCTAACAATTTAAAGTCCCTTCAGTCATTTTTAGGACTGTCCGGGTACTTCAGAAAATTCATTAAGAATTACTCGATAATTGCAAGGCCACTGACTAATCTACTAAAGAAAGACGCTGAATTTTATTTTAGTGATGAGTGTGAGAAGGCTTTCAATGAGTTAAAAAACATACTGTGCAGCTCACCCGTTCTCCGTATCTATGATCCTGATTTGGTGACGGAGCTACATACAGACGCAAGCGCAGAAGGCTATGGAGCTGTTTTATTACAGAAGAGCCCAACAGACAATCAGATGCATCCAATCTATTATATGAGCAAAAAGACGACACCTACCGAAAGAAACTATCATAGCTATTACCTGGAGATATTAGCAATTGCCGAAGCGGTGAAAAAATTCCGCGTGTACCTGTTAGGAATACGATTTAAAATTATCACAGACTGCTCTGCTTTGACTAAGACGTTACAGAAGAAGGACTTACCTCCGCGTGTTGCGCGCTGGGCCCTACTTCTTGCAGAGTATAACTACGAAATAGAGCATAGACCTGGAACAAGACTTAAACATGCCGACGCGTTAAGCAGAAATCCGATTTGTATGATATTAACGGAAACTACAGCCCGACTTAAGAAAGCACAATACGATGACCCGCAACCTGTTAAAGAAAATGTTAGAAAAAGGACCCTATCAAGATTATCTTATAGAAAGAGGAATACTTTGTAAAGAAAAAGATGGTACGAGACTTATTGTAGTCCCAAAGAAGATGCAATACGAAATCATAAGAAAGAAACACGAACATGGACATTTTGGAATAATTAAGACGGAAGAACTTGTAAATAGAGAATACTACATAGAGAACCTGAAAGAAAAGATAAGAAAGATTATTGATAATTGTGTAGAATGCATTCTTATTTCGCATAAGAAAGGAAAGAAAGAAGGATACTTACATCCGTTGGAAAAAGGAGATGTTCCGCTGTCGACGTATCATATTGATCACCTTGGTCCGTTGACATCAACCCATAAGAAATACAAGTACATCCTAACCGTTGTGGATGGATTCACAAAATTCACCTGGATCTACCCTACGAGAACTTTGTGTACAGAAGAGACGTTGGATAAGTTAAGAGTCCAACAACAAACATTCGGCTCACCACAGAAGATTATTTCAGATCGTAACGCCGCCTTTACATCAACAAATTTTCAAGAGTACTGTAAAGAGGAAGGCATTTCTCATTACATGATTACTACTGGACAGCCACGGGGAAATGGCCAAGTCGAGAGAATCCACCAAGTAATCATAAGCGTTTTAAGTAAGCTTAGTGCTGATGATCCGACAAAATGGTATAGACGAGTTTCAGGAGTACAACGCTGTTTGAATAGCACGTACCAGAGAAGTATTGGTATGACGCCTTTTGAACTTCTTTTGGGGACAAAGATGAAAGACAAGAATGGAGATATTATGGAATTGATACAAGAAGAGGAAATACAGAATTACAGTGAGAAACGGAATGAACTAAGAATTAAAGCCAAAGAATGTATCAAGAAGATACAAGAGGAGAATGTCAGAAGTTACAATAGAAAGAGAAAAAAGGCTATAGATTACGAAGTAGGTGACCTGGTTGCTATTAAGCGAACTCAATTCACTCAAGGAAGTAAGCTGTACCCAAAATTTCTGGGGCCTTACGAAGTAGTAGCAAAGAGACACCATGATCGGTACGCTGTAAGGAAAGTTGGCGACAGTGAAGGTCCCATTAACACCACCAGCTCGGCTGACCTTATGAAGCCTTGGGTCGTAGATGAAAATAGTTCATCTGGGCCAGATGAATAACCAGGATGGCCGTGTGGGGAGTGTTATTTTTATTACGTTTTTTAATTTGTTTTTCCCATTATTATTATCTAATCTCATTGCAGTGGTAACATTCTATTAGGTTAAGAAAGAGATAGGAGCTTAAGGTTAGAGGGAGAAAGAGGAGGATGGTAAATTTGTTAAGACGTGTACGAAGTGATTGTGAAGGAAAAAATAAAGAAGTTCGATATATTCATCCCGCTTTTACTCAAGAACGATCCCACATATATAAGAATACATAATGGTTAATATTATACCAACATTACACATTATAATTCGAAATAACACAAGTTTTGGAAATTAAAACAAATTGTCGACATCACTCTTCGATTTCCCGCTAAAAACCTCCCTTTTTATCATACAGTAAATTTTAACCTTTCCTTTTATAATATATGTTTAAAATATCTTTCTTCCTTTATTTACACCTTCATAATACATGTTTAGGTATATATTGTATCTGTAAATGCAACGTACATGATTGCGTCACTATTAAGTGTAACAATTTTATGTGTAATAAATAGGAACTGCGGAGCGGATTTTTCATTTCATTTCACTTTCATTTCATCCGGTTTTGTTTCCATTTCGCCCCATGGATTCCTATTCACTCGTATTTAAGATCGGGCCGGATCGTGCAATAGACAAGTCTAGATTCTCATTAAACTAAACTTTGGAACTGATAGCACAAGATCACAAGTTACCAACGTAATTAAATAACCGTGTCAACAATATGGTATAATCAATTGATGCAGTGCTAATTACGTAATGACAGAGGTACCGGGGTAGGCAGAATTACAGGCGAGAGGTAATTAGGTTAATTAATGTTGGGAAGGGAAGTGAGCCGGCAGCTGTGTGTGTAAGAGTACTTGATAGAAGGCCTTGAAAAATAATTCGTGGGAGCAATCTAGGCTAACCTTTTTTCGTTTGGTTAGGTTTGTGAGAAAGGCCTTCGCACAGCGATGGGACGGTATAGACTGGCTTATTATTATTATCAAAAGATCAATTCTCGTCATTGAAAGTGTTTAAATTGTACTTTCGGACATCGACCGCCGAAATTTGAACAAAATGTAAGCGGTATTCCGATAAAATTTTGAACTACAAATATACAAAAGAAACGTCAAATTGAAGATTTCAGTTAGACATATTGATTAAGAGATGAGATGACTCAGCTGCCACAGTCTAAATCAATAAAAGGCAGAAACTAGTATTATTGATCATGGGTTGACCACATTTTCATACATGTGATCAACACATGATCAATACTAGTTTCTGGTCGCAACTTTGTCCGCGTTGACTTTAGACAGGGACATAATATTTTTCGGGGCCAAAAAGTATCCTTTGTGTTAATCTAGGTAATAGAAGAAAGAAAGGAGAAGTGCTGTTTAGCCGTTTTTGCGTGATTGAGTACCAAACATCCAATCATCCAAAATTTTCACATTTATAATATTAAAGTAGGATTAAACAACTTGACATAATACCAACATAAGACTGCGATGATACTGAAAACGGATTGATACTTTCGTGAAACAGAATTCCAAATGTGAGTCAAATCATAATTGAATCTCTATTCAGTCTCAGTGTCAATTAAATACGAGAATTGGCCTTCTGATCTATTTAATGACATTGTTGTTAAATTTTAAGTGTTGCTTCGTTGGTCTAGTGATGTATGGTGTTGCTTCGTTGGTTCGACTGGAAATCCAAGGTTCTGAGTTAGAATTCGTATTGTAATAGGTCAGAAAACGTGTGGTTTTTTTTTCAAAAATTATTGGTTGTAATTGGGAGTCTCGAATAATGTCCGGTATAATGGATTAGATAGGCACACGAAGATGCTCCCTATTATAAGTGGCTAACAAAGTTAAGTACTATCCTAACTAAAAATAATTGTAAACAGTACACCTTTGCCACCAAAAGATGGATAAGAATGAGCGTGACGGTGCGTATATTTTTTTTTTGGAATTTAGAATCATCCACAGTTAACGCTCCCTTACCCTTCTGGAGTAATAGAACACTAGTATTATCAGTCAGTTCCATCAAGTACATACATACTTGATGTACATATATAAATGTATATTTCACGATATTTTTAATATACTAGACTTAATGTATGTGCTCCATTTAGCCTCCTTTATCCTCAGACCATCTCACCTTAATTTCGGAACCTCCATAAAGTTAGGATACAACTGTTCCGCGATAAACGTATCTCAGTAATCTCCATAACAAAGCCTCGCCAACCCGGCCGAGTGTCGAGTTCGCTAATTGTGCCATATTTCATTCACACGGACGACATTGCAATTTTGCAGTGTTAATTAGAATCTACGAGCAGTTCAGTAGTACTTTTCATTTTTGTTACTTAGACTGAGTGATTAAATAGACTGACTACGCAAAACTCCTGGACGTATATGTGTCATTTCGTTCTCCTATAATGACGTATTTTTACAATAAAAGGTTCATTAAGCATTTTGTTGAAATTCAGGCGTTAACATAACATCTGTTTATTTATATCATCATGCCAGATCCCTTGCGGGATAGGCGGAGGGTACAGAGTTTGAATTAGGTTCTTTCTTTACAGGCAGCTTTGGCTCCCTCCACCCTCGTAACTAGTTGCATACACGCTCACCGGTTCATATTAATTATTAAGAATCATTTTATTTAAATGTAGCCCAACACTTGGAATTATTCCTGTGTCATGGGTGCGTTTATAAACATGAAATTTACATACTCACACATCCAGACCGAACCAAATATTTCAAATAATTAAAAAAGGCCCCGCGGTACACCCAGGTGGAGATGGCGGGACGAACTGTATACTATTTTGCGAGACTGACCCGACATTGCAACTACCAGGGCAGAGTGGAAAAAGTAAAGGAAGGCCTTAGGCCCAGTAGTAGCACAATCAGAGATGGGCAAAATGTAATCGGATTAATGATTACAATTGCATTTTGTAATATTCGATCATGATTTAAGATTTATAGTGTAACCGTAATCGTTGAAGATCACAAATTGTAATTGTAATTTATTATCATTAATACACCGTCACCGACTGAGGAATATCCTCAAGCGGAGGGTGGTAAATCATCATTCTGATTACATGTTGCCCATCTCTGATTGTGCTACTACTGGGCCTAAGTCCTTCCTTTACTTTTTCCACTCTGCCCTGGTAGTTACAATGTTGGTTTAAATAATAATTAAATATCAATGATATTAATGTGATGATAGGCAGGGCAAATAATTAGGGGCATACAAAATACTTCGTCTATCTTATTATTTAACTCTAAGTTTTGTGCAGTGGTTTATTTTTTTTCGGTCGTATCTCGCTACTAATTTCCACCGGATCAAAATGCTGCCACCACTGAGAAGATTCGCAATACACCCTGTCTGGGTGTATAACGTCTCTTACTTCTGAAAAATGGCAAGTTATTCAGCTTTTAAAATTATTTAAAACAAAAAAATAACTCAAACTTTCGCCAACTTTTCCAAACGAAAATACGTGGATAGCGTAGACTTTAAAATTTCCATAAAACGTATTTTCAAGCTTTGAATTTCGAAAATAAATATTATTTCAAGACTTAAGCGGGAGTTTTTTTTTAAACCCTGTAAAAAAATTGCTGTTGAACTGGTTTCTCTCTCTGGCAGCTAGTCCTCATTCGCTATGACCAAACGCGCCTCGTTACGTTTACTACGTGAAATGATCGTGTAATGGTATTCTGTGTGTCACTGTATTACAATATTTTTTTAATTATAGCCCCACACAAGGAAAAATTCCTATGTCGTGGGTTCGATTACAAACATGAAATTCACATCCATCAAACACCCAGACCGAAACAAATGTTTGTGGGTCACACAGATCTGGCCCGTGTCCCGTGTGGGGATCAAACCCGCGACTTTCTAATCCAGTGGGCGGAACGGCTTAAACTGTTAACCGCTGGACTCAGTCATCTGTCAGATCCATTTAACGATTAATTCCCGAAGTTATCGTAACGCACCGCGTTACGTGTTTAGTCATAGCGAATAACGACCCTGTTATAATTAATGCTATATTATAATTGCTATATAATTGCTACAGTTAAAATGTTATATTTTTACGGATTCTTAGTTAACCCTTTTGTAATATTTAACTGGAGGATAATTATTCTGTAGAAATAAAAGAATAGGGTGTCTAGAATTTATTTTCCTTTGAGTTGTAAACATCTGGGGCGGTAATTATTCTGGTAAATATATTTTAAACCGTAATAAAAATAATAATAAAACGCTGTTATGCCTATTTTTCACAAACAGAGATGGCAGAGGTAAACAAAAACTTTCCCGACGATGTTAGGGCATAATGTAATCAATGGCAAGCCTAATGGCATCATTCTTTACATTATTTCGGACTCCAGAGTTGGGTAAGTAAGAAGGACAGTGAAAGCAGGATAAATGCGGTCAAATGCGAGCTCTGTGGAAGATGTACGGAGTCAAGCTGACCGACCGTATTCAAAACAGCATAGTAAAAAAGTGTGTAGGTATGAAAGATAGTATCAGCGTATAGATGAGAAAGAATATGCTCCGATGGTTTGGACATATAGAAAGAATGTCAGAAGAAAGAATGACAAATCAGATATAGTGAAATGATGTACATAGGTACCGGGGAATACCTAGACTATCTTACTATGATCAAATAGACCGTGTCTTATCTGAGGGGCAAATCAAGAGTCTACGTAACTGAGGAGCGTGTATGAGACGAACTACGAGAGTGGAAGAAACCAGAGAGGTCCATAAGGAAATAACCTGTTGAAATTCTGTACCCTGCTTACCCCGTAAGGAATCCGGCGTGACGACATAGATAGATTTTTTTCAAATAAAATACACCGGTGCCTCATTTGTGTCTTGCTTGACCGGGCACATCTTGGAGAAACAAAGGTGGCCTCCCTCACCATGGAAAATTGTTTAGTTTGATGTTGCTATGGCTACCTTCCAGCTCTAAGCACTATCTACATATTTTTGTCAAGAGAAATCCCAAGAGCCCAAACAGGATGCAATGCTGTTTAGTTTAGAAGTTCCTATGGCTACTTTCTGACGTCATCATCAGAGTTATCTCCAACCGTAACGCACCAGTGCCCCTCTTTAATGACTGTCGATGGAGCATTTCGTAGAGGAAACGAATATGTGAAGTCATGTGTGAGGTGTGATGTCATTCACATCACCCCGTTATCCTCAAGGTCACAGCGTCAACCGGACGACAAGGGTCTGTTCTTTAGATGACTACTATTCTTCGGGTCCTTTCTTTGTATATGAATGATCTACACCATAGCGTATAGCGGCTCATAGGCCGACGGGCCTGTGCAGCTTTACTGACAAAGAAGTCCTTGAGTACCATCGATGAGAATAATTTGTGGTTGTTAAACTTTTAAAGTAAATAAATAAACACAATCCAAATATAATTAACGCTATTTCTTAACTGAGCTTCGGTTAAAATTCGACGACGGCTTGGTTACTAGACCTAGACCTGGGAGTTAAGAGTTTAAAGCCGCTCCACCCATTGGGTCAAGTAGTCGCAGATTTGATACCCGCATGGAACAGAAACCTAAACCTGTTGAAACCCTGTACTATTTACTCCGAAAGAATTCAGGCGTGAAGATATAAGTAGATGGATAGATAGGTGAGACAAACTCTGGGTGACCAAATTGCAAGCAATTTTTTTTCTATTTTCTTTCAGAAACCGATGGCGCTTTCTGCTGATCGCGTGACGTCTCCCGTACATTCCAGTACATTACAACTCCCCAAGCCACGCCACCGTCGCGCCGAGCTGGGCGGCACTGTGTGACGTCTCCCGTACATTCCAGTACATTACAACTCCCCAAGCCACGCCACCGTCGCGCCGAGCTGGGCGGCGCTGCGTGACGTCTCCCGTACATTCCAGTACATTACAACTCCCCAAGCCACGCCACCGTCGCGCCGAGCTGGGCGGCGCTGTGTGACGTCTCCCGTACATTCCAGTACATTACAACTCCCCAAGCCACGCCACCGTCGCGCCGAGCTGGGCGGCGCTGTGTGACGTCTCCCGTACATTCCAGTACATTACAACTCCCCAAGCCACGCCACCGTCGCGCCGAGCTGGGCGGCGCTGCGTGACGTCTCCCGTACATTCCAGTACATTACAACTCCCCAAGCCACGCCACCGTCGCGCCGAGCTGGGCGGCGCTGTGTGACGTCTCCCGTACATTCCAGTACATTACAACTCCCCAAGCCACGCCACCGTCGCGCCGAGCTGGGCGGCGCTGCGTGACGTCTCCCGTACATTCCAGTACATTACAACTCCCCAAGCCACGCCACCGTCGCGCCGAGCTGGGCGGCGCTGTGTGACGTCTCCCGTACATTCCAGTACATTACAACTCCCCAAGCCACGCCACCGTCGCGCCGAGCTGGGCGGCGCTGCGTGACGTCTCCCGTACATTCCAGTACATTACAACTCCCCAAGCCGCGCCACCGTCGCGCTTCCGTCGCGCTGCGTCGGCTTGGTGGCAAAACACTAACTGTTTTTCTCGTGATTTTTTTTTATTCTCTATTAGCGTTAACAACTTTAGAAAATCAACTTGCCTATAGTCTCTGTTTAACCTTAAAGGCCCCCCTAAAAACCCAAAGGGAATCGTAAAGATAATTCTGCGGGTCCCAAACTTACGACAGATCCCTAACTACAGTTTACGATATTAACCAGCCGACAGTGACAAGGGTCCAACATAATTAACCTGGCGGTTAAAATTAACACTGAATTTGAACCAACGTAATTAACTGTACGAATCACCTGTTGATTGCAAATAACGCCTATTCTCTAACAATATTGCAACCTCATTTAATTGAGCTACAGGATTTTGTACTTTATTAAGCGTATTTAAAGTAGGTATTTGAGTGAGGTTGGGAGGAAAGTTGACTGGTTATTGCGTGGCTTGAATTAGATAATAATTTTAATTGGTTTGACAGTGAATGATTGGATTTTGGTGTGTGAATTGATTTCAGGAGCTATTGGGGTAAAATTTGATTGATTTCAATAGATTGTCATAATTCTATTTTATAATAACAATACAGGTATGAAAGAAAGTATCGATGTAAAGCGTTTAAAACATGTAATTAACAAACACAAACAGCCAGACCAAAACAAATATTTGTAAGTCACACAAAGATTTGTCTCGATATGATCACGCCAGATTCCTTGCGGGGTAGGCAGAGAGTATTGAGTTTCAATAGGTTTTGCAGTTGCTTATCCCGTGCGGGGATCAAACCTACGACTGCTTGATCCAATGAGTGGAGTCCGTCACAGAGCATCCTTTGTGCTCGGCCGTCTCTATCCACTAATCTGCAAGCGGAGTAAAATGTCCCTTAGGAATAAGGTGACACTTTACAAAACTTGCGTGCGACCCATCATGACGTACGCATGTGAGGTGTTCGGGCACGCAGCCCACTCTTACATCGATAGACTTCAAGCGGTTCAGTCCCGCTTCCTCCGCAAAGCCGTAGGAGCCCCGTGTCCGTACGAAATGTCGACCTCCACTCCAATCTCGGTCTCAGATCTATTCGCGCCTATATTAAAAAGGCGACAACTCGACACTTCGCGAACGCATCTTCCCATGCAAATCCGCTAATCGTAGCCGCCGCCGACTACGAACCCGACCCCTGCCGCTACCGCCGGCCGCGACATGTTCTCCCCAATCCCCCCGATGCTTTGACATCGCTTCTTTCCGCTGCGGATACGGACGACGACGACGAAGTCGTAGATCCCCTAGCCCGCCGACCGGTGCACTAATTACACCCCTCCCCCCGTAGCGACTGTCCAAACCGAGGCCGTTCCTCCTTGAGGCGCCCACGAGTATGTCGCCCCTTGCCCTTCTGGCTCGAGCGTAGTGGTTGCACGCTCGCCCTGAATTCTGGTGAAGCTGTAAAGGCCTCACGGCCAACAGCGTATATCACTCAAACACACACCAATGAATGGAGTGATTTAAACTTTTAACTTCAAGGTCAAAGGTCCAAGCCGTCGGCAAATAATTATATTTGGATTGTGTTTATTTTTAATACTTCAAAAGTTTAACAAACACGAAGGTTTACCCATCGATAGTACTAAATTTAATTCTGTGGGGCCAATTTATTTCCGGATTAATTAATTTTACCTTTTATTATTTACTTGAAAATAAAAGGATTTATGAGAATGCTACCAAGTTTACGGTTAAAAAACTGGCTGTTCACGAAGCGACTTTTAACAGTTTTACTTCTTTTAGTCGCAGAATTTCGTATGTGGTTAGATTATAGTCGCTAAGTTGAATAAGTATTATATTATTAAAACCAGAAGAGATAAATGTGAACTTCTTTTTGTACTACTTTTCCTTACAAAATTATATATCGAAATTACCTCTTTACGACCTAACATGATGCCAATACAACTACCCAACAATACAACCCTTCCATATCTTCCGTGAACTGTGACCAATAAGTTGTCGGGAGCATACTGCTATGAATAATGTAACGACGTAACAATGGGGTATCGAATACCATTGCGAAAGCCTTTGAATATTATCGCTGGTGTAGGCGTATCTTCCAGATGTATTCATGCAGGCATTGTTACTGCTTTGGAGGCAAGTAAGTACATACAATTTATTTGTTGCTACGAATATCAATTACACTAAAAGAGCGCATTGTTAAATGATTCCCTAGTAATGCAGTTGTAAAAAATTGGCTAAGTATTAGGGAATCCAGGCAGTCTTGTTTGATTTTCAATTTATCATAATAATATGGGCAGTTTTAATCTATATCATCACGCCAGGTCCCTTAATGATCATTTCAATAACATTTAATTGCTAAACTTGACAATTTTAGAACCATTAAAAATATCACATTTTGTGTACCTGAAAGGAAATGTACTAATTTCTGGGCGATTGTGAATGGGTTAATATATAAAAAAAAAACTTAATAAATTTTACTGTCCCAAACGCTTGTGCTTTGAAAGTGGTTGTGGGTCTTTGACTTAGTTACTTTTCTGACAATGCTACTTTCAAAATTAGAAATTATGTCTATATTTCAAATGTCTCAAATGCCACTCAATAAGTCTTTACAAGATAAATTATCTACCGCACAAAAATTACCTCGTATCAAAATTGTATTTCGGGTACCAAATTAACCAATAATGCGTCTACTTGCATATCGCGCCGTCAATAGCCAGCTTTACTTGATGTAATTAATTCGATTAAGCGTTCTCCAGAGGGCGCGCATTATGCGTGTGACAGCGGTAAGTGATAAGGGTCAGGTTTTTGGCCCACTGTTTGTCTTTGGTGTGTACGATGCATTGTATTCTAACAAATTATCGACCAAATATAGAATTTTTACTTGGTATTCAAAAAGCTAAGTCTAGTAATTCTAAAATATGTTTAAAATGAGCAACTCTAATGCATCCTTTAGTACAACTGAAGTCAGAATAAAAATATTATTTACTAGGTTTTGCCCACGACTTCGCCCGCGACTTTAGACAGGAACGTATCATTTTTTCGCTATAAAAAGTATCTTATGTATTAATTGTTATTCCAGGTAAGAAACTATCTGTGCGCCAAATTTCATCCAAATCCGTTCAGTCGTTTTTGCGTGATTGAGTAACAAACATCCGAACATACAAGCTTTCACATTTATAATATTAAGTAGGATTTCTGGTACGCAAAAAAGCACTAACATACGTTTTTTTAGATTGTATTTATACATCTACTACAGGATCGGAAGGAGCCTCAACTGAGAAGATCCGGCGAGAAATTCAGCGGGTTAGTTTTCAACTCGAATGGTTTATTTGATTGGGCTTTCATCTGTTCAAAATATCCATGCCATTTATTCGTATTTTTTTTTATTTGATTAGGACATATCAACTTGGTTTGACGTTTAAATCGGCTTCAAGCAGGATTGTGTGTTGTGTGTGCGAGCACTTATCTGCAAACACTAGTCACAGTAATGAAATACGACTGCATGAACAATAACTTACATTTTAATGTAAAGGAAACCAAAATTATGGTTTTTGAACGGGAAGAAACCAGAACGAATGTAAGAATTGTGGTTGGTACCGAGGTGCTAAAGCAAGTGAATGAGTTGAGAGATGCGCCCTCAGTAACAAACACTGCTGTCATAGAGAGAAGAGTGAATGCGAGGTCTAGAGTGAATGGTGCGATGGGAAAGCTACTTGGGAGCCGGCACTAAAGCCAAAAGGCGTAGCTAGCCATACATAACGGAGTGCCTGTCCCAACGCTGTTATATGGCAGCGAGAACTGGGTATGTAAGAAGGAGAATGAAAGCAGGGTAAATGCGGTCAAAATGCGAGATCTGCAGAACAAGTGCGGTGTCAAGATGACCGACCGTATTCGCAACAGCCAACAGCGTAATAAGAAAGCGGGCACCGGGGAAAATCTAGACTATCATACCATGACTAAATAGACCGTATCTTATAATTGAATATCTAACGGGCAAGTCTCCGTAACCGGCGAGTGTGTATGAGGCAAACTATGGGAGTGAAGGAAGCCCGAGAGGTCTGTAAGGAAAGAACCTGTTGGAAGTCTGTATTCTCTGCCTACCCCTGATAGACGTAATTCCATAAGCAATGACCACCTTTAAAAATAAAATCATTTTCCAAATCCGTAGAATAATGCTGCAATTGCTAAATTGGAATAACTCTAAAACGGTTTGTGTTAAAAAAAAGAAAAAACCAGTACCCAAAAGTGTCACACCTAACCAAGAAAAGTCACAACACTACCTCAGCTAAGGACAGATATCAACCTATTTAAGTTAAACTAAAGCTATCTTTAAGCTTGACTTCACTTCAGAACTTTTAAATAAAAATGATAAACAGCTCTCAGTGTGAACTGCGCATTTGTATTGTATCTATTATCTGCGCATTTCAGTTAAAACTGAACTATTGTGCTGCGTTCGCGCGAAATATCTTAAGTAGGTCTTCCGAAAGGATGCGCAGTTTGATTGCTATTGAACTAAGGATGGCACTTTCTTAAATACACTGTACAGAGTATATACATAATTTATTATTTTAGTACTTATATGATTGCCTCGTTGGTCTACTGGCGTATAATATGCTTTGCGATCACGAGGTCCTGTGTTCAAATTCTAGGTCAGACACATGCAGTATTTCTAAGGGAAAATTCCCAGTATCAGTCCGGGTTCTGGGATTGTGCCCGGTAAATGGCAATAGGCTCGCCCCCCGTTACATGGGACCTAACTCCGTGGGCGAAAAGTGGGTGTACATAGTACACTTCTGCCACCCCCGCTTGGGGAATACGGTACGTTATATAATATGTTTTGTTTATAATGTGGTGTAGCCAAATGCCCTATTTCCGTTTTTATAGCGTTTTTTATCTAACCAGGTTGCCTGGAAGAAATTGCTTTTAACAATAAGATCGCCTATTAAATCAGTGTCTTATTTCTCATGTTTCTTTTATAACTTTTGGGGACATTATTTCTTTCATTTCTTAATATATTTTTTTTATTATTTTAACATTATTATTGCAACTATTTAATATAAGATTTTGATGTTTATTACTTAATTGTTAGCTGTGTTTGCCTTTAATTGAGAGAGCACGTGACAGGATGTTTATGTGAGAATTAATGTGTAATTGAATGTGTATCACTCGTTGGCGATCCTTATATATATAAATAAATAAAATAAATAAAACTTTGTTGGTGTCAAATAAATAGTATTCTATTCTACAGTGTTGATTTCTACACTATTAATAGTAATCGTAATCTAGTTCCCACTAATATTATAAATATGAAAGTTTGTATGTTTAGGTGTTTGTTACTCAATCACGCGTAAACGGTTAAACGGATTTGGGTGAAATTAGGCACACAAAAATTTTATTATTTATATAAGATCAGGGGTTATATTCTTCCTGAAGCATAACACAATGTGATTCATCTAAAATAGAGAATTTTATTTATTAAATACAGATAAAGTTTACATAACAAATATCAACTAATGAGATAATTACTAACCTAAAATAGAGAATCGACAATTAAATGTTCATGCTTCACTATTCTTATTATAAAAACTTGAATCGTCTTTTGCACTTTTAAATTAAAGCAAATTCACAAACATAACTGAGTTTTAAAGATATTATTAAACAACATTTGTAATTTAACTGTATGTTACTATTCGATTTCAGAAAAAAATCCACCCGTTCTTTTTTATATTCTCCTCACTGGTGGCTCCCTCTTATGGCTGAACTGTTACATACTCAAATGTCAATGTCAGTGTCAACGTCAACACAAAGATTACATCACCCCCCTTCGAAATGTAAATTTTTTTCAACTTAAGTTGAGTAAAATTTTGCTGCAAAATCTAAAAATCAACAAGCATAGGAATGAGCTTTGTGACATGATATAGTCCAATAGATCTTGTACCACGACCGGTATTTATTTTAAAAACTGAATCCGATATTTTTTCTTCAATTTCAAAGGGACCAATTCTAATTTCATCCATCTTTTTTTTGTTTAATTTGTTTCCATAGTCAACATATACCTTATCTCCTTTTTTAAATTTATGCTGTAATCTATTTTTGGCAAATAAAGTTTTATTATATTCGTGCGATTTTATAGACCTTTGGAGTGCTATTTTCCTGTCTTCTTCCAAACTTTTTGTTAATAACTGTTTTTCTTTTAATTCTTGTGGTAACAAGTCTGTAGACTCACCAGATAGCAAATATTTAGGAGAAAATCCTGTTACAGAATGGTTTGTTTCATTGTATCTATTTCTACATTCTTCTGCTATTTTTGACCAATTTGTTTTTCCTTTTGATTCATTCATTTTGCATCTTATTTTGTTCACAATAGTCTGGTTTAGCCTTTCGTTTAAACCATTTGAGAACGGTGTGTCTACCGCTGTAAGTATTAATTGAATATTCCGGTTCTTAAGGTAATTTTTGAATTCAATCGAATTAAAAGCTGGATATTGATCAGAGAGTAAGATGTCTATTGTTTCTTCTTTAGGAATTTTTCCTATAAGTTTGATGAAGTCTCGAGCATGTTGATTCTTAGAACATAGGATATATGCGTACCTAGTAAAGTGGTCTACTAGTAGATGTAAATATCTTTTTGCTGATCTTTGACCTCCAAATCCTCCTATTGTGTCCAGTGACATTATTTGAAAGGGTTTATTAGCTGGCCCTAATTGCGACATAAAGCCATATTTTCTATTTAATCTTGTTTTATTTCTTATGCATATCTCGCAGTTTTTGCATATATATTTAATATTATCTGATAGATTCGGTGCAGTATAAAAGGGTTTTATTTTAGATTCTGTTTGATTTATTCCAGTATGACAATATTTTTCATGGGTCTTTTTTATTATAGTTTTACTGTAATCTTCACTTAAAACTATTTTTTTCCTATTTTTCCCATTTTTTTTATAATAAATTCCATCTTCTAAAATAAGGTTCTTTTCAAGTTCATTTATGTGCAAGTTTTGTGCTTGATCATATTTTATGTCATGAATATCAATAATATTTACCGTTTTTAAGTTATCTTCAATATTTGCATCAATGTCTAATACTGGATTTCTGCTGAGACAATCTGCTTCTGTATTATTTTTCCCTGGAAAATATTTTATTTCACAATTATATTGTGACAGATAATGTGACATATCGCCTAATTCATCGTCAGGTCTGTTTCTTATATTTAACTTCTCTAGAGGTTTGTGATCTGTATAGACAGTAAAATAGTTTCCAATCAACCAATGTTGCCAAAACTTTATGCTCTCTTTTATGGCTAAACATTCTAAAAATATCGCTTTTTTATTTTTTTGTGATTCATTTATTTTTTTAGAAAAATATGCTACCGGTTTTTCTTCGCCATTGTGCTGAATTTGTTTCAAAACTGCTCCTATTCCTATGGCACTGGCATCTGTAAAAATAAATATTGGTGCTTGTGGATCATAAATGGCTAGTATTGGTTTGGAACATAGATAATCTTTAACTTTCCTGAATGCATCCTCACACTGTTCTGTCCAATTAAATCTTTGATCTTTTCTCAGCAATTTGTGTAAAGGATCAAGAACTATTGAGACATTCGGAATGTATTTTCCATAAAAATTTATTTTTCCTAAAAATTGTCGTATTTGTCTTCTATTTTGAGGAGCAGGGAAATCTTTTATTGATTTCAAATTGTCTTTTAGAGGTGTTATCGTATTCTTTTGTAATATATGACCTAAATACTTAACAGCATCACATGCAAACTTACATTTTGTTAATTTTAGCCTGAAACCTTCTTCTCGAATAGCCTCCAGTAATTTTTTTAAGTGTGTAATATGTTCATCAAATGTCTTAGAGAAGATCAGTATATCATCAATAAAATTCACTGCAAATCCTGTCAGACCATTTTTCCTTATAATATTTCCCAAAATCCGTTGAAATATGGCTGGTGATGTCTTAAGGCCGAAGGGTAAACAGGTCCATTGGTAATGACCTTCTTGAGTTACAAAACCTGTTTTGTGTCGGTCTGTAATTTTTAAAGGGATGGACCAAAAAGCTGAATTTATATCCAGAGTTGTAAAATAATTACAATTTATTGTTTTTGTTATTAAGTCTTCTATGAGAGGAAATGGTTGTGATTGAGGTATTATTATTTTATTTAAATCTCTGAAGTCTATGCATAATCTACTTTTTTTTCCTTCGTCCCTTTTAAAAGCCAAGGTAACAGGTGCCGCAAACGGACTGTAAGATTCCTCGATTAATTCATGTTTTAAAAGTTGTGAGATTTGATTTTCTATTTCTATCTTGTCTTGGACTGAACATCTATATGGTCTTTTATAACAATATTTTTCAACTTGCAAATCTATACAGGCTTCATACTTCTTCACTTTTCCAGTGTCATATTTATTTTTAGCAAACATTTCTGTGTAACGATCCAATAATATGTTTATCTGTTTTCTTTGATCATTATTTAAGTATTCTGTATCTATATTAAATTTGTTTGTATCTATACCTTCATTAAAGTTTACTGTATATTCTTTTTCTTCTATATTTATTTCCATATTTTCAATCTGTTTATCTTCAAACATATTTTTACTACTTATTTTAAAATTGTCTGTTTTTTGTATTTGGATATTTAAATTCTCATCATGAGTCAATCCAAATTTATGTATTGAATCTAATCCTAGTATTAGATCATAATTAAAATTTTCATTTTCAAAGATAAATGCATTTATTTCAATCTTCTTATGCAATAACTCCGCATCCAGTGTAATTAACCCTTTAGTTTTACCCCCTCCACTTATTGTTTTTACTGTGCTATAACCATAATTTGGCTTCATATTCGTCACCTGAACTAATTTTGAATTTATTAATGTTATTCGTGAACCAGGGTCATACAGCCCCTTGGCTTCTAATGTATTATTTAACAACACCGTAATCTCAATTAGTGGAGGGAATTTTAGTTTTTTGGATCTTCATTACTCAGTTCAACTTTTAATATTGAATTAGAATTAAGGTTTTTGTCATCGGTTGTTTTTTTTTCATAGTTATACCAGCAAACATTCTCCGGATGAAATCTATTTAATTTTCCTTTATTCCCACAAATCCTGCACGATTTTTTTTCAGTTTGTTTTATTTCTTGTTTATTGTATTTATTTCCTATGCTTAAGTTTTTCTTTGTGTCGTTTTTCCTTGTTAAACTTTCTAGTCCTCTTATGCAGTTAAATAAGTCATTTACTTCTTTAAGGCTTTCTCTGTCTATTCTATCCATTATGAAGTTTGGTAGACCGGTGGCAATCAAATAAATCAGGGGTTTTGTATCTATTGATTTGTTTATTTCTAGTAACAGTCTCTCTTTTTTAAGAGCATATTCTAACATTGATCCTTGTATATATTTAAAATTCATAGCGTACCTGATTGGTGACCAGCCTTTATCAGCAAATGTTTCACTTAAACTTTTCTTCCATACAGACCAATCTGAATCTATAGTATGTTTGATAATCATTGAGGTGTACCAATCTATACAAGTATCTTCCAATAGTAATCTTAGAATTTCTAGTTTTTGTAAATCTGTATCTATTTGTAAACGTGCACATTCACTTTCAAAAGTATCTAACCATTGTTTAACATTTGTTGTATTTCTTGAAAACTTCTCTATTGAAAATTCTACTACTAATCTCGTCTTATTTTCTGTTTTTTTTAACAATGTTGGTTCTGTTGATGATGACCCATGACTTTGTTCTAATTTTTCAAGTAAAAATCCATCAAATTGTAAGTTATCATCATCTAAATATGTTGATTTCTTTTCCTTGGTTAATGTTATACAAACCTGTCTCTTATCGTGCCTTTTCAGGAGAGATTTTTTTATTTTGTCAAATATTTCATGCTTTAATATTTCTTTGTGTAAGTGCACTGATTGATACTCTCTAGGTACAACAAAAGTTTGGTTTTGTGTATCTGTAATGGAGGTTATGGCATAAATATTTGTCTTATTGTCATCCGGTTTGGCTTTTATAATAAATTCAAATCTTAATTTTTCCATTGTTTAGGTTAACAATTTTTTTATTTTTTTTACATGTATATGAATTGTCGATTTATAAGATCAGGAGTTATATTCTTCCTGAAGCATAACACAATGTGATTCATCTAAAATAGAGAATTTTATTTATTAAATACAGATAAAGTTTACATAACAAATATCAACTAATGAGATAATTACTAACCTAAAATAGAGAATCGACAATTAAATGTTCATGCTTCACTATTCTTATTATAAAAACTTGAATCGTCTTTTGCACTTTTAAATTAAAGCAAATTCACAAACATAACTGAGTTTTAAAGATATTATTAAACAACATTTGTAATTTAACTGTATGTTACTATTCGATTTCAGAAAAAAATCCACCCGTTCTTTTTTATATTCTCCTCACTGGTGGCTCCCTCTTATGGCTGAACTGTTACATACTCAAATGTCAATGTCAGTGTCAACGTCAACACAAAGATTACATTTATATTAACTCATAACTTACTTTCTATCTCGGAAAAATATTAGGTTCTTGTCTAAAGTCAACGCGGACAAAGTCCTGGGCAGAAACTATTTAAAAAAGAAACTTAAATTACTTCTTTTTATACTTGAAAAAGCGCATATTGTGTTTTATTGGTGTTTTGTGCACGTGTGTAGTGGCTTGCTTGCATGCTCGGGCCGTCGAAGCATGCAATCCTGTCTATATAACTACAGTGTGATATGGTATTCTTCACTTTAACTAATGGTTAAATTTTCAGGACCTCTCCAAAGTTTCTTTATTTTTTCTTTATTTTTTATACTTTATTGTATACACTGGGATGGAAATTAAAACTTTACAATTTAAATGTGAAGGCGAGCTTAACTCAAATGTGAGTTATCTTCCGGCGAATTCTAAAGTATTGAGAGATGAGAAAGTGAATAAGAGGGCAGTTATACAATAGAATGATAATGGAAAATAGCAATTTGTAATATGCAATAAATACTATATTTTCAAATATACATACATATAATCAGTTACTTACTATACAAATATTAAATACATATAATTATAATACATACATAAACATACATATATAAATAAATCAGGATAGAAAATGTTATTTGATTCTTTTTCTGTAAACATCCAGAGATGAGCTTGCACGAATGGACTGTGGAAGTAAGTTTCACAGACGCACAGCACGAACAGTGGAGGGCCCATCGTAATGACTGGAAGAATGAAGAGGAGCACGAAGATAGGGAGATTTAGCTGCACGGTAGAGCTTATCCCTTGGAACAAGAAAGTCAAAACGCTTCCTGAGGTAAACAGGGGATTTAGGATTATGTAGAATGGAGTAGAGTAACGAGAGAATGTGAAAGTCCTGTCGTTATCGAATAGTTAGCCATTTTAATTTCGCCCGATACATGATCTGATTCTCTGATACATGATCAAATTTACGTAACCCGAAAATGAAACGAATACTCGTACATAGATTCTGCAAGCGTTCGAGCTTATTAGCAAGATCTTCAGTAGCATCAAGGAGCAAACATCACCATAGTCAAGAAGTGGTAGAAGGAGAGATTGAGCAAGACTTATTTTTGTTGGATAAGGCAAAATCTTTTGCAGACTCTTGAGGGATTAAAAGAAGCAGTAGACCCTTCTGCTTACTTCTGCTATGTGAGCGCTCCAATTAAGATTGGAGTTTATAAGAACGCCTAGATTCTTTATTTGGTTACTGTAAGGTATAGGGACAGAATCGAGGACAACTGGAGAGAGTGTCTGGAGATTGCTATTAAGAGCGTTCATATAGTATTTTTTCACCAATGATGAGAGCTTGAGATTTGGCAGGCAACCAAGAGAGCGAACGGTTTTGTCCACTTGCTAATGTGTTGAAGACCATCATTGATGGCATCGATCGTGTAGTTGATGTCCCCAACCTTAAAGTGACGATACAGCTGCAAGTCGTCTGCATAAAGATGATAATGAGAAGTAATCACTTTAGTAACAAAGTTTATAAAAACAGAGAAGAAAAGAGGAGAAAGGACGCCACCCTTAGGCACACCCGCAGTAAGATCACACCAGTCAGAGGAATCCTCTTCAGAGCGAACCGCCTGCGAGCGGCCCCGAAGGTAAGAGTTGAACCACGCTATTACAGGACCAGAGACATTGCGAGAGGACAAAGTACCTAAGAGGATGTCAAAATCAACTGAATTAAAAGAACTGCTGAAATCCAGTAGGACTAGTACTGTCAGTAGTCTATTCTCAATGGCCAATCGAATATCGTCAGTTATTTTGATCAAAGCCGTAGGAGTGCTATGACCTGGCTGAAATCCAGATTGGAAAGGACTCAGCAGGCTATTAGAGGAGAAATGGTTTGACAATTGATTTTGAACTGCACTCTCAAGCACCTTGGATAGAACGGGAAGAATGGATATGGGTCTAAAATGGAATATTAAAAGAGGATTTGGTATAGGAAGAATAAATGCCTTTTTGAGGAAATGAAAGGTGGAAGTTTTCAAGGAACAATTCATTATGGGTGATAACTGGCGAAAGTTCGTCAATTATTGGTACGATCATTTGTACTTACACGTATACCATCGTCACCCTGGGCTTTCGTGGATATTGATAGGACAGATTACTTTATGTCTTGCTTCTTAAGCGGGCTGAAAGAGAATGAAGTACATAATGGCAAAGGAAGATCTGAAAGAAGCTTAAGAGTAAAAGATTTTATATCATCTTTCAAAGAAGCAGGAGGGTTAGAGAAATGAGTATTAAGTGTATTAAGATCCAAGTTACTGGTATTTTCAAAGGACGTTTTGCCAATATCAAAGGTCTTAAGGAATTGCTAAACCTGTGCTGTGTTGAAATTTTGAATGCAGGCGTTTATGTTGTGTCTCTTCGCATCCCTACACATACGACTGCAGCGGTTTCTAAGCTTTTTATAGAGACACCAATTATCTTCCGTAGGAAACCTTCTATGTCTTCTCTTCGCTCTGTCCCGTTTAGCCATAATCTTTTTTATAGTTTAGAATTGTGCCCGGTATAATGACAATAAGTTCACTGCATATAATATTTGGACCTAAAATCGTTAGAGCAATGGTAATGTACAGATGACTTTTTTTGCCACCTATACTCAGGGGATGTAGGCGTGACGGTGTTTATTATTTTTAACAAGCTTTTATTTAACTGCGTAGGTATGTAAAATCTGAAAAAATGCAATAATATGCTTGAATTAAATATTGAAACCGGACGTAAATGCCATCCCTACAGACTTACCACAGCGATCGTGACTCGTTGGCTGCCAACGTTTGTACAAATTTCTTCTTAAACAGAGACTTATTCTGACTTACCAGAAATGTCTACTTAAGACAAAGATTACTGGCTCAAGTTTACTTTTGATGTTTAACAAATGAAGAATACCTCGAAAATAAACTTTGTTTGATGAAATCTCTCGAATGATCAAAGATTTAAATAAAACTTTTGTTACTTCTTAAAATAAAATGTTTTATTCAAGGGTTCATAAAAATAAATAAACACGGTCATGCCCATATTTTCCAGGTGTGGGTGGCCGATATGTACCTACTGTGTAGCTACATTCAGATTTCACTAACCTAACATCGGGCCAATATAATTTTCAGCCACATTATTTTAATCACCAGAACCTGAACACCACCTAGATCTGTGGTTTATGTCTTGACAAATTTATCGAGTATTTGATACGACGAGACTATGTTGTTTGGTTCAGAAGTTTCTATAACCACCTTCTGGCTTCATCAACAGTCCCTGGACACTACCTACAAATACAGTATTTATCAAGACAAATCCGACGAGCCCAAACACAGCGGAGCTATCTGGTTTACTTTATGAGTTCCTAAAACCACCTTCTAGCTTTATCATCAGGCTCTGAACACTATCTAGGAATATAGTAATTGTACTTGTCAAGATAAATCCAACGAGCTTAAACAAGACGGGGTTAAGTTATATAATTGAGGTTTTCCAATAGCAACTTTCCGGTTCTATGATCAGACCAGCTCCATGGCATGGCTCACATATATTCAAAGTTTCAAGTCTCTAGCTTATTGGAAAGCTAGTTTAAAAAACAGAGACAGACAACAACGCGAGTTGATAAAAACGTGGTAAATTAATTGACCTATTCTAGGACTTTAAAGAAAACACTATTCTGTCTGTATTCTTTCAGTAAGGGGGTCAGAGATATACTGTGTACACTCAAATTTCGCCGATGATGTAAGGTCCCAATGTAATAAGGGGCCATAATTGGGGTATGTTATTCTTTTTTAAATTCTCTCAAAGATGGAGATTTCTACACAGTTTTCCTGCACCCCTAAGTGACATAGATTACTAAAAATTCAGTGTCCCAAGATTGAATTTAGACCAAACGTTCTCAATATCAACTAGGTTACCACATTTCGCTCAAATTAATGAGGACATAAAAATACCGTTTACTTTGGGTATTAGGGCGTAAATGTTGGACAGAAATCCTAAAGTAATGGTAACAGTGTTTAAAGTGTAATAAGATTCATTAGAACATTGGCAATTTAAAAAAATTCAACTTTACGACCCTTCGTTTGTAAAATATGACACAGGAAATAAAAATAGAAAAAACCACAATCCCTCCACTAATAAATTATTTAGATACGTAGGTTAAGAACAAATCGACCGTGCTCTAATTAAGGTTAATTTAAATAAATAAGCAATAAACGGACGGCGGCCATTTTGTGAGTCCACCATTTTGAGAATAAAATTGTGACATTCGTGAAAATACGAGTTGGATTTTACGAGCGCCCGCGCCAATTTATAATAATGTGGCGTGTTGGAATTCTTGAAATACATTTGGTTTATGTTTTAATTTAAGTTTTCATCAAGTCATTTTATAAACTGTTAATATATTTTAACTATAGTTTAATAAAAATCAAAACAATTTACAGTATAAACATCTTGAAACTGTAAAGTTTACTTTACTTAGTTAGTTGGTATACTGCATTGGTATTCCTAGCGATATTACTATTATCTGCAAGACGTATGCTGCAGTACAACGACCTCTCCATAGATCGCCAGATAGGTCGATCTTTACTGCCACGATACGGTAATATGATACATGAAGGAGAACTACAAGATTTGAAACAATTGCAGTTGAGTCTCAGCAGCAGTGTCAGAGTCCACAATGTACCAGTAATGACTTTGGGTTCACCCGCCATTACCGGGCTGTGTAGTGTTAAAATATCCATAAGGAGATAAAATTAGACCGCGCTTTATCTGAAGGGCAGAAAAGAGAGCCCAGCCCGTATGAGACAAACTATGAGAGTGGAGGAAGCCAAATAGGCCTGTAAGGAAGGAGTACCAGTTGGAACTCTGTTCTTTCTATCTACCCCGCAAGGAATCGTAATGGTATAGCTAATTATATCATTCTATCTATATAAAACTAGGGCTATTTTCATGTCCTTTCATATGAGTATTAGTAAAAGTATGGTCTAAAAACAAACATAGAATAATTCAATATTCTATCTTTTATTTCATTAATTCCACGACAACAGCCTGTAAGACGATATTAATACTAGTACTAGTACTAGTAATATTATGATAATATTAGCCCTGTTAAGAAACTGTTCCTCCGTTGGGCACGGGCCACCTCTCAAACTGAGAGGGTTAAGCCATACTCCACCACGCAGGCCCAGTGCTGGTTGGCGCACTTCACACACCTTCGAGAAACTCTTAGGCATGTACCTTCATGCCAAGGAAAAAATCGTGAGGAAATTTTTCCTCACGATGTTTTCCTTCACCGTCAGAGCAAGTGAAAGTTAATTTTTAAAACGCACATGATTTCATAAAGACAGAGGTACGTGCCTGGGTTTGAACTCGAGACCTCTGACTTTGCAGTCAAACGTTCTAACCACTAGGCTATCACTGCCTATCACGATATTATAAGTAAAAAATTATTAAAACACACCACAGTACAACCCCATCGAAACGAGACATGATTAATAGCATATTAAATACCATTAATTATTTCTCCCCATAGCCGTCAAGACAGGTAGGTGGGAATTAATAGCGCCATATATTTGACACCGCGGGCACCATGGAATGCTGAGAGAAATAATGCTATGGGAATTTGTGAGATATACCATCAGCATTTTGATTAAACCATGAACTGTTTTATTAAATACTATTGACTCATTCATATTTAGAGCTCTATGGCTGTAATGACCGACGGCTTGGCCCAGTGGTTAAGAGTTTGAGCCGCTCCATCTACTGGATCAGATAGTCCCAAGTTCGATCCCTGCACAGGACAAATATTTGTGAGCTCACAAGTATTTGTTTCGGTCGGGGTGTTTGAGAGTGTGGATTTCATGTTTGTAAAGCATACACGACGAGGAAATAATTTCGTAAAAAAACGTACACTCACACTTGGGTGTAGGGCTACGTTTTTTATTTAATAAAGTGTTTACGACGGGCTTTTCATTAAGACTGAGAGCTTACTAACTAATGAATGTACGCCACCTACTGCCCTCTATTTTTTGTATATTTTTTTCTTGTTCTTTCAGATTTGGTTGTCTGGAAGAGATCGCTATAAGCGATAAGACCGCCAATTGTACCTCCTTTGTTTATTTTTATTTCATCAATGTAAATGTATTGGTGTACAATATAGAGTATTCTTTTCTATTCAATTCTTACCACGAATAAATTGATAGTAATTTAATGGTGTCAAAAAAGCGTGCTGCAAAGTTTATCTTATTTAGTAAATTTGTGATGTGAAAAGGATGACATATCAATTCGATAGCGTTACACAAACGTCAATCTGTTCGAGAGAAACCCTATGAGAGAAACAGTTTCACCATACATTATTTTTATATAAAACTTCATTCATTTACGCAGCGCATGTCATTAAAGCTTTCAGGAGACATAAATTCAAATCAATCGACAAATATAATCATAGGCCAGTTCACAAACAATATTCCGAAATTATAAGGTGTAAAATAATAAACGCAAGACCGGAAAGTAGTTTGTTCTATAACGGTTACGGAATCGATTCCAACAATTTTTAATGTATCTTACTCGAACATTCTTTTTTGAATTTACAAAAAATGCTTTTACTCTTTCAGCTGAAAAACTGCGCTTTAAAAACTATACTTATTCTTGATTCATAGCAATAAGGAGATTTCAAATGCATCCCTAAAATCTATTTCTCAAAACGCACACATACACGTACAAGTTTCATTGATAATTGGGGTATAAAAGTGCTTAAAAAAAGGGTAATAACCTTTAATATGGAAATTTGGTTTCCGTTTTGAATTTATGAAGCTATAATCGGGGTGTTTATATCTCCTCATTCCTGATACGTGATCGAATCAGGAATGAGGAGATTCGTAGAAGAACTAAGGTCACCGACATAGCCCTCAGGATTAGCATGCTGAAGTGGCAATGGGCTGGCCACATAGCGCGTAGATCGGACGGGCGTTGGGACAGAAAGATTTTACAGTGAAGACCACGTATTGGCAAGCGCAGCGTGGGACGACCGCCTGCCAGATGGACCGACGATCTTGTGAAAATCGCAAGAAATCGTTGGATGCAGGTGGCATCGGACCGGTTACGCTGGAAAGCGATTGGGGAGGCCTATGTTCAGCAGTGGACAAGTATAGGCTGAGATGATGATGATGATGATGATGAATCGGGGTGTTTGAGGTCTTGCGTTATTTACGCTTCACCTTGTATACTTAAACCTTCTTGAATCAGTATATGTATATTTCGACAGACGATTGAGCGCAGTGGTTAAGAGCTTAAGCCGCTACGCCCACTGTGTGTAATAGTCGCGAGTTCGATTCCCGCACGGGACAAATCTTTGTGTGATCCACAATTATTTGTTCCGATCTGGGTATTTGTGTATGTGAATTTTCATGTTTGTAAACGCACCCACGACACAGGAATAAATCCTAGTTTGGGGCTACGTTTAAAAAAAAAAATTAGTTAAGACCTGTACATACGAAGGAAAGACGCGGCAGGTGACCTTAATTTGTGTATCATTATCATCAGCCGACATCTCCAAAGATCGCCACAACGATTGGTTTTGTACTGTAGGCATCCAGCTTTGACCTTAACCTTCACTATAGAATGTATACCACTAAAAAATCTATGCTTGCAGTGGCTATTTCATGCGGGTCACTTCTTCCACTCTAATATGGTCGAGGGAGGTGATAGCTCAAGTAGTCGTACTCTTGAACGGGTGCTGCCTGTGGAGACTGGTCCACCCAGAATCCTCTAGCTTTTCTCTCTCTATATATCATCACGCCAGATCTTTTGCGGGGTAGGCAGAGAGTACAGAGTTCCAATAGGTTCTTTCCTTACATACCTCTCTGGCTTCCTCCACTCTCATAGTTCGTTTCATACACGCTCGCCGGTTACGGAGACTCTTGACTTGTCCTTCAGATAAGACTCGGCCTATTTGGTCATGGTAAGATAGTCTAGGTCTTCCTCGGTACCTATATCCTTCCACTTTTGCATAGTATATCTGTTTTATCATTCTTTCTTCAGATATTCTTTCTATATGCCCGAACCAACGGAGCATACACGAGCTTTACACCGATACTATCTTTCATGCCTACTCGCTTTCTTACTACGCTGTTGCGAATACGGTCGGTCAGCTTCCCTCCGCACATCTTCTGCAGAGCTCTCATTTCCACCGCATTTATTCTACTTTCATTATCTACTACTACTTATTATAACATATATTTAAAAATATTATTATTAGTCTTATATCTCAGTCGTAAAGCATAACACTGGAGCTGGACTGCATAAATGATTTTGTATATTATAAAAGTGTATGTATCTATACAGAAAATGAAGAAAATAAGAATGGAGAATTAGACAAAAAAGCGGGCTTGCCGCTGAGTTTCTTGCCGGATCTTCTGAGTGGTGGCCGCGTTCCGATCCGGTGGTGGATTAGTATGTTTAAAGAAACGTAAATTGGTAAAAATCCCCGCAGAGTTTATGCAAAATAAACAATTTGAGTTTGAGTTATAACATATAACAAATGTATGATTAAGACCATATCCTTAAGATGGTATAGTGTATGACCCCCTCCAACCCACGGTAGCTCGTATGTAACGGAGCTACACATAATGTAAGGAGTGCAATTAAGTCAATACACGCAATAAGTCGCCAACTTATATCTTACATTTATTACATTTTGATTCACCTTAGGGGTGTGTACACGCAAACTAAATAGCAAAATACAACTGAAATGTTCTGAAACAGGTTTCAATACTACATTTGGCACATTAAATAGTTGGCAACCTGCAGTTATACCAACCATTATTTTGTTCCTGTCTACTGCCATTTGGCGCAGGTTCCATTCCTTAACGTTATCGCAATTGAACCGACTTACGTCTCCTAAACATTGTTTTTATTTTTTTTCAATTGGTTTAATTTAAAAATTTTAGAAAATTTTATTCATACTTAAGAAGGTGAAAATAAGGTGCTTTTTACGTCTATATTCCACAAGCGAGGGTGGCAGAGGTATACTGTGCACCCCCACTTATCGCCGAACATGTTTGGTCTCAATGTAATAGAAGGCAAGCCTATTGTCATTATACCAGGCACGAGTCCTGACTTCGAACTAATAGTGGGATTTTTCGATAATAAAATCAAATTTAAAAATACCATTTTAAAAACAAGCTTTAATATCAAGAACTCAACGTAGATATCCTGCTTAGTTGATAAATAATTTGTTTTTTTTTCTGGTTCCATCATAAACCCCTTGACAGCATTTGGGTTTAAACTACTTGTCAACACAAATCCATCGAGCACAAACACGGTGGCGTTATATTAAGTACTTAGGTGGTTCCATTAGCCATCTTTCGGCTCCATCATCAGGCCCTGAACACTATATAGTACTTCTTAATACCAATCTAACAAGCTTAAATACGAGGGGTTTCGTTGTATATATCACCGAACTTACATACGTATGCCAAATTTCAGCTAAATAAATAAATAAATATATTGGATACCCGCAAGTGCTTGAAAAATTAATCACAAGGTTTGAGCCGGAAAGACAGACAGATATTAGAACATTGCATGAATAAAAGGTGGTAGAAAGCACACTTTCTCTGATGTAGGATTTAAGGACCTCGTGATCGCCACACCAGTAGACCGTCGAGGCAATCTTTTGGTCATACATTATACAGAAGTCGTTCACTACATCGTTGCCCTAAATATAAAAAATCAGCCGATACTGCTCCACCGTTGGATAAAGGCCTTCTCTTACAAATCGAGATGTAAAAAATTAGGACACCCTCCACCACACAAACCCAGTGTGGATTGCTGGAGGTAGGTTTGTGGCCAGCTGCTGTTGGAACTTATCAAACCACCTATAAGACCTTCAACTTGGCTTAGCAACTGCAACATTAAGTGGTAACCGGGTCCAACGTGCCTTCCTAAGAACAGAGACGCTCGAATATGAAATGCTATAAACGGTTACCCATCTCAGACCGACTGAGCCGAACGCGCTAAGAACACTGCGGTAGTACAGCGTTACGAGCGCCTGCTCTGAATACATAAAGCTTAATTCCCTAAGCAAAGAATCTTTTTACATATAAATCTATTTCTGCAACACTAACTTTCTAGGTTCCCTCTTTTATAGCCAGTTTTAAAATATATATTTTGCACCTTCGACGTGCTCCAATTCTATCGTTTTTGGCACGGATACGAACCCGGATACGATATCCGAACATTCCGATTCCAAACGACATATTTCCCAACTAATATTTCCCAAAAACATCCCAGTTACCAGTTTAAGATGAACTTACAAAAAGAAACGGCACAATAAAATTTTACCGTAATTGTGTATTTTAAAGAGATCTTTTCAAATTGGACCGTAATGTCCAGTATAACTTAGTTTTCGGTAAGGTAGGAATTCTTTTGTGTAGAGGGCCAAGACGTTTTGGTCATACAATGGCATGTAATTACATTCGCTTATTTCGCTGAATGGATTAAAACATTCTTTAAATATTGTTATTATATAATTTGTGGTACTGACAGCTTAGTAATGGATGCTATGGTTTTGAATAGGACTTGAAGACTATTTGTTTATAACGGGGATAACAGACGTCTACAAGATGGAATGATGACCTGGTATGCTACAGTATAAACCTTGTCTTTGTGGCGATCTTTGAGGGTGGCTTTTGTAAGTGGTGGTGGTGGATTAGGCACACTAGTTTATAAAAAAAAACGTAACCCCATACTAGGATTTATTCCTGTGTCGTGGGTGCGTTTACAAACATGAAATCCACATACACAAACACCCAGACCGAAACAAACAAATATTTGTGGGTCACACAAAGACCACACAAAAATTTGTGCCGTGCGGGGATCGAACCCGTGACTATTCGATCCAGTGATCGGAACAGCTTAAGCTCAACCACTGCACCAAAGGTTTACTGCTCTTTTTCTTTTTTTAGTTCACAATATTATTTCTCGAGACTAAACAAACTCAGCTCTACCATCCAAAAAGGTCCACCGAAATAAAACGGCGTCGCAAACAAAAGTATCGTTTACAAAGGAATATAAAATCGCAACAAAGCCTGAAAGAAACAATAAGACTGTCCTTTCCTGAAAATGTTAAACGCACGGCTTAACGCGCAGTCCACTTTTTGTTCATTTCAAGTGTTCATTCAAAACTGTTTTTCGTTAAACGCGGCTGTTTTTTAATTTAGTATCATTAGGACTACTATCATTGGGATCATCCTAAAAGGGACGCTGGGAATAGTATTTGTATTTTTACGTTTCTATCTCCTTATAAAATGAAGTCACATGCGGCGTCTACCAATCCTTAAGATGATGAAAATAAGTTCAAAGCTTGTGTGAAACGAACACTTTATAAGCAAGCTTATTATTCAATAGAAGATTATTTAAAAGATAAAAATGCTTGGATAGATGCTATTCCAGCTCCACTTGAGTCATGACAACATATTCAACTGTTGTTAGTTAACATTCCCTCTCTTCCTTCTATTAATTTAACACAATGACATTTTTTTGTGCACTTTTTTTGTAAATGAGGGAACCATGTAGCCATTCTCATAAATAGTATTATTCGCTTTTTTAAGTTAGACTCACCTGATGACCAACCTACATTGTTATCCCATAACCCACAATTTTTTATTTTAAAAGATTAACCGTGGAGTTTCTTGCCCTTCTTCTCCACAGGAATGACATTCCGGAGTGGCGGTAGAGTCTTTGTTACTTTTCTGACGATTCATAAATACTGTAATGGTTAACATGAATAAAAAATATTCTGATTCTGATTCTATGCTTGAGGTAACTAAGCAAAACCGTTGTTGAACTTACTTTATCATACTTTTTCTTCAGCTAAATCACGTCCACTGCAAGACATAACCCTCCCCAAAGAACATAATGACGACCACCTTTGTGTTATGCGCATCCAGCTTAAATCTTCCTCATAACATTATTTGTGTCTCAACATATCTGTTTTTGTATAAAAAAGCCAAGCCATTGTTAAACTTACACTGGTTTATCAAACTTTTACAGCTCAAAGATATTGACTGCAAGACATGGGCTTCCCTAAATATCCCCACATTCACCAGTCTTATAAAAGAAAGAAAGAAAAATGTTTATTTGCAACGCGTTAGTACATACATAGCTTGAATACACAATAACAGATACTGTATACTTAACTCCAAACATCGTTACAATAACGGTCCCGAACTCAGCTCAATTCTGGATTCCCTCATGAGCAACCAGCTCTGGTCTTCTGTCGGGACGTTAGGTGACGTCACACACCTTCACACGCAAGACAATAAAAAAATAAGGTTTAACAATAATAAGGGAAAAACCAACAATCTTAATGTTACAAAATGACAATAAAAGATATACAAAAAACAACAAAGTATAAAGAAGGAAGAAAATCAAGCAATCATAAAAATATAAATTAAAACCAAATAACAAAAAAAGGGGAAAAAATAAGAATAAAACTAAAATAATCGAGCTATAATAACAGAACAACACAAAAAAGGCTTTATGCTGTACCGACGCGTCCAACTTGTATCTGCAACCATCACTAAGTCATTGGTCCATCTTATAAGGGTCCATCGTAAGCCAGTCCATTATAAGATGGAACAACGCCCTAATAAGATGCCCATCTAAAATGGATCCACGTCTTCTAGTACTTGCTTGCCTGATATAAGGCTGATCTAAGGAGGATAGGATTTGTGAGTTAAAGTGGCAATCGACGGGTCACATAGCGCGAAGATCGGATGGGCGCTGGGGCAGAAAGATTCTAGAGTAGAGTAGGAGACCACGTATTGACAAGCGCAGCGTGGGGCAGCCGCCTGACCGATGGCCTGCAGCAAGTCGTTAGATGCAGTCGGCATCGTACCGGTTGCGCTGGAGAGCGATTGGGGAGGTCTATGTTCAGCAGTGGACGTATATAGGCTGAGATGATAATGATGATGATGACGAGTAATAAATCAGTGTCCATGCGAAGCAGTTGTTTCATTCACATTAGTGCTACTTCAGAACATTTCTACCTCAACAGCCGTCAGGTCTACGAGCGATGTGAATCTCCTCATTTCTGATAGACAACATTTATCTCACATCTTTTTTTTACTTATACCATAGCAGATAATAATAATAAAAACCCATTTGTTCGCAACAAATGTGTCACTTTAATATGTTTCACAAAACGTATGAACTTGCAAATAGTTTGTAATAGCGAAATGAAGATTTCTCTTACAAATAACGGTCGACAGCAATAAGCCGTCGTGAAATAATGAATATTACATGTAACGGGACGGCAGATGTGTCAGTATACAGAAAGAATAACTAAGTAACTTTATATGCATTCCAACTGCGATGCATATTAAAAATACATTAATTTCTGGCTAAAATAGTATAGCCATGCTTACATGTTAAAAAATATGCTTATTTGAATTAGTACCTCGCATATCAATCTATATTTACATTTTTTGTGGGGAAGACAGAAAGTACGGAGTTTTAACAGGTTTATTCCTGAGATCTTTCACAATTCATTCACCCCCGTAGCTCATTAGCACCGTAATTCCCAAAATATATTATTTCATGACTGTCGTCTAGTGTTACATAGTATAGCAGGAAATCACGACTCCTGGGTATGATATCCAGAATTAAAACATGTGTTCTCTATCGAAAACTTTCAGTAACAGCCTGAAGTCTGGAATTGTGCCTCATTTACTGGCAATAGGTTCGCCCCCTATCACACTGGGACCGCACATCGACAGCAAAACATGGTAAAACACCTTTGCCAACATCGCTCGGGGAAAGTAAATGTGATGGTGTTTATTCCATTCAATTCCTAGCAGAATCTCCATAACAATATTTTTCTAGCTAAACGCTCTCATATTTATTTATTATCTAAAGAAAAAAATAACAAAAGTAGCAATTTATGTCACGTAATTACTAACTCGTAAAATAAATAACGCGGGAACATAATAAATAGAGCGAGAAGTGCTTCTTATGCGAATAAAAAGCTAGTGGTGTTTGTGACAGCGGCCGAGACGTCCGCGCGCTTTGAATACTAAGCAGGAAATGACTGAGAAAACTTAGCGCGCCTCAAACGACGTGCAGCAACACGTCTTCCGAACTGCTATTTTCTACCCTCTGATAAAGACATTAAGGTGCAATTTGACATGGCAATGGTATTGGTTAGTAGGGACAATATAACAGGACGCAGATAACGTGCGACAAAAGGTCGTAAGTAAACTACTCGCACTGCTATTTTGTACTTTCTATCATGTATCAAAAGTACAATTTAAAAAGTGGTATGGCATTGATGGGTAAACTATTGCAAACTTCGTAAGTGAATACGCTCTGCGATTTTCTACCCTCTGATTAAGACGTAACGGTACAATTTCAAATATGTTATAGCTTCAGTTGGTAGGCTGTTGCATAAGTAGGTTTGAAGAGGTGCCTAATGGAGTATTCACAGTTGGTTCAAAAAGAAATGTCGTCTTTGCGTGTTTTATGAGTCTGATTATTAATACTGACGATTACTTTCTGTTCGGTAAGTTAATGTTTATGGGAAACGACTCATATTTTATGGTTAGAAATTCTTTTTTACATGTTTGACTTATGGCTGCCTCATTGGTCTAGTGGCGAATAATGCGCTTTGCATCACAAATGTAGTTTTTCTTACGATTTTTTTTTTATAAGAAGTGCTCCTAGTGCAGTATAAATACAAGCTAGACAACGTTTTGATGAAGAGAACGGACGCAATGCGGGATTTAGGGGTACGCATGAATATTCGTTTGGATTTTAGGGATCATATCATAAACACTTGTAAAAGAGCATATAGAATATTAGGTTTTGTACTTCGATAAGCAGGAAATTTTAGAAACATAAAAGCTATTACAACTTTACATAATTCCTTGGTAACATCTCAGCTGGAAAATAATTTTATGATATGGGCCCCGCATGAAACAAAATATGTATGTATGCTTGAACGAATACAAAATAAATTTACCAGAAATTTATACTTAATGCTATATGGGGTCTATCCTTTTTATCTCTTAATGTACCCAATCATGTTTGTGTTAGGCATGGTTGGGTACAATAAGTGGGAAACAAGAAGAAGCTTAGGAATTGCTGCTTATATTTTTAAATTATTACGAGTAAAAATATATAACTCGGGGGTACTAAGGGAAATCAATATCTATGTCCCGGACAAATACATATGGCAAAGACGAAGACCGCACTTGTTTAAGGTGCCGGCCGGCAAGAGCAATTTGCAGGGGAAAGCTCCAATGACCCGCGCCTTACGTACACTTAATGAAGTTGCTAAGAAAATTGATTTGTTCTCTTGCTATTTGGGAGAATTAGAAAGAGTTGTATTGTATACCATTAGTTATACTGCATTGCAATTAATGTATTCTGTTATGATAGTGCCGATGTTGTTGAAATAAATCAAAATTTTATATTTGGTAGTAAGTAAATAAAGTAAATTGAGCCGCCGTCAGGTGAGAAAAAACCGATGCCCGCACGGAACAAATTTTCGATGTGAAATTCATGTTTGGGAACTTAATTACAATAGCGGAATAATTCCTTATGTGACAACAAGCCCTAACGAAGACATCATATAGATAAAGGTAAGTCTACAATAATCATAATATTTGTTAATAATTATCGACGTACGATTTACCGCAGTGGTTAAGAGCTTAAGCAGCTCAGCCCACTGTGCCGAATAGTCGCGGGTTCGATTCCCGCACGGGACAAATCTTTGTGTGACCCACAATTATTTGTTTTCGGTCTGGGTATTTGTGTTTGTGAATTTTCATGTTTGTAAACGCACCCACGACAGGAATAAACCCTAGTGTGGCGATACGTCTTTTTTTGAAACAAAAATAAGAAAAAAAAAATAATAAGACCACCACACCTATATTCCCTAAACTACCCCGCTTAGAGGTTTACTATGTACACCCACTTTTCATCGACGATGGCAGCGAGGGTCCATGTAATAGAGGGCGAGCCTATTAACCTTTACCGGGCACAATTCCAGACTCCGGACTGATGATGGGAAATTTTCGATACGAACTACATTCGTCTGACGTAAGATTTGAACCTAAGACGTCGTGATCGTAAAGCGCATTAGACCAACGAGGCAGTCTCCAATAGAATTTACCTTCCAAAATTTTTGTTCCCACCACAATTTTTACTACTAAAGTTCCAAATACAAACTAACCCACACTAAACAGATCTATCATGTCAACATCATCAAATATCTCTATCATCAAACTACTAATAAGTATATACAAACTGGCCGGACAAGTACACTAATGGAAACTATACACTAAAAGACACAATATCAATATGATTTGTACTTGATTCAATGATATTTGATATCCCTCGCCTCAATAGAAGACTTCAGTAATTATATCGAGCTTTGCGACAAAAGAAATGTTGTACAAAGAAATGAGGACTCAAATAAATAGAAAAAGTTTTTGATGTCAGGTTATATTGTTACGGGTTTTTGGGTTCCGTTGGTGTATCGTTACTTTAAGTCTTGCTGTCCAGAGCTTAACCTTTATGTGTTATTCAAATTTGGTGAAAACTGCATGGTTAGTATTTTAAGGTAATAAAAAATTATAAAATAAAGAAGATCAACTACCGCATAAAGAGGGTGTCGGTCTCCTTGTGTCCCACAACCCAAAAGGTCCTTTTGCAAATCTGCTGGGGATGTCCCTCGTCAGATTTTACAGCTACGGATTTGGGAGCCCGCCACCGGGCTATGCAAACTCAAACTCAAATAATTTATTTTGTATAAGCCCTGCGGGGGCGCTTACAAATAGTCAATTTAAAATTATTTTTAAACTTATATATTATTAACTACATATCTACTACCAGATCGGAATGCGGCCTCTACTGAGAAGATCCGGCTAAGAAACTCAGCGGGCTTGTCTTTTTTTATTTAACTCTGTTTCTCTTTTTACCTTTCTATCTATCTATCTATCTATAACCTCACGCCAGATCCCTTGCGGGGTAGGCAGAGAGTACAGAGTTCGAACAGGTTCTTTCCTTACATACCTCTCTGGCTTCCTCGACTCTCATAGTTCGTCTCATACACGCTCGCCGGTTACGGAGACTCTTGACTTTTCCATCAGATAAGACTCGGTTTATTTGGTCGTGGTAAGATAGTCTAGGTCTTCCCCGGTACCTGCATCCTTCCACTTTCACATTGTATATCTGTTTTGTCATTCTTTCATCTGGCATTCTTTCTATATGCCCCAACCAACGGAGCATGCCCTTTCTCATCTTTACACCGATACTATCTTTCATACCTACTCGCTGTCTTACTATGCTGTTGCTAATGCGGTCGGTCAGCTTCGCTCCGCACATCTTCCGCAGAGCTCGCATTTCTACCGCATTTATTCTACTTTCATTCTCCTTCTTACATACCCAGCTCTCGCTACCATATAACAGCGTTGGGACAAGAACTCCGTTATGTATGGCCAGCTGCGCCTTATGGCTTAAGTGCCGGCTCCCGAGTAGCTTTCCCATCGCACCATTCACTCTGTTCCCTGCACTCACTCTTCTCTCTATGTCAGCGGTGTATTTCCCATCCTTACTGAAGGCGCATTCAAGATATACAAACTCATTCACTTGCTCCAGCACATCGTTACCAACCACAATCCTTACATTCGTTCTGGTTTCTTCCCTTTCAAAAACCATAATCTTGGTTTTCTTTACATTCAAGTGTCAGCCATTGATCATGCAGTCGTCTTTCATAACTGTGACTAGTGTTTGCAGATCAGTGGCTGTTGGCGCTATTAAAACCGCGTCATCTGCATAAAGTAGATGGTTTACCACTAAGTCACCCATTTGTACACCTTCATTCAGCGCTTTCAGTCTTTGAAGACTTTTGTCCAGATATATTATAAACAGTCTAGCGGACAACACGCAACCCTGCTTGACGCCGATTTTAACGTCAAACCAGGGTGACCTGTTACCACCCACCCGTACGCATGCCTTGCAGTCCACATAAGTGGACTGGACGGCTCGCAACAGAGTGCCATCTATACCATACTCTGGCAAAATGTCCCAAAGTCTCTTTCGCACAACTCTGTCAAATGCCTTCTCCAGATCTACAAAACCGCAGAAAACCTTCCGCCCCACTGCCAGATGCTTCTCTACGATGTTGCGGAGTGAGAAGACTTGATCCGAACATCCTCTTCCAGACCTGAAACCCCCTTGTGCCTCGCACAACATTCCATCGGACTTCACGCGCATTCTCCGTTCAATAATTTATAATTATATTTATTATTTATAATTACCTTTCTATTTTTTATCATATTATGTAGATACAATGTTTAGGTTACAATTAAATAGTTTACGATCTAGCTCCAGTGTGATTCTGTTCGACCGAGATATGAGCCTAATGAAGTTATTTATAAAGAGTGTCTAAAGGATTCCAGATGGACCAGTCCCCACAAGCAGCACCCGTTCAAGAGTATGACTACTGGAACTCCTCGACCATATTGGAGAGATGGGAGTGACCCGCGCCAGACAGCCACCGCATGCAGGACATTATAGTGAGCATGGCCAAACCAGAACCCCAAAGACGGTGGTCAAATTGTGTCTATAAAGCAGCAATACCCCAAGCTCATTCAGTCAGTACCCCAAGTCAGTCACAACACAAATATGCGTCCGCAACTGCCCTCGCATTCTCATGGCCAAAGAGACCTTATCTTATCTCATTAACGAGTCAAGAGGCTTCGTACGAGGCATGCCTTTTAAGTTCTGTCGTTTCCATATTTCCCGGCAATTTTGAATTTGGAACTGTTCTATATTCGAATGTGTTAAAATTTTGAATCTCAAAACAGTTGAAAGTATTAGGATTAATGCTATTGTTTAATCACAGCGTCGATTGGAATCTATCAGGTTACGTACGAAAATGAATCTTTCTAAGGAAAATGTTCGTGCAATAATTTTCTACAACTTTAGAAGAGGCCTGACACGGCTTCAGTGTTTTGAAGAGCTAACATCTGTGTTCAGTGATGAAGCCCCATGTCTGCGGACGGTCGAACGCTGGTATTTAGAATCCCAGCGTGGACATACTAGTGTTAGTGACAAATCTCGCGAAGGACGCCCAAAATCCGCCTTCACTGAAGATAACATCATTACTGTGAGACAACTAATTCTCGAAGATCGTCATGTGACGTATCGAGAGATAGAGGCTCTATTAGGCATCTCAGGGACAACCATTCAGAAGATCTTGCATGAAGCGCTTGGTGTGAGAAAGCTAGTTTGCCGTTGGATACCGCATCTGCTTTCCGACGATCACAAGGCGGCCCGCGTCAGATGGTGTAAGAAAACTCTGCAAAGGTTCAACCGAGGAGAGTCAAATCACGTCTACGACATCATCAGTGGTGACGAATCTTGGATATATGCCTACGATCCTGATTCCAAACAACAATCTACAATCTGGGCCTTTCAAGACGAGCCAAAGCTGACTAAAGTAGTTCGTTCTCGAAGCCCTTCAAAGAAGATGGTGGCCACGTTCGTATGAAAAACCGGCCATGTTGAGACTATTGCACTTGAAGATCGTAGAACGGTTAACGCAGAGTGGTATACCATAGTTTGTTTACCACAAGTCATCGCCGAACTTCGAAAATCTAACTCAAAGCGACGCATCATCCTGCATCACGACAACGCAAGCTCACACAGCGCTCGTCAAACGACTGAGTATTTGAAGCAGAAAAAAGTTGAAATACTTGACCATCCTCCATACAGTCCTGACCTAAGCAATAACGATTTCTTTACATTTCCTTAATTAAGAAAAGTCTTCGTGGTCAAAGGTTCCAGTCCAGTGAAGAAGCAGTCGACGCTTTCAAGTCAGCCATTTTGAACACCCCCACTTTAGAGTGGAGTAAATGTTATAATAACTGGTTTGAGCGAATGGAAAAGTGTATTAAGCTACGTGGCGAATACTTTGAAAAACAATAAAAAGTACTATAAGGTTCTAGTTGTGTTTTTTTCTTCAAACGACAAAACTTAAAAGGCATGCCTTGTAACCAGATAGAGTGTATGAAACGAAATAGGAGTGGAAAAAGCGAGACAGGGCTTCAAGGAAAGAATCTACAATGTGTCAATAACGATTTGATAAGTTTTGGATTTGAAGTAAGAAAGAAAGAAAAACGTTTAATGTGGTTCATAAAAAGCAAAACGAAAAGTGACAATATCAATTAACTTAATATAATATGTTACATAATAATGTATAAATCATACTGCCACATAGGGCCCCGTTTCAGCATTATGCTGGTTAAAGCAATCAGCGCTGTTATTCTGGTTAGGCCCTTGGGGTGACCACGGACTGTCACGCTAAATACACTCCTAAAATTATTATAATGTATAAAAATTAAATATAAAAACAAGTAAAAACAGTAACAGGCAAAAATATGACACAAAAATAATGATGACAAAAAAGTCATGGGTTCGCTACTGGCGCAACGCAGGAAAAAATGGTATAATTTGTTTTTCTACCATGCCATCGTCCATGTCACATCATTATTATTTGATAAAAGAGGTCCACTGCAGCAGGAAGCCTCCCCAAAAATCACCATGACGCCCGCCTTTGAGCTCACACCCGCAGTTAGGGGTTTGGTTCTGCTGCGGACCTTTTTTAAATTGGATTCAATCTCTGTATAGCCCTTTGGATAATCTTTAACCTTCTTATGAGGCTATTACGATTCTTTTCATACCTTGAAAAAATTTTAGAGGATCGAAATGGAGCAGTCAGTTTGTGTGATATCGATGAACAGTCAAGTTTATCACTAGGACAGCATTGACATAAATCTGGGCGGCGCGAACCGCCAATCGTCATCAAATTTAAATTTCATCGACCGCCATTTTGTGGGGCGTGGATTTATATCGTGGAAGTGAAGCCACGAGAGATGCGGTTGCGAACGTATTTTATAGTGTCGTTTGTGATTTGAATACATATAGATTTTCAATGCATGCATGCATTCTACATTAGAATTGTAATTTTGTCAGAATGGCTCCTTCAACAGGATTATTCCCAAACAGAATCTCTACTTACTTACATCGCCTAACATAAAAATCCCTATCTATTCGGTTACACTAATATACATTCACAGCAGTACAAACTCACACACACACACACACACACACACATACCCACACACACACACACACACACACACACACACACACACAAACACACACACACACACAATCGCGAGTACGCCATCATAATTACACTAATTAAAATTTTACATGCTTTTAATGGTAGAACGACACAGTCCACATGTTGTATAAATCTATTTCTTTATGAGTAAATAATCTTTAGCCGAACACTGCCGCTTAAAACACAGGTTTTACCTAGTTTAAGAGGCAGAGTTTGCAAATTATTGTGTACAGAATTCTGCAGCACTGTCTCAGTTTTACTTTTCTACCTCGTATATCACTATAACTAAAACCCCTGTATTAGTTATAAGAAATCTGTAACTTTGCGAAATAAATAAATTTATTTATTTATTTATTTATAATTCTGTGATCAAAATCAAATACGTAACCGATCAAGAAAAATAAACAATGCGGAAGTAGAAGGCTATAGGTTCCGGGGAAGATCTAGACTTATCTTAGCCAAATATACCACGTTTTGTCCGATGGACAATTCAAGGGTTTCCGTAACCTGCAAAAGCGAATGAGATATATTATAAGAATGGATGAAGTGAGAAAGGTCTGTTAGGAAAGAACCCGTTCGAATTCTGTCTCGGCCGTGACGATATTTTCACATTATATAGATTTAGTTCAATCTAATTCGTTTTTAAGTACTGATCGAGTCTTTCTTCATGTTAATACTCACTGCCCTTCATTAAAGTTTCAAAAAACAGCGAAATATAAATAAAAAATAAATACCGTCACGCCTATATTCCTCAAACGGGGGTGGCAGAGGTATACTGTGTACACGCATTTTTCGCCGATAATGTTAAGTCCCCTATGATAGGGGACGAGCCTATTGCCATATGCTATTTACGGACGATTTAGCGCAGTGGTTAAGAGCTTAGTCCGCTCCGCTCACTATGTCTAATAGTCGTGGGTTCGATTCCCGCACGGGACAAATCTTTGTGTGATCCACAATTACTTGTTTCGGTCTGGGTATTTGTGTATGTGAATTTTCATGTTTGTAAATGTACTCACGACACAGGAATCAATCCTAGTGTAGGGTTACGTTTTTATAAAAAAAAAGAAAAATTAAAAAAAATTGTCGAGCAACTGGGATTTTTCGATAAAAAACCACATTTGTCCGACCTAGGATTTCAACTCCGGAATCGTGATCGCAAAGCACATTATTCGCTACTAGACCAAAGAGACAGCGAAATCGTCTCCTTTAAAAAAAATAACTAGGTGAAAGGTGTTTTATTGTTTGTCCGTAAACGGGTATTTATAGCCTTAACTATAATCTCCGATTTTCGTAGCCTCCAAATAAAAGCCATTACGCTGAAATCGAACATCGATGTTTATGGTACACCACTAAAGTGTTGAGCGTCTGAACGATACTCGATAATTTACTATGTAATCGAAACACGAATTTAGTTTATATTATTATTTTTTATATTTGTATTTACGGCAGTTACCAATGTATTTTATGATTCGTAATAAATTGTAAGATGATTGAAGTAATAAAATCATATTGTATCGTACATCCGAGTTGTAGGTAGGAGAATTGTAGGTACATCTATAATTGATAAGTGTATAAGATTTTAGTTTTATTTCAAGAATTGTAGGTTGTGTTAATGAAAACGTTCACAGGAAACATTACAGCATAATTAAACAGCCTACGGAGAAGGTCTTCTCTCAAAAATCAAGGCGAAATTAACTATTACATACTCCCGGACCCAGTGCGGATTGTAATGGTTAAGTAGTTTTGTGTCTACCCGCTATTGGGACTTATCATAAGACCTTATCAACCCCATAACTTGGTTTAAACACATGAAGTGGTAACCAGGGCCACTGGCTTAACGTGCCTTACGAAGCATGGAGATGCTCGAGTATGAATGAAACGGTCACCCAACTCAAATGAACGTTGCTTTACCTTGGTGATTGTTACGAACACCGCGGTCGCATAGTGGTACAAGCGCTTCGTTACTGCATAACTATAACATGATATCTAGAATACTAAACCGACTATTCCCCAAGGTGGCGTACTTTCTTAATAATATATATATAATCTATACTGCTCACTGCTGGGCAAAGGCCTTCTCTCACAAATCGAGGTGAGAGAGATTAGGTCATACTCCACCACGCGGACCCAGTGCGGATTGGTGGAGGCAGGTTTGTGGCCACCTGCTGTTAGACATTGTCAAGCCGCCTATGAGGCTTCCAACTCGGCTTAACGACTACCACATTAAGTGGTAACTGGGACCAACGGCTTAACGTGCCTTCCGAAACACGGAGATGCTCGAATATGAAAATGCCACAAACGGTCACCCATCTCAGGCTGACCATGTCGACCGCTGCTTCACCTTGGTGATTAGTTAGAACACCGCGGTCGCACAGCGCTACGAGCGCCTCCGTACTTTCTTACTTTTTGATATTTTAAATGTAAACTTCTACCAGTAAGATAAACCACTATTTTGAATATATAGCCAGTCTGCATAAAGCCCAGCGCTCACCAGCGACTAAGCGGTCACGGTCTGTCACACGCTGTGAGATATGCTCTCCACAAGCGGAATATCGGAGCGTGTAAACACGGCTTTATGCAAGTGACAGGATTTCACGCGCGCGGTTTAACCGTGCATCGCTTCAGAGCTTTATATTTTTTATTGTCTTTTTTTATGAAAATTGAGAGATTAAATGGCCGGTGTTTTGGAAGGGAATGTTGTCAGTACAAAAATAAATAACATATTATGTCGTGTCTGTTATTCCTGAATGTGGGTACAGGTGTACAAACTATTCCTATTATAGGCAACACTTGTAAGAAAGTAGATTCATTCACACAGATGTAACCCTATCACCATTGGTTGCGCATATAAATCAGTCTATGTTGTCCCAATGTTAGGCCTAGGCCTCCCCTAACAAATCGAGGTAAAAAGATAGACGACCTCCACGACACAGAACCGTGGCATATTAGTGAAGACAGGTTTGTGGCCACCTGCTGTCGGAACTTATAAAGCCTTTACAACTCTCATATTCAGTTCAAGTCAAAACCAATAAAAAATGATCACCCATCACGAGCTGACCGAGCATAACGCTTATTTTACTTTTCAAGTCACCAGTCCATTACGAAACTAGTTAAAAATAAACTTCAAAACCGCTAACCAACGAAACGCAAAACACAGATATAGATGTAAATAATAATATCAGCCTATCCTGCCCACTGCTGGGCAAACGCCTTCTCTCACACATCGAGGTGAGAGAGATTAGGTCATACTCCACCACGCGGACCCAGTGCGGATTGTTGGAGACAGGTTTGTGGCCACCTGCTGTTGGACTTATCGAGCCGCCTTTAAGGCTTCCAACTCGGCTTAACGACTACCACATTAAGTGGTAACCAGGACCAACGGCTTAATGTGCCTTCCGAAGCACAGAGACGCTCGAATATGAAAATACCACAAACGGTCACCCATCTCAGGCCGACCGAGTCGAACGCTGCTTAACCTTGGTGATCGGTAAGAACACCGCGGTCGCACGGCGCTACGAGCGCCTCATATAGATGTGAGTTAAAAAAACTTGATAATAATAAAACATGTTATGCAACCCTGTTATGAAACATAACAAAATAATTGTTCTATTGTCTGGAACGTACGTTACCAGTTTTTCGAAGGACGCACCGGATTCTACATCAAGTTAGTGAGGATACACCATCCGATTTGTCTTGACTCGAAGAATCGGATCAGTGTTGGGCCAATTCGATTTGCCAACGAATAACAGGGTTAACTTACCTAAACGAGTTAGGGGATTCTCCGAAAATCTCTGCTTACCTGTAAGAAAAAGAGAATATGTGTGTATTTACGCGGTAAAATGCTTTTTTGTCTGTTCAGTTTCTGGCTAAGTAGGCTTAGGGAATCTGGGTTAGTCTAAATGAAATTACGTGGGTACTCTTATTATCTGTGAAGTGATTATGGAATATTTGTTGGGGTAGTTTTGAATTGGATTCGGTCCCGTGATGTTATTAGTAGGTTTTAATGGAAGTTCACGGCTGGTTGTTTATATGATTAACTTTGCTGAGTTGGACTAACTTGTAATCTTAGAATATTCTAAGTTTATGACATATCTACTTTGAGACTGCGTGGTGAATTAAGACCTTTTTTCTCTCACCTTAATTTGAACAAAGTACAGTGAATGAATCAGCCTATCTATGTATTGGGTCTTTGCCCGGCTGTGAGCAATAAGGCTGATTTATTAACTGTAAACGGTGCTCGTCAACGACACATGACGGAACCACGGTAAATATTTATATTATAATGGAGCGGTGTTTTTAAGTTTAATTTTTTAATTAAGTATATATTAAGTAAATACTATTCTATAACTGGGCAGAGGTCTTCTCTCACAAATTCAGGTGAGAGAGATTCAGTCATACTCCACGCGGATGAATGGTGGATTGGTGGAGGCAGGTTTGTGGCTACCAGCTGTTGGAACTTACCAAATTGGCATTCTTTCTATATGCCCGAACCAACGAAGCATGCCCTTTCTCATCTTTACACCGATACTAGCTTTCATACCTACTCGCTTTCTTACTACGCTGTTGCTAATGCGGTCGGTCAGCTTCAATCCTCACATCTTTCGCAAAGCTCGCATTTCTACCGCATTTATCCTACTTTCATTCTTCTTCTTACATATCCAGCTCTCGTTACCATATAACAGCGTTGGGACAAAAACTCCGTTATGTATGGCCAGCTGCGCCTTACGGCTTAAGTGCCCGCTCCCAAGTAGGTTTCCCACCGCACCATTCACCCTGTTTCCTGCACTCACTCTGCTCTCTACGTCAGCGGTGTATTTCCCATTCTTACTAAAGGCGCGTCCAAGATATACAAACTCATTTACTTGTTCCAGCACATCGTTGCCAACCACAATCCTTACATTCATTCTGGTTTCTTCACTTTTAAAACCATAATCTTGGTTTTCTTTACATTCAAGTGGAAGCCATTGTTCATGCAGTCGTCTTTCATAACTGTGACTAGTGTTCAGTGGCTGTTGGCCCTATTAAAACCGCCTCATCTGCATAAAGTAGATGGTTTACCACTAGGTCACCCATTTGTACACCTTCATTCATCGCTTTTAGTCTTTGAAGACTTTTATCCAGATATATTATAAACAGTCTAGCGGACAACACGCAACCCTGCTTGACGCCGATTTCAACGTCAAACCAGGGTGACATGTTACCACCCACCCGTACGCATGCCTTGCAGTCCACATAAGTAGACTGGACGGCTCGCAACAGGGTGCCATCTATACCATACTCTGGCAAAATGTCCCAAAGTCTCTTTCGCACAACTCTGTCAAACGCCTTCTCCAGATTTACAAAACCGCAGAAAACATTTCGGCCCACTGCCAGATGCTTCTCTACGATGTTGTGGAGAGAGAAGACTTGAGCCGAACATCCTCTTCCGGACCTGAAACCCCCTTGTTCCTGGCACAACATTCCATTGGACTTATCGCACATTCTCCGTTCAATAATTTTACCGTACATCCTGGCTGCCAAGCTGATCAAACGGATGGCTCTGTAATTGGCGCAGACATATTGTGAGCCCTTGCCTTTATACAAGGGTACTATGACTGCGCGGCGCCAATCTGTAGGGACTCTACCGGTCCTCCAGCAAAAGTTCGCAAGGGCCCAGAAGACGTCCCGGACGTAAGTTCCACCATATTTGATCATCTCGGCAGATATCATGTCTACTCCCGCAGCTTTACCGTTTTTCATACTTCCAATCGCCCATTCAACTACTTCCATAGTGATGTCCTCTGTTGATTCTGGTGCCGCAAACTCGCCTTTGGGCACGTCTGCAGCATCAGTATCCGGGGCATCTCCATACATTTCTCCAAAATATTCACTCCACCGGTTAAGCACAGCTTGTGCGTCTGCAAGAATGTCACCATATTTAGATTTTATCTTTTCCATTCAGGAGCCTGACGAATCACCTCGAGCCTTTCTCACCTTGCTCCAAAAGAGTTTCGTGTTGTACTCGGAGTTCTTCACTAGCCTCTCCTCCTCAATCATACTGGCTCTTTCACGCTTTTCTTTCATTAAAGTTTTAGTGGCATTCTTGCATTGCCGGTATATTTCTTTCCTCATCTCTGTCATACTGGCATTCAGGTTCAAAGAAGAGACATAGTCCTGCCACGCATTTTTCTTACTTCCTACGGAGCTTTGCAACTCCGCATCCCACCTTGCATCACCTTTTGCTGTACTATGCTTCTTTGAGCAACCACATACTTCTTTCGCGGATTCCACCAAACTCTCTTTCAGACTATTCCAGCATTCATCTGCATTTGAGTCCGAAGAGCCTGCTGTCAAAAGCTTGTCCAGGACTCTGTCTTCATATATTCTTCTCACACTCTCATCTTGCAACTTTTCAACCTTTATTCTTTCAAGGTCTCCGAAGGGGATACGCTCTCGCCAGTGCCACCACTTCCTGAACAGACCACTAAGCCGCGCAACTACAAGTTAGTAGTCTGATTCAAGAGTGGGGCCTCTATACGCACGCGTATCTTGTAGTTTGCTTCAGAGAACCGTCTGGTTATCAACCTGGATCAGATCTATCATGCTTTTATGTTCATTCCTTCTCCACGTATACATATGTATGTCCTTGTACTGGAATATCGTATTAATCACAAGAAGACCCCTTTCCAAACAAACATCTACAATAAGCTTACCTGCATCGTTCACTCTCTTATCACCATAAGGACCCAGAGCAGCGTCGCAAGTTTGCCGCCTGGTTCCTACCTATCCGTTCAGATCGCCACACAAAATCACCTTTTCGTTAGCCTCAGCCAGATCTAGAACTTCCCTGACATTATCCCAAAACTTCTCAAGGTCCTAGGGTGTCGACGAGCTTACGGGAGCATATGCTGCGACCAAAAATACTCTAGTGACACCCAGTTTTAAACGGACCCAGAGTAGTCTCGCATTGCACAGGCCATAATCGCTCACTCCAGAGGCCAGGCGACGGGACAGCAAGATACCCACCACCATGCTGGCACGACTGCTCTGCAGTACCCCAGAGCCATCGTTCCATCAGGAAGATCACAGGTTTCACTGCCCCTCCGCTTAGTCTCTGTTACACACAGAGCATCCAGGCGTCTCTCTTTCATCACATGAATCTCCTCATGCATGTTATCTTCCATACCACCCCTTACATTCCAAGTGCCTATACGGCACTCTGCACCCCACGACTCGCCAGTTCGGGCCCGGCGTGATGGGTGGCGGCCCCCATCGCCGCTTCCACCTATATTCGTACCGACGGGGGCGGGCCGGTACGCGTCGCCTCGGGGGGACACCCTAGCCCGCACTGCGGTTTGTCTTTGGTCCAAGATTGCAGAAATAATGACTGGCAAGGGGCGCGACGAGCACGCTCTTGGACAGACAGAATAACTTCATCATCACCATTAATCAACCTGTATCTCTCCACTCCTGAGTGTAGGATAGAGGGTAGCTATCACAGCATTTGTTCGGGTCTTGTGCTAGTCTAATCCACAATATGCCGGCCACCTTAACAATGTCGTCGCTAAATAAATTTAAGCTTCAAGAAATTTCCTATTGCTAGTCAATAGGTGCCACCCCTAGGAAATATTATTTCTAGTCGACTAAGGATCCCGGCAATGTGGGATTAAATCCCGGAATCACGGGATGTTAATCTTAATTTATTGAATTAAACCGAAGGCGCTGCGAACCAATAAATTGTAGCTACAGGCCAAGGTGAAGCTCGATGAAAGTGATACTATTAGCTACGGGTCATCGCTCACTTAATACTGCAATATATCGCTTGAATATTTTAGTAACACCGTTTTTAAGTATCGGTAGTCTGGTAGTATACGGTGTACCTGTTGATCACGAGGTCCTGGGTCAAATAGCGCCAGAAAAGATTCTTTTAGAAAGAAATTTTAATGGCGGAAGACTCGCCTCTTATCATATTGGATCATAATATATTCAAAGTAAACGCTTGCCAACCCCGCTTAGGGAATGAAGATGTTGCTTTTTAACAAGAGATATACTGATACAGGTTTAACTTAATGATGGTAAGAACGAGAAGATACCAGTTGTGAGACTTGTGTAATAGGAAATTTAAAATGGCCTTAAACAGCCAATGAGTTTAATTGCTTATTTCAACAGCTATGAACTGTCTGATTAATACTGAGTTTACGCGAATATTACACATGAAAATAAAACTATTTTTTCGGATGGACGTCTAATACCTCAGTCCTTCCCGTGACCATGGGTGCTGCAAAGCACTCGAAACGTCGGGAACTTAAAAATCAAAATAAACCGCGATAAAATCCGTAAAATTAGTTTATTTTCATGTCTGATTAATGTTACAGCTTTTATTCGATACCCTATGTTTTTTGATTTGCATCAATAGTAAAACAAAAAGGATTTTCAATTCCTATAGTATAATGCGAGTATGTAACTACTAAGTACAAACAGAAATGGATATTTTTAGTTCTTGTTCGCATACTCTACTATATTACGAACTTATCTATCTATCTATTTCATGACGCTAGATCCCTTGCGAGGCAGGCAGAAAGTATAGAGTTCCAACAGATTCTTTCCTTATATACCTCTCTGGCTTCCTCCACTGTCATAGTTCGTCTCATACACGCTCGCCGGTTACGGAGACTCTTGACTTGTCCTTCATATAAGACTCGGTCTATTTCGTCGTGGTAAGATAGCATATGTCTTCCCAGGTACCTACACCCTTCTTTCATTACGAACTTATCATGACCAAATAGACTGTATTTAATCTGATTTGTCACCCAAGCATCTTCATAACCGGCGAGCATCTAGACTATGAGAGTAGAGAAAGCAAGTCAAATCTCTAAGGAAAGAAGCTGTTAAACTTTGTACAATCTTCCTACCTCGCAATCTATTGTAATGATATTAATACTGTTACTGTAATGTTTCTACAATTACAATTCTACTGTGTAACATAAAAACGTGTACCCAACACATTAAACTTACTAACCCAATGTATTAAGTGAGCGTAGAACCTTACATTCACCTCCAACTCTCCGGGATTCGTTTTCTAACTCCCAATTAATCGATTTCACAGCTCACCTTTATTGAGACACCGGAATTAATAGCCGTAGTGGGCGTTAAAGGGTTAAGTCAGTTGTATAGGTGTAAATTAATCATTAGAGGTTGAAAAGCTGACCGGCCATTGGAGGGTTAGATTGATTACGGTTTTGTGTTTGACGCTTTTCATGTGATATTCCTTTCTTAAGGAGTTGTTTATTTTAGGAGTTTTGGAAAAAAATAATAGAAACATTGTCGGGCCTATATTCCCTAAGTAGAGGTGGCAGATATGTACTGTGTATACTTATGCTTCACCAACGATGTTTGGTCTAAATGTAATATAGGGGCGAACCTACCATTCTGGGCACAATCCAGACTCCTGATAACGACTGGAATTTTTTCGATACAAAAAACGCACTTTGGCCAACCTTAGATTCGAATCTAACGTATTAGATGATCAAGAAAAGTGAGAAAACGAGTCTAGTATAAATAATAAAAGTGGTTTAATATATTATTAGTGATGGGTCATCACGCCAGATCCCTTGCGGGGTAGGCAGAGAGTACAGAGTTCCAACAGGTTGTTTCCTTACATACCTCTCCGATTTCCTCCACTCTCATAGTTCGTCTCATACACGCTCGCCGGTTACGGAGACTCTTGACTTGTTCTTAAGATAAGACTCGGTCTATTTTGTCATGCTAAGATAGTCTAGGTTTTCCCCGGCACCTATATCCTTCCAGTTCTACATTGTATATCTGTTTTGTCATTCTTTCTTTTGTCATGCTTTTTATGCCCAAACCAATGAAGCATACCGTTTTACTACGATCTTTCATACCTACTTGCTTTCTTACGCTTCTTCTCTCTTGATCTTTCCCTGCCATGCTGGTCTAGTGGTGCATGATGCGGCCGAATTCTAAGTTAAAATGATATTAAGCATTTTCTCTCTCAAAGTTATTAATAGTAGTCCAGAGTTACGATTTAGCTTAGTGGTTAAGAGCTTACGCCGCTCCGCCCTTTGTGTCTAATTGTCGCAGGTTCGATTCCCGCACGGGATAAATCTTTGTGTGACCCACAATAATTTGTTTCAGTCTGCATATTTGTGTATGTAAATTTTCATGTTTGTAAACGCATCCACTACACAGGAATAAATCCAATTGTGTGGCTGCGTTTTTTTTAAAAGAAAGTTTTCATTTGTTTTCGGTACAATAACGAAAGGCTTCCTCCCTGTTACATTTAGACCTAACATTGTGGGCGATGTGTGGGTGTACACAATACACCTTTTTCACCCTCGCTCGGAGAATATAGGTGTGACAGAGTTTTTTAGATACGTGGAAGATATTTAAAAAAGTCTTTGTTCAGCTTTGGGATCACTTACCTGCTATACATAATTGAAACAAAAATTGTATCCCCGTAACTTGACTCACTGAACAAAATTGTCCTATTTTGATTTTTAACCGACTTCTAAAAAGGAGGAGGTTCTCAATTTCGTCTGCACTTTTTTTTTGTATGTATGTTACGCGATCATTACGCGAATTATGAATCGATTTTGATGATTCTTTTTGCATTGGGTTCAGTATAGCTCCAAAGTGGTCCCATTTCAATTTCAGAACTCCTTAACGACAAACGATGCGAATTTGTAGATTGTGATATTATGGGTATTACGTCAGTCCTATAGGTACCCGCCATGGAACTAATCAGAATATTAACAGATTTCAAAAAAGGAGGAGGTCGATAATTCGTCTATGTTTTTTTATAACGTCTTTATTTATGAACTGATTTTAATGATTCTTTTTGCGTTGGGTTTAGAATAGTTTCGAGGTGGTCCCATTTTAATGAAATCGGTATTGAACTTTGGACTTTGAAGATACATCAGGGGACTCCTTAACGGCGAACAGCACGAATGTATAGATTTCGTTATTATGTTTATTATATCAATCCTGTAGGTACCTTGCAGTACAACTCAAAAAAAAATATAATATTGGTATATAAATATAAGTAAATAATTCACTTGTCCCTAAAAATTAAATTAAAAATCTTTTTAAAAAAAAAAAACAAAAAAAGCAAGAAATATATATTTGAAGTCGGTGCCAAGTAACCGACTGCACTAACCGGTACTGGCTTCAAATATTTATTCCTTACTTCTTGAAGGCGGTTTTACTTTTTTTTTTAAAGATTTTTTTATAACTTTCTCGTTTTATGATCATCAAGTGACAGCTTAATTAGCTGTCGGACATAAAACCGTGCAAAAGTTAGTAATAAACTTTAATATTAATACGCACTAAACTTTCAGATAGATATTAAAATTTTACGCCGGCGCTTATAACGGTCTTTTGAATAGAATCATAATAAACTATTATTCTCGTAGTCGCCATTTTAAAATGGTACTAGTCTATTTCAGTGTAAAGACGTTAATTATTTAAGTAATAAAATGTATTAATAATAATAATAATATCAGCCTATACTGCCCACTGCTGGGCAAAGGCCTTCTCTCACAAACCGAGGTGAGAGAGATTAGGTCATACTCCACCACGCGGACCCAGTGCGGATTGGTGGAGGCAGGTTTGTGGCCACCCGCTGTTGGAACTTATCAAGCCGCCTTTAAGGCTTCCAACTCGGCTTAACGACTACCACATTAAGTGGTAACCGGGACCAACGGCTTAACGTGCCTTCCGAAGCACGGAGACGCTCGAATATGAAAATGCCACAAACGGTCACCCATCTCAGGCCGACCGAGTCGAACGCTGCTTAACCTTGGTGATCGGTAAGAACACCGCGGTCGCACAGCGCTACGAGTAAATGTATTAATTTAAGCTAAATTATTTAATATTGCTAATATTTAATTAACACTACAGCTTCGCATCGACATCATATCATCATAGACAAATTTGGACAAAATATACATAAATTCCACGTAAAACACCGTCACGCCCACGCGTCAAGCGAGGGTGGTAGAGGTGTACTGTGTACACCCACTTTTCGTCGACGATGTTAGGTCCTTTAAAAGGGGGAGAGCCTATTTACATTATACTGGGCATGATGCAGACCCCGGACTGATACTCAAAATTATTCTGTTGAAAAATTCTACATTCTAAATTCTATATATATAACCTTTATTGCTAATCAGTCTATCCGTCGGTGAAAACGAAATAAAAATCTGTAAAATAGTTTTTGAAATTAGCGCGTACATAGAGAAGACGCAATGAGGAATTAAATTTTTACAAGCCTTCATTTAACTTGCAATGTTCGTATGTCTACCTGTCTTACCGGTTTAAATCTTGTGATCCATTTTTCCATCCCAGTATGAGTCCGCAGTCTGGCATTGTGCCCGGTATATGGCAATAGGCTCGCCCCCTATTACATGGGACCTAACATCGTCGGCGAAACGTGGGTGTACTCAGTACACCTCTACCACCACACCTACACCACACCACCCCCTCTGGGGAATATAGGCGTGAGGGGGGTTTTTTTTGGTCCATTTTCCGAGTCCTTTGATTAAGCTGAAATTTGGCATAGGTTTGTAAGTTCACCAATGCAATAATATGGTACAATGGAGCTGGGATGATGGAGTCGGAATGTGGTCATAGGAACATGTAAACTATACAATGTAACCCCCTAGTGTTTAGGCTTGTTAGATTGGTATTAATAAGCTCTTTACAACCGTTCAGGGTCTGATGATGAAGCCAAAGGTAGCCAATGGAACCACCCAACTACTTAATATAACCCCGCCGTGTTTGGGCTCGTTGAATTTGTCTTGACGGGTATTGTAGACCCTAATGGTGGAACAGGAAGGGAGTCATAGGAACCCCTCATCTAAACAAGATATCTTTAATGAGGTTTTGCTATAAAAGCTTGTTTTAAAAGGGTCTTATTAAATTTGTTTAAAAAGAATAAAATTATTAAGAATGACATTACGTTTATATAATGTAAAAGTGGAAGGATGTAGGTACCGGGGAAGACCTAGACTATCTTAGCATGACCAACCGTGTCTTATCTGAAGGATAAGTCAAAAGTCTACGTAACCGGCGAGAGTGTGTGAGACGATCTTTGAGAGTGGAGGAACCCAGAAAGGTATGTAAGGAAATAACTTGTTGAAACTCTGTACTCTCTGCCTACTCCGCAAAGGGATCTGGCGTGATGATATACTTGGATAATATTGAGAGTCAAACTCGATCGTGCCGGATTTATTCTCTATTCTTTACACTTGGTCCCTGGGCAGTGCTAAACGAGCAGCACGTTCGCCGTTGGTAGGCTGCAGCCATGGCTGGTCACCACCCTCCCAGTAAACTCATGCCGCCAAGCGACCTTGTCGTGTTCTGGCATGTTGCCTGAAGTGGGAATACGAAGAGGCGGGTCTAGGCTGATCATACCGATTCGGAACTCTGTCAGACTTACGTCTTTCTGCATATTTCAGAGAGCAAACGTTGTGATCTGGATCAGCGACCTTTCTTTTTTTTGTTTAAAAAACGTAGGACACCGCTAGGATCAATTTTATTCCTGTGTCATGGGTGCGTTCACATACACAAATACTCAGACCGAAATAATTGTGGGTCACACAAAATTTGTCCCGTGCGGCAATCAAACCCGCGACTATTCGATCCGATGGGCGCAGCGGCTTAAGAACTAAATCACTGCGCCAAATCGTCCGTCAGTTAGCCTCGTGATCTTTCATTATCATCAACCGAAGCAAGAGAGGTGAGGAAAGAACTTGTTGGAACTCTGTACTTTCTACCTAACCTTTACTAGATAGATAGAGATCAACCGAAAGATGTATGTTACCCTCTCTCCATAGATCAGCACAACGACCAGTTTAGGAGTTCAAAACTGGGGGTTCCGACAGGAATAAATCGTCAAAATCACCTTTACTTTCAAGAATGTGCACCATCACGACTAGATACCCCAAGCGGGGCTGCAGACTTTGTACGCAGATGTCGGTAAAATGAGGATTTTACCGACGCTGTTTGGTCCTGGGTACTTTAGCAGTAATTCGGAGTTTAAAATTGTGCCCGGTATATTGACAATGAGCTCGCTTTTTTGAGACCTAACATCATTAGCGATTATGAGTGTACACAGTACACCTCTGCCACCTCCCTTAGGAAATATAAGCGTGACAATATTGATAATATTTTTATTTAGTTTAAACGTATGGATTGACACTCTAGGATTTATACCCAGACCGGAACAAATAATTGTGGATCACACAAAGATTTGTCCCGTGCGGGAATTGAACCCGCGACTATTGGACACAGCGGGCGCAGCGGCTTAAGCTCTTAACCACTGCGCTAAATCGTCCGTCAGTCAACTCAAATAACATTACCCTCTATCTAGGGCAGTCGGTTTAAAACATTCATCCATTTCACTGTTATGTATTTACATAAAAAGTTATACTTCAATAATATTACAGCGTTACGGCGCTTACAGTGAGCCCAATAGGTTATATAGGCACTTACCTACACAGTATTAAGCTAAAAAGCTCCATAAACTGTTAATAAAAGCCTTATTTACATACGTAAAGGTTCTGCAGTCTGTTTTATTACATATGTGGGTGTTAAATTTTAACAGCTCACGTGGAGTTAGGGTAAGTATATGAGTGTTAAAGTATATCATAAAGTTGAGGTGATTAGGTCTATTTTGGGATAATTTTGTCGGATATGACACGATGCTATGGATACATAAAAGGATGGCATATCAACTAGATAGCGCTACCATAACTTCAAATTGTTTATGCTTGGAATTTTAATGATTGTTAAGAAATTAGTTTTAAATGTATACATGTTTAAATGTATACATCTACTTCTAGGTACCCCTTAGGCCGTAGATCACCAGTTAGTAAAAAACCACCAATTCCGCATACTGTGAAGGTCGTATAAGGCAACCTAAAGAATAAAAAAAATAAAAAAATCGCCATTATATTATTTGTCTTGGTAGCAAAAAAGTCTAAACCAGATCATTTTTTTAATAAATTATAAAAATAACACTTGGATAAAAGTATTATAATAATAATACTTAATTAATAAGACTGGATGACTTCCAGCCTCCCGAACAAGCCGATTTCCGAAAAGGCTTCACCACCATAGACCACATTCATGCTCTGCGACAGGTCATAGAGAAGACTGAAGAGTACACCTGCCACTATGCTTAGCGTTTGTGGATTATGAGAAGGCCTTCGATTCGATCGAAACTTGAGCTGTACTGCAGTCTCTTCAGCGGTGCCAAGTAGACTACCGGTATATCGAGGTGCTGAAGAGTTTGTACGAAAACGCTACTATGTCAGTCCGCATTCAGGACCAGAGCTCGAAACCTATTTAACTGCAGCGTGGTGTGAGACAGGGAGACGTTACATCCCCGAAACTGTTTTTCGCCGCGCTGGAAAATGTCTTCAAGCTTCTGGACTGGAGATGACTAGGTATCAACATCTTCGGCGAGTACATCTCTCACCTTGGATTTGCCGATGATATCGTGCTCATGGCTGATACCCTGGAAGACCTCAGTACCATGCTCGACGACCTCAGTAGAGTCTCTCAACAAGTAGGTCTTAAAATGAACATGGACAAGACGAAGATCATGTCAAACGTCCATGTAGTACCAACTTCTATAAAGGTTGGAGACTCTACGCTCGAAGTTGTTGACGATTATATATCGGACAAAGAATCCAATTAGGTAGTTCCAACTTCGAGAAAGAGGTCAATCATCGAATCCAGCTCGGTTGGGCGGCGTTCGGGAAGCTAACGGTAACATCTTCTCGTCCAAAATTCCGCAGTGTCTCAAGACAAAAGTCATTTACCAGTGTGTGTTGCCAGTGATAACTCATAAGAAGGCTCAAGGTCACCCAAAGGGCGATGGAGAGAGCTATGCTCGGAGTTACCCTGAGGGATCGAATCAGAAACGAGGAGATCATAGCATAACATAGCACTCAGAATTGCTAAACTTAAGTGGCAGTGGGCGGGGCACATCGCTCGGAGAACTGAAGGCCGTTGGGGCAGAAAGGTTCTCGAATGGCGACCACGTACCGGAAAACGTGGAGTGGGTAGGCCCCCTAAAAGATGGACCGATGACCTGGTGAAGGTCGCGGGTAGAAGTTGGATGCGTACAGCACAAAGCCGGTCGTTGTGGCGGTCTTTAGGGGAGGCCTTTGTCCTGCAGTGGACGTCTTTCGGCTGAAGAAGAATAATAATATTAGCCCTGTTAAGAAACTGTCCCACCGTTGGGCATGGGTCTCCTCTCAAAGTGAGAGGGTTTAGACCATAGTTCACCATGCTGGCCTAGTGCGGGTTGGCGAACTTCACACACCTTCGAGAAGCTCTTAGGGCATGCAAGTTTCCTCACGATATTTCCTTCACCGTTAAAGCAAGTGATAGTTAATTTTTAACACGCACACGCACGAAACAAAACATTTTTGTGTCATATAAATATCGGGCTATTATGTTAATTCGAAGAAAGGAAGACTATTAGTCAAAGTTCTATCGTAGCGTATGAACCCAACACATTAATATTAAGTACACATGTACCGAACATTTAGCTGCTGGTTCCAGCGCGTACGCACTTAATACGCGCAATAAACTTTTGATGTGTGCCGTAAAAATGTTTTGACTGCTATTTTATTTAGTTTTTGATTACGAGTGTGAGGGTTTTTACCCTTATTTTTAGATTCAGACACTTTATGCGGCTTATATTTTTTTATGTAGGCACGCAACCTCTGAACGGATTTTGATGATGGTTATAAAACTGTGTTGATGAAAGTTATTGAAATATTATTTGTTTCTATATCTCTGTATCTGTATCAACTTGCTAAATTCCTTAAGGGGTAGGCAGATTCCTTATAGACTGTTTTACTTACAGATCTCTTTAGCTTCCTCCACTCTCATAGTTCGTCTCATACACGCTCGTCGGTTCCGGAGGCCCATGACTTGCCTTCAGATCTATTTGGTATCTACAGAGTCTATTTGCTGATTATAATAAAAAGGGTACCTGTCCTTATTCTAGCCTATTGCTTCCAATATGTATTTGTATAATTACTATTATATAATACTAGTTTCTGCCCGCGACTTCATCTGGATTGACATTAGACAAGAACCTTACATTTTTCCGAGATAAAAAGTATCCTAAGTCTAAATCCAAGTAATAAACTATCTATCTCTATACATTTTATCCGAATCGGTTCAGTCGTTTTTGCGTGATTGAGTAACAAACATGTAAACATCCAAACTTTCAGATTTATAATATAAGGATTAATAGGATACACAAATGAGACATGCGATCAAATAAAAGAAATGAATATAAGGAAGTTATTCCATACATTATAAAGTACCTTTAAAAAATACAATAGGTATCTAGGAAATGAAACAAACTACACAAAATCAGTCTTTTACTTCGGTTTCTTCCGAATTTGTCTAGCGGAGTTTCATCCTACGTAAAAATTCTGCTTTCGGTCTATATTATATTTTTAGTTACTATTTATATTTTATGTTGATTCAGTTTTGTTTCTTATTCGTCACATATTTTCATATGAATATAGACTTTTTAAATACAGATAGTCTAAAAATCATTTATGAAAAACAAACATGACTGCCTCGTTGGTACACAACTACTGCTACTACAGTGGCGAAAGCGCATCGCTTTGTGTACGAGAGGTCCTGGGTTCAAATCCAAGGTCGGAGAAATGTATTTTTTCTAATGAAAAACTTCCCAGTACGAGGATCGAGTCTGGAATAGTTCTTGGTACATGCCAATAAGCTTGCCTCCTATTACATGCTACCCAACATCTTCGGCGAAAAGTGGATGTACAAAGTACAACTCTGCCACCGCCGCTTGGGGAATTTAGGTGCGGCGGTGTTTATTTTTTATTATTTAAAAATAATTTGCCATCAAAATCCCCTTAAACCACCTTAAAATTTGATTTCTAAATTAATAGTAATTTATGTCTTGTGTCTTTTACTATGTGATTTTATTATCAATATTATTTCCTTCCATATTAATTTTGATGCATATACTTAAACACTTAAATCATATTACTACCTTCTATCTATCTGTCTATATCATCACGCCAGTTCCCTTGCGGGGTAGGCAGAGGGTACAGAGTTCCAACTGGTTCTTTCCTTACATACTTCTCTACCTTCCTCCACTCTTATAGTTCATCTCATACACGCTCTCGTTAATAACTTATTAAGAAATAATCAATTACTTGACATTTTCACGGAAGATTGAAAGCACCTGAAAATTTTTAAACTGGTTTTTATGTAAAAGTCATGTACTCGCCTGTAATTGGCACACCCATCAGACCCGTATATCGGTAATGTTTCAGTAATGTGTTTATGTCTGTACTGTTAGCGTTTCGTTCGTTAATTAAACCCATAATTATAATTATTTAACGAAACATTCATATCTAACCCTCTACCTAACACATGGTTTAAAATAATATCTATCTATCTATCTATATCATCACGCCAGCTCCCTCGCGGGGTAGGCAGAGAGTACAGAGTTCCAACAGGTTCTTTCCTGACATACTGCAACGTCAATCAAACACGGGAATCAGTGGTAGACTGTTTATTGCACCTTTCAGATGTACCCACATACATTTTATAAATATTACTAACTTATACTTAACACCTTTCCCCTTTTCAAGTGAAGTGTACATATGTAAAAGGGTATAAATAAAACATAAAACAATAAAAATGAACAAGCTTAACCTAACATTTTTTTACTGCGATTATAAGCGCGAAGAGCACGCGCAGATGCCTCGGGAGGGGGAGAGACAGGTAAGATCGGGTCCTGTGTGGCAGTTGTCTGAACCGGCGATTTCAAACACAGGTCCGCTTCGGCCCTCTTTCCCCCTTCGCCTAATGCATCCTGAAATGTGTCGTCGGCACCATTTTCTTCCGCCCTAGTGACACTTTCTCCATCCGCACTCGCGGTCGGGTGAATATTCGCGCGGGCTATCGAATAACGACCAAGCCCTTTAAGTGGTATTATTTGGTCTTGATGGCGTCTCCATTCGACCCCGTTCCCCATATTAATTTTATAGGACACAGGTCCCGTCTTATGCACAACCCGCCCTTCAGACCATTTATCGCCCTTGTTTGTATAATCGCGTGTGAGCACGGTGTCTCCGACGCTGATAACGCGGAGTGTACCGCCGGCCGCAGTCAACTGCCTGCGCTGCGCCTCGCCGACGGCCTCAGTGACATCAGGGCGAAGAGCGTCGAGGCGGCTACGGAGCCGACGCCCCAGCAGTGCTACAGCCGGAGCCACACCAGTCGTTGCCTGTTCACAATTACGATACTGAAATAAAAATTTATTTAACGCCTAAGAGACGTTCTCGCCTTCAATCACTGCTCGTTTAATTGCCTTTTTTACAAGTTTCACTGCGTTTTCAGCGACGCCGTTCCCTTGCGGTCTATATGGTGCTGACGTCACATGCCTGATACAATTTATTAAACAATAGTCTTTAAATTCTTGAGAGAAGAATGGGGGTCCATTATCGGTAACCAATTGCGACGGCAAACCAAACCTTGCAAAAATCGATCTAAACACAGCGATAGTCGCAGATGAGTCGGTCACGACTTCGATCCATTTAGAATGCGCATCGATAACCACAAGATATTTTTTACCCGCACAGTCTGCAAAATCCGCATGTAAGCGATGCCAAGGCTTAGTAGGAAATTCCCACGGGTGTAAAATAGAGTGTGCCCGAGAATCACGAACCGCCCGACAAGCCTCACAAGTCCTACAAATACTCTCAATATCCTTATCTCGTGTAGGCCAGTATACGTAATTACGTGCAATATTTTTCATTTTTACTATACCTAAATGGCCTTCATGAATTTCATTAAGGACTTGTTGGTAAAGAGAAGATGGTATAATAATCTTATGTTTATAAATAAGACATCCTAGATCTAAAACTATCTCATTTTTTCTAGCAAAAAAAGGTTTTTCAGCTTCGCAACTGGTTGCCGATGGCCAACCGAACATAACATAACCTGATAATTTACTTAACAGTGTATCGTTTTTTGTTTCTTTACTCACATCCTTAAAATTAACAGGTATAAAATCTTGTACTAAACATAAATAGCTTACGGAATCAGATGGACGTCGCTCCGAGGGCACAGGTTAACGAGATAACGCGTCGGCTGGACCGTTTTGTTCCGAGCGCACAAACTCCACGGAGAAATCATATGCAGCCAACCGCGCTGCCCAGCGCTGTAAGCGACTCGCAGCTGTTTGTGGGATACCACCTTTTTTCCCAAAAATGTATGTTAATGGTTTGTGATCAGTGCGCAAAACGAATCTTCTGCCAAATATATATTGGTGATGCCGCGTAATACCAAAAAATATTGCCAAAGCCTCTTTGCCTAGCTGGCTGTAATTTTGCTCTGCTGAATTTAGCGTTCGTGATACACAGCTCACCGGTCGCTCTGTGCCATCGGTGTAGCGGTGCGCTAATACAGCACCTAGACCATAAGCGCTGCAATCTACTGATAACGTCAGAGGGCGTCCCTCCGAGTGGGCAAGTACGCGGTCGCTAATTAATGCCTGCTTACATACCACAAACGCTTGCTCACAAACAGAACTCCACGTCCACCTGACTTCTTTTTTTAACAGTGCATGTAGCGGATGCAATATTATGCTTAAATTAGGGATAAAGTTCCCATAATAATTTAACATACCCAGGAAGCTTTTTAATTGTGTTACATTTTCTGGTCGTGGTGCTTCTGTGATAGCTTCTATTTTCGTTGGATCCGGGTGCAAACCTAGCTTATCAATAATATAGCCTAAATATTTCACGTTCTTTTTTTAAAACGAACATTTACTTAATTTGACTGTGAACCCCATATCACGCAATCTAGTGAGAACTGCCCTTAAATTATTCAAATGATCAGATCGGGATGTACCGGTACAGCACACGTCATCTAAATAAACCACGCACCCAGTCAAACCGCGTAAGGTTTCTTCCATTAATCTCTGAAATTTTTCCGGGACACAAGACAAACCATATGGTGTGCGTCGATATACGAACGTGCCTAGGTGCGTCGTTATCGCTGTATACTGTCGCGAGTCTTCACTAAGCAGGCACTGCTCGTAAGCATGAGAAAGATCTATTTTTGAAAACTCTTCTCCCCCACTTAAAGCTGCAAACAGCTCCTCGATCCGCGGGAGGGGATAAAAGTCTCGTTTTAACTTAGGATTAATAGTTATTTTATAATCACCGCAAATTCGTATATCGCCATTTGCCTTGACCACCGGAACAATAGGGGTACCGTACTGCGAATGCTCGACTCGGTACGTGGTGCCGTCTCGCTCTAACCGCTCGAGTTCGCGCTCAACGCGGCCGCGCAGCGCCAGCGGCACGGGACGCGCGCGCACGTACACCGGCTCGTCATCCGTCACTTGCAATTTTATTTCGTTTTTACAGGTACCCAATTTGTTACTGAATACATCAGGAAATCGCATTATTAAACGACTAACAAAACTATCGTCAACGATGTCATTAAGGTTTATTTGTTTAATATTTAGAGCACGAATCCAATCCCTACCCAGTATTGGACGTCCTCCGTTTTTAATAATATAAAGTGACAAATTAGGTACTTCTACGTCGCCGAGTATAACATCGACTTCTATGTAACCTAATGACTCGATCCGCGAGCCGGAATAACAGCGTAACAACAGGTTATCCGGTTTAATAACTTTATAACTAAAATAACCCTTATGAAAATTCTCACTTACAGCAGATATTCTACTACCCGTATCTATTTCGCATTCCACCGGTTGTCCATCGATCTTCACAGTTATTAAATAAGGTTTGTTACCTGAAGCCACCCAACCGATGTTGTAAAAATCGTCATCCTCCGTATCACTCACATAATTATGACCGTATGGCCGGCCTTCACCGCGCACTTCCTTGAACATCACTTTTAGATGACCACGCCGATTGCACTTATCACAATTATAATTAGCAAACCGGCACCTGTCGGGCTTGTGGCCTTTGCCGCAGCGCCAACAGCGCAGCGCCGCGTCGCGCTCGCCGCCGCCGCGCTGGTCGCGCACGCCACCCTGTTGCCCGCGCACGCCACCCGGCCGCCCGCCGGCGCGGCGCGCTGCTGCGCTCGCATGGTGCAGGCCCTCGCCCGCCTCGCCGCCCGCAACCGAGGTCGACGTCGACGCCACGCTCGTGGCACCGCTCACCTCCGCGTGCCGCTCCGCGGCTTCCAGCGCCAGAGCCAATTCCACTGCCTCTTTGTACTTGATTGACTTTTCAGCAAAAATACGCGATCGCATCGCCTCGTTCGATAATCCGGAAACGAACTGATCCCGTAAATTCTCCTCGAGATTCGTTCCGAAGTCGCAGGTTGCCGCTAGGTGCTTTAAGTTCTGTAGGTATACCGTTAAAGGTTCTCCGGTAGTCTGCCTACATAATCGGAACACATGTCGCTCAGCAATTTCAGACCGCTGCGGTTCTAAGTGGTCTGCTACCAGTTTCACTAAATCGTCAAAGTTTTTTGATTCCGGGTGCTCCGGCGAACACATATCGCACATAAGCGAATACGTCGCTTCGCCCACAACGGTTATTAACAAGGGCACATGAAGATCAACTTTAACTTCGTTGAGTAAAATATATTGCTTCACTCGTCGTATATACGGGTGCCATTGCTGAATTTATATCAAACGGTTCCAGTTTTCCGATAGGCATTATTATCACCGTAACCAAAATTCACACGCGTAATTATAGTTCTCTAACCGAGTCGTCGCCAGTGCAACGTCAATCAAACACGGGAATCAGTGGTAGACTGTTTATTGCACCTTTCAGATGTACCCACATACATTTTATAAATATTACTAACTTATACTTAACACATACCTCTCTGGCTTCCTCCACTCTCATAGTTCTAAAATAATATAATAATATTAGCCCTGTTAAGAAACTGTCCCTGTCTCTGTCTCCTCTCAAACTGAGAGGGTTTAGGCCATAGTCCACAACGCTGGCCCAGTGCGGGTTGGCGAACTTCACACACCCTCGAGAAACTCTTAGGCATGCAGGTTTCCTCATGATGTTTTCCTTCACCGTTAAAGCAAGTGATCATAATTTTAATACGCATCTTTTTCGAAAAGACAGAGGTGCGTGCCTGGGTTTGAACCCGAGACCTTTGACTTTGCAGTCTAACGGTCTAACCACTAGGCTATCACTGCTATTTAATAAAGTAAACATATGGTTTACTTTATTAAATAATCCTTGCAAACATGTTTGCCAGTAACTTGTAATTATTTCGTAATTAAGTTACGGGTTAACTTAAAGTTGTGTACAACTTAACCGATGAACTCTTCTGAGTATGAATTATGAATGTTAAAATAATTAGAAAGTTAACACAAAGTTTTGTGTTTGTTTTGAGCCGGTCTTATCCGATATAAGTGTGTTAAGACACGTTTATAATATGTAATAAACGTTTTAATTTATGTTTTCTCGGAATGACTTAAGTATACTGAACTCTCTGTCTCTCTCTATATAGATGATATCATCACGTCAGATCCCTTGCAAGGTAGGCAGAGAGTACAGAGTTTCAACAGGTTCTTTCCTTACAGACCTCTCTGGCTTTCTCCACTCTCATAGTTCGTCTTATACACGCTCGCCGGTTACGGAGACTCTTGATTTGTCCTTCAGATAAGACACGGTTTATATTTAACATTATAGGTTATATATTTTTATAAAAACTGTCACACCCAAACTGCCCAAGTGGGGTGGCAGAGGATGTACTCCATACTTTCACCCACAGTGTAAGGTCCTATGTAATAGGGGGCGAGTTTATTGCCATTTTACCGGGTACAATTCCAGACTCCGGACTAATAATGGGTATTTCTCGATAGTAAAACTACATTTTGTCCTACCTAGGATTTGAACGCAGAACATTGTAATCGCTATGCACATTATGCACCACTACAACATCGAAGCAGTATATTTTATAATATTTTGTATTTATTATATCGTTGATCTAGTATTCACGAGGGTTGTGAGTTCTAATTTGAGAACAAAATGTTATTACGGATATTCTATAGAAAAAAAATTCAATATTAATTGCAATATAGTCGCTTCCTTTTACATTGAGATAGCTGACGATACAGCAAAATGTGAGTAAATTGTACATCTTTGTCATCCCCGTTTGGGGAATATGACTGTAGTCACTGAAACGCACAATTTTGTGCGCAATCACTCAGAATGTTGCCAAAACGTAGTCACTTAAACGCACGATTTTGTGCGCAATGACACAGATCGTTGCCAACACGTAGTCGCTATTCCATATCGATGGAGCTGCAAAATTCCAGACTAATAATGCCATAATTATCATGTATACTTTAGCCTTTAAAGAAACGAGCACAATTTTTACTACGAGAAAGGAAATAAAAATGAATAGTTCAGCCTATACTATCTCATTTCTGGCCAACCAACTCTAACAAATCCAGGTGAGAGGAAATAGGCCGTACTGCACTATGCAAACTGAGTGCAGATTAATATAGGCAGGCTGGTCTTGGTAAATCCTAACAGCAAGTAGCCCTGCTGATAGCATTTACCAAAGTCATCCCTTTCAAGTTGATTTAACGACTACCACAGAAGTAGCAACCGCTTAACCTGGCTTCCAAAATATAGTGTTGCTCGAAAATCGTATTGCAAAATATGGTCACCCATTTCAGGCTGTTTAACCTGTCTGTTCTAAGCACTGATGTAAAATAACCCTAAGGAAAAACCACATGCAACACTCCAAAAGCTAAACTTCAACACAAGCGGAACCCCAAAGTTATTACGAGTGTAAGATCAAAACAAACATTTAATTACGAATTACAAAGTTCCAACAAGTTAGAACAATAACGGTACGGAGTTGTGGAACAAACAGTACCATAACTATGCACGTAATGCTCGATCCGTGTAACTTCCCAACAATTTCATATTAAATCTTTTACTGGGGGGTTTAATTGAGATACTTTTGTAGCTGTGATAATACATTCAGCAAAGTAGAATGGGCATGAAACTAAGAAGCGTGGGAATGGAAATGGTGCGCAAGAGCAATGACCGCTCTGCTCATTTTCATCTCTTTACTGTACTGTTCTTTACACTGTTCATATATATAGCCTTCCATTGCTGCCACAAGAATGGGCTGAATGTGAATTAGGGTAAAGTTTCTCACACACACTGGAGTGGAGAGCAGAGCAAAACTTTAGATCATTTTTAAAATAGAGTTTTGGAACATTACAACAAACAAGACGTATTACACATTTCGCATCTTTTGTGATATGATTACACCAGATTTAAGCCTATTGATCAGTCAGTCTAAATTTGTGTATGTGAATTTTCATATTTGTAAACACACCCACAACACAGAAATAAATCCAAGTATGGGGCTATGTTTAAAAAAGAATGGGTGGTTGATTATGACATGTCCATTTCCTAACGTTCTTTAAACCATGTGCTATTAGTTGCATAAGCTATTAGTTTCGGTTGGCACTAAATATAGTAATCGTTAAACACGAATAGAAGCTTTGTAGATAGTTTGATAAGTTCCCACTTAATTAGACGTCCCAAAATTTAGAAATATGTTACAGAAAGACTTTCGAAGATTTTATCTTGCGGGGAATACAGAGAGTACAAACAGCCTAATTTATCGTACAATGATCGAAAAGAATGTGTCTTATATGAAAGACAAGTCAAGAGTCTCTGTATGAAACGAACTATGAGCGTGGATGGAGCCTAAGAGGTCTGTAAGGAAAGCAAACTACTAGAACGAAAAATATATCTCTCTAACGTTCGTAACAACAATCAAAATGAGCATAATATTGTTATATTGGTGACAATAATATATGCACATTGGATTATACAAAAGAAACGTTTACCGCCACCTTGCATACAAGTTATTGTTACATTTTGAATGCCTTTGAACAATTTGCCGAGCCACTGGGCGTGGTCCTTTCATGTTCTTTGTTAGCCAATGTAAACACGTTGAGACGTGTCGTTGTTGTTTTGTTGGTGTACGCCGCTTTCACGTGCCTACTGAATGAATTAGCACTCTGGTAATGATGGTTAAACTGTTGTTCCAATTGTACTTGTCCAATGCGTATTTTTATCAAGGGAATTGAAGACATTGGTTAAATTATCACTTTTGTGTAGACCTGCTGATTACTAGTTTATTGTAAAAAATTCATCCCATTACTTAATTTTGCACTGAGAAATTGTTATAGCGACCACCTTAAAGTTATATTGAATGCTATATTACGGGTTAAATATGAAAAAAAAAACATTAAAAATCTACATGTGATCTATAGATAAATGCTAATCCTCATCCTTTGTCTCCTTTTTAATAACTCCATCACAAGAGGCATATTTCTTTCTATTTGCGATGACGCGCAAGTAATTCCTTTACCTAAAAAACCCAATCCTAAATTTTTCCTTAGACTATCGTCTGATATCCATTCTTCCGTTTCTTTTTAAGGTCATTGAGCGTCTTATTCACAATCAAATCAGCAATTTCCTTTCCTGTCATAACCTCCTTAATCCATTCCAATCTGGTTTTCGTCCTAGCTATAGCACAGTAAGTACTCTTGTTAAAGTCACAAATGACATTCGCTTTTCTATGGAAAATGGTAACTTAACAGTGCTTACATTGTTGGATTTCAGCAATGCATTTAACACGGTCGATTTCGACATTCTCTTAGCTGTACTTCGCTCAATTAACATATCTCCAAATATAGTCGAATTGTTTTACAGTTATATGTATGGACGCCGGCAGCGGGTTTGCCTTGAAGAGAATTTCTCATCATGATGTGACACGTCGGCTGGAGTACCACAAGGCGGGGTCGTATCTCCACTCCTTTTGGCAATCTTCTATCTATCTATCTATCTATAACCTTACGCCAGATCCCTTGCGGGGTAGGCAGAGAGTACAGAGTTCCAACAGGTTCTTTCCTTACATACCTCTCTGGCTTCCTCGACTCTCATAGTTCGTCTCATACACGCTTGCCGGTTACGGAGACTCTTGACTTTTCCATCAGATAAGACTCGGTTTATTTGGTCGTGGTAAGATAGTCTAGGTCTTCCCCGGTACCTGCATCCTTCCACTTTCACATTGTATATCTGTTTTGTCATTCTTTCCTCTGGCATTCTTTCTATATGCCCGAACCAACGGAGCATGCCCTTTCTCATCTTTACACCGATACTATCTTTCATACCTACTCGCTGTCTTACTATGCTGTTGCTAATGCGGTCGGTCAGCTTCACTCCGCACATCTTCCGCAGAGCTCGCATTTCTACCGCATTTATCCTACTTTCATTCTCCTTCTTACATACCCAGCTCTCGCTACCATATAACAGCGTTGGGACAAGAACTCCGTTATGTATGGCCAGCTGCGCCTTATGGCTTAAGTGCCGGCTCCCGAGTAGCTTTCCCATCGCACCTGTTCCTTGCACTCACTCTTCTCTCTATGTCAGCGGTGTATTTCCCATCCTTAATGAAGGCGCATCCAAGATATACAAACTCATTCACTTGCTCCAGCACATCGTTACCAATCACAATCCTTACATTCGTTCTGGTTTCTTCCCTTTCAAAAACCATAATCTTGGTTTTCTTCACATTCAAGTGTAAGCTATTGATCATGCAGTCGTCTTTCATAACTGTGACTAGTGTTTGCAGATCAGTGGCTGTTAGCGCTATTAAAACCACGTCATCTGCATAAAGTAGACGGTTTACCACTAAGTCACCCATTTGTACACCTTCATTCATCGCTTTCAGTCTTTGAAGACTTGCAATCTTCATTAATTCAATTTCCCATGATATCTCTTCTTTATACCACTTATACGCAGATGATCTTTAAATTAATTCTCATTCTTCGCTGGACAGATTACACGAGTGTATAAGTACTGTCAATAATGATTTACTTCGTATAACAGAGTGGAGCAAAAACTATGGCCTGAAAGTGAATCCCACTAAGACCCAAGCAATAATCATTGACAGTTCGCGCCTTATCTTAAAGGTGGACTGGCCTTTACTTGAGATATGGAGTGTCGATTCCGTACACTGAAACTGTAAAAAACTTGGGCTTAACGATAGATCGCAGTACGAGTTGGGCTCGTCAGCTGCAAGATGCCAGTCGCAAACTATACGCTGCAGCAAGTTCTCTTAGAAGACTGCGAAACTTTCTACCTATTACCACTAAAATTGCTCTAGCACAATCTCTGTTGCTTCCTATTCTTGACTATGCTGAGATCTCCTATCTAGATCTCACTGAAGACTAGTTAAATAAACTTGAGCGTCTTCAAAACTTTTATATAAGATTTATATTTGGCTTGCGCAAATATGATCATGTATCTCAGTTCCGTTCTAAGCTCAAGTGGCTCCCTATACGTCTTCGCCGGAATACTCATATCCTCTGTCTTCTGTACAATATTTTGTTCAGTCAGTCTTCCCCGCGTTACTTTAAGGAACGATTCAATTTCCTTCATTTTCCAACTCGTATTTTTTAAGGTCATCAGAAAACTTGACTCTCGTAATGCCTCTACACTCTAGCACCTTTTACGATAACTCTTTTACGGTCAAAGTCGACTGTGGAACTAACTACCTGTTTCTATAAGGAGTGCTCCATCTATTCATATATTTAGAGGTCAGGTGAAAAAGTTCTACATCGCCGATTAATTCAATTAAATTTGCTGGATGTTTTCTATATGCTCTTGCTAGTGGTTTTTTTTATTATTTATCTTTGGCGCGTATTTATTATTTTTACTTCTGTATTATGTGTATATACAAGCTGTAACATAATAAACGCAAGACCTGAAAGTAGTTTGTTCTAAATCGATAACTGAATTGATTCAAGTATTTTTAATGCACGTTACATTTTTTTTTAATTTGCAAAAAAATGCTTTTACTCCTTCAGTGGGCCATAAAAATCTAAATTTATTCTTGATTCATAGCAATAAGTAGATTACAAATGCATTCCTAACCCGTATTTCTCAAAATGCACACATAAACATACAAGTTTCATTGTTAATTGGGGTATAAAAGTGCTTAAAAAAGGGGAAAAAAAGCTTTAAATTTGGAAATTTGGTTTTCGTTTTGAATTTATGAAGCAATTCTCTAATCGGGGTGTCTGAGGTCTTGCGTTTATTATGTTACACCTTGTATAGGTATATTATTTAAGTAGTTTATGATAGATTTATTTGTGTATTGTTATGTTCTGTTTGCTAAGTACACCCCTAAATTTTGTGTTTTCTTTAGATCCTCGCCATCCAAAGGTTACCTGGAAGAGATCACTATTAGTGATAAGGCCGGCCATTGTTACACTGCCTTTCAATTGAAATATTGTATCTTTTTATTGCTATCTGGTATTTCTGGTGGAACAATAAAGTATTATCTATCTTTCTATCTATCTATCAAATATGGTTGGGAAAAGGGATGTTAATAATTATTAAACATGATCCACATCTTCCTTTCCTTATTTATTATAGGACATCCTAATTTGGAGCGTTCTCTCTCTAACACTTTCCAACTTCCGGCTTAAAACAAAGACGTCTGATTTCTATACATATACATATAATAAAACTGTAACCGAGCCGAATCTATACATTGAATGTTTTTGGAAAATTTTAATTGGTGTACATTTCCTTATCGATATATAGGTTGAAACAATTTTTTTTTTGGAATTGTAGTCTGACTGTCTGACTGTCTGTCTCTTGGTTTTTAAATCAAGCAAAAACTACCAAACAGATCAAATCAAATTTTATCTATAGATAAATTCCTCCATGAACTACTCACGTGATATTTTTTGGTGGTTAAAAACACTCTCCTGCATACACATTTGATGTAAACACTCAAACATGATTTCGTGCATGAAACGATGATGCATTCAGGGTTGTCTTTGCCGGAGAGAACTCTTTAACGACGAATGGCCCGGACACAAAACTTTGTATATTCATTTTTTTAAGAATCAAAATGTAAATGTATACGTAAAATCAAAATGTTAACGTATCATGTGTAGATAACACATTATACCTTTACATTTTGATCATGAATATGAATTGTATATTCTTACGAGAAGGCTGGCACGAAATATGCTGACAAAACTTTGTTACATATTTAGCTCGCAATGTACATTTTGAAATATTATTTCTACATATTACGATTTTAGGCAGAGTAATTTTAGTTATAATTTTATATTAAATAGATAAACTGATAATCCTTCTCAAAAAGAAAGTACCCAGGTATTGTATATGATTTTTTTTATAACACGGCGTTAGCATTGAATAAGATCGCGCTTCAGAGATCTACCTACCTATGTCAAATTACAAAATAAACGCGTGCTCAGCTGCGGGTAACAGCTATAATAATAATAAAGTTAGGACGATATTGCTACACATTGTCCGATTTAGGAATAAGGGTCTGGTTCGTGCTTTATTCTCAAAACTTTGCCTCAGTGGAATTGTATTGGGGGTGTGTTTAGAACACATTTTTTTAAAACAATGTTACAATAAAATTGTCAAAAATTGACAAGAACATTTTTTAATTGTAACGTTATTTAAAAAAAACTTTAAAAAAAAAAGGGAAACCGACTTCATAAAGCAAAAAATAAATATTTGAAGTCGGTGCTGGTTGGTGCAGTCGGTTACTTGGCATCGAATTCAAATATTTATTTTTTCCGTTTTGAAGTTGGTTTCCCTTTTTTTAAAACGTTATTTATTTTACGAGTTTTAGTGATCAGGGAATTTATTATTATTATATAAAGGAGGTATATAACCTCCTTTATATTATCCTACTTATTTGTACAGTGAGGTACCTACAAGATTCATATAAAACTCATAATAACTGAATTTTCACATTCATGCTGTTTGCTGTATAGGTAACCCCTGGTGTATTATCACAGCCTATTTTCACAGCCCATTGTCTAATACCAATAAAATTGTAATTCGACCATCACGGAGCTATACTGAACCTAATGCAAAAAGAATCATCAAAATCAGTTTATAAGCAAAGAAATTACAAAAGAATACAGACGAATTATGAACCTCCTCCTTTTTAGAAGTCGGTTAAAATTCTGCTTAGTTCGTAGTAGGGTACCTATAGGATTGGCGTAATACCTATAATATTTCAATCTACGCATTCGTATTGTTTGTCGTTAAGGAGTTCCCTGGTGTATCTTCACAGTCCAAGGTCCAATACCAATGAAATTAAAATGGACCACCTTGGAGCTATACTGAACCCAATGCAAAAAGAATCATCAAAATGGATCCACAACTGACGGAAATATCGGTGAACATACATAAAAAAAAGCATACATACAACCGAACATAGAACCTCCTCCTTTTTAAAGTCTGTTAATAATGAGACATAGGGCCTAGGCATTGTTTCTCCGAATCTCGCAACAGACACGAACTATTTGAATTCAACATCACTACTGCAAAATAAGTTTTCATAATACCAGCTCTGCAAAACTGAGTCGTTGAATTAATTTTATTGTACAAGTTGTTTTTCTTTACAAGAACTGGAAGAGCCTTTGGAAATGGGATACAAGGTTATTTCATCCTTTATTTTGTTAGTCCCAAGACACTTGAAGATTTCGATAGGAACGTACTTATTTTATATGCAAAAAGGAAACAAGTTTTTGAATAGAAATTGGTGTAGTGGGCGCGTATGTTTCTTCGTAGTCTCTAAGGATTTTTGAAAAATCTTGCTTGCATTCTGATTTGAGGGGTTTTAAATCGATTCATAGAAGGTTATACAGGCAAAGATGTCAAATTTTACTTGGAGTATGGTCACAAAAATTATAATAATAAGAATTTACATGGGTACACCTGTTCACCAATTGACTAAAACTCCTCTATTACGGATGCCATAGATACCATCATTACAAAGAGTGTTGTCTTATTTACGAAAACACCCATGTCAAACAAAAGCACCAAAGCCTACCTAGCTTGAAATAGCGGCATCATTTTTACGATTTACTGCTAACAAACGTCAAACCTTCTCGTAGCTCGGCAGAAGCATAAGATATAACATAAATTATGTAAGACCTCCGACAATCCAATTAGATTATTGCTATACACATTCAATAAAAACACCAAAAATCCAATTTTAAACATTTAAACATCATTTTTAAGCACTTCGATGTCCACATTAAAGAAGAAAAATAGAGGAAAAATACTTGTGTGCGTATCGAGAAATATGTTTTCGAATGTAATTAATATCGCCATATTTCTTTGAATTATCTTTTAATTTTATTTAATACAACAGACTGATTGAAAAACTGAAATTTTTGCTAAGTTAAAACAAAAGTAACATACATCAGTTATGGTTAGAATCGATTCAGTCATTTTCAGGTCTTGCGTTATTTATGTTACTCCTTGTAGAATAGTTTTGCCCTGCTCCCAAATATACCAGCCTAACTGACCCTACCTCCAATGTCGCACTTGATTAGTATTTTAACACTGTGGTAAACCTCGTATGAAATTTATCTGTTTGCAGTATTTGTGGTTGCCCCTTACGACTTGTTGTTAGGCAAGCTTGCGATGAAGAAACTCTTTTTACTCTTTTCCTAGCTTTGGTCTGGCAAAGTGAATCGCTCTGTGATCCGTAGATCCTGGATTCGAATCTTAGGTCTGACAAATGTAGGATTTCTAACGAAAACTTTCCAGTATTAGTCCGAAGTCTGGAATAGTGCCCGGTATATGGCAATAGGCTCGCCCTTTATTACATGAGACCTATCATCGTTGAAAAAAGTGGGTGTACTTGCACTTATGCTATCCCCGCATGGGGAATAAAGGCGCGACGGTGTTTTTTTCTAGCTTTATTCTAATCATATTTAGCACAGTTTTTGTTTATGCACCAGTACGTCAATTTAATTTAGCACAACTACAAATGTAATATTTTTAAACGTGCAACAGATCGCTAGTTCAGGCCAATTCATGGCTTTTGGCCAAAGATGATGGCTTCGGTTGGCAAAGTGCCACCTACGTGTTTACTTTGCGAGATAGGATACGGTTCGGGGGATACTGACGGATTCCAATATAGGTCAAGAAGGAAAATCTTTGGGTGTGTGTCTTAAAGAGGGGTTGTGTGGTGTATTAAAGTTTATTAAATATATGAAGCTGTTATTTGAAAACTTAGTAGCTGGTGCGATTTTAATATGTAGGAAATTAGGAACGAATTATGGGTTTACTCTGGTCCATTGAAGGACACGCACAGTACACAAAGTTGACAAAATAACATAAAAACGTCGTCACACCCTCATATGTATTTGCTTAGTGGTCACGCCAGTCACGCGATGCAGTAGAACGAGTGAGGCAATAAGAAATACAAAATTCTCAAAAAAAATTAAACAGCCCACAGTTTTAATTATAAGCTTGCAGTTTTTAGCCATCTTGGAGACAAAGTCACGATTCAATGAATATCACGATATTCTATCCCATTGACTTTCCATATCAAAAATTCCGTGGAAATTAGGCTATAAGGTTTAATTGTCACCTTAACTTGTGAGCGAAGAGCATCTCTTTGATCCCATAAAAATATTTTTACAACCTTTTTTCGTGTGATGAATAGGATTCGTGTCACACACCGTGTCGACAGGCCTACAGCGGGGCCTTGCAGTGATAAATATACAGATATAAATCTGGCTTACCTCTGTCAGTGTGAACGAGTGTGTAAAGATCATTCCATCAGCTTGCAACACACGCATACAACGATAGGATGCACGTATTCACGTAGAAAAATAACTGGGTATTGAATGGTATGAGTTATTTATATCGGTGTGGTTTTACCTAAGAGTTATGTACTTTATGCATTTTGTATGTGAGTGTAACTGCTTATTCAACCAACCAGATTTTTTAGTTATGTCACTTTTGGATTTGGTCAAGATATTTTCAAAGATGCCATGTTGGTTTAGTGGAGAATAATACGGGTGAAGATCACAAAGTCTTTGAACCTTAGGTCAGGCAAAAAGTTTTATTTTATCGAAAAATTGCCAGTATCGGTCTGAAGTCTCGAATCGTGGCCGGAACGGCAGACTTACCCCCTATTTTTACAAGCCTTTATTTAACTGGCAATCGTATTCGTATGTCTGGATTAGTCTTGATGACTAGTTTAGACCCGGATAGCATCGGAAGGAACTCCTCAATTAAGCAAGATATCTTCGTGGTGTTTAAGCTATACAAGCTTGTTAAAAACGAGGATAGTCTCGACAATGAGACATATGTGGGTGTACACGTTACACTTTTGTGTTCTTTGATTATAGGCCTAACTGTGTATATTTGTTTCATTACGCCACTATTTCATTACATGTACAATATTTTCAAAGATTACCTACTCACCCTTAGAATCACTATAATATTTTCCTTACGTTAAAACGGCAAGTCGACAGCCCTCGAACGAGTCGAGCCACTCAGTGAGGGGATATAAATCCGGCTTAGCCTTGTGACGCGTCAAGTGGAAGACATTTTCGTATTGTTGGCGGCTCTTGAGTCCGATTTAGTTTGACTTCTATCCGCGGTTGTCTCGCAGTTAGACGGATACAGTGGATATGGACTTCTGAGTTTATTTCGGGAAAGACTAAAATAGTGTGGATCAAATTCCTCGTATTTTGGCTTAAACAGATCCCAGCTTTGTGTTAAAATCAATTCGCTTCACAGAATCAATCATTCACATCACTATTTGATTTAGTTTTTCAAAAAGGAGGTTCTGTGTATGTCTGTATGTATGCTTTTTTATGTATGTTCACCGATATTTCCGTCAATATTAGACCGATTTTGATGATTCTTTTTGCATTAGATTCAATACAGCTCCAAATTAATCTCATTTTAATTTCATTGGTATTGGATCTTGGATCTTGAAGATATACCAGGGAACTCCTTATCGACAAACAATTCATTCGTATTGTTGTGTGAATTGAGATATCATACATCAGTACTATAGGTATCCTACTATAGAACTAAGCAGAATGTGAACTGACTTCAAAAAATGAGAAGGTTCATAATTCGTCTGTATTTTTTAAAAACTTCTTTGGTTATGAATCGATTTTAATGATTCTATTTGCATTGGGTTCAGTATAACTCTTAAGTAGTTCCATTTTATTTTTATTGGAATTGGACCTTGGACTTTGAAAATAGACCAGGGAACTCCATAACGAAAAGCAATACGAATGTGTAGATTAAGATATTATGGACATTACGTCAATCCTATAGGTACCCTACTATAGAACTAAGCAGAATTTTAACCGACTTTAAAAAAAAGTAGTGGGTTCATAATTCGCCTTTGGTTTTTCATAACTTCTTTGCTTATAAATCGATTTTGATTCTCTTTGCATTGGGTTTAGTTTTGCTTCAAGGTGGTCCCATTATAATTTTATCGATATTGGCCCTTGGACTTTCAAGATAAACCAGGGGACACCTTGACGGCAAACAGCACGAATGTATACATTCAGATATTATAAGTGCTATATCAATCCTGTACGTACCTTACTATAGAACTAAGTAGAATAATATAAGACAGGTATAAATATTTATGATTAATTCACTCATCACCTAATATTGTAAAACAATAACTTTAAAAAAAAAATAAGCAGACTTCAAAAAGCAAACAATCAATATTTGAAGTCGGTGCCAAGTAACCAACCGACTGCACCAACCGGCACCAACTTAAAATATTATATTTTTGCTTTTTGAAGTCGGTGACCTTTTTTAAAAGTTTTCCTTTTTTATTTTAAGATGTGCATTTATGTTTAAATTAATTTATAAAGTTAGTAAAAATACATCTGATAGTATTTTAGATCAGTACGTAAGAGCATCAGGGTAAGGGGTGGCACAAAAGATCCCATTGGGTCGAAGTGTGCTTGAGGCATCTCAGCCCGGTAACATCCAACAAAGATAAGATTTCAGAGCACGTATATTGAGCCATGATTCTGAATCATGGCTCAATATAGGTGCAGGACTTTGATTCCCTAGAACAAATTAAATATGTAAAGCAAAAACTCACGATAACTTTGTGAAATGGTTGTTTAACGGTACATATAGACATGATACAATTACACAATAATTTCACAAGGCTATCGTAATACGCTGCATTTGATCATATCGAATTAGATAACTCAAATCGTTTATTTCGTATAAACTCTGCGGGGGTGCTTACAAAGTGTCATATTTACATTTTTTTTTTAACTTACTAATCTACCACCGGATCGGAACGCGGCCTCCACTGACAAGATCCGGCGAGAAACTCAGCGGGCTTGTCTTTTTTATTTAAATCTCCATTAATTTTTTTCCATCTATTTTTGTATACAAGGCGTAACCTAATAAACGCAAGACCTCAGACACCCCGATTAGAGAATTGCTTCATAAATTCAAAACGAAAACCAAATATCCAATTTTAAGGGTTTTTACCCCTTTTTTAAGCACTTTTATACCCCAATTAACAATGAAACTTGTCTGTGTATGTGTGAGAAATACGGGTTAGGAATGCATTTGTAATCTCCTTATTGCTATGAATCAAGAATAAATTTAATTTTTTATAGCGCACTGAAGGAGTGAAAGCATTTTTTGCAAATTTAAAAAAATGTAACGTACATTAAAAATAGTTGGAATCAATTCAGTTATTGATTTAGAACAAACCACTTTCAGGTCTTGCGTTTATTATGTTACAGCTTGTAGATACATACATTTTTATATTATACAAAATTAATACGATCCAGCGGATCAAGAGGATTCTGGATGGACCAGTCTCCATAAGCAGCACTGGTTCACGGGTACGACTACTTGAGCAGCCATCACCTCCCTCGACCATATTAGAGGGAAGGAAGTGATCCGCAGATCGCGCGTGTGTCCGCAGTGTACGCAGTGAACCCCAGACCCCGGAGTGCAGTCAGAAAAAGTCTACAAAAGGAGCAGTACTTTGAGCTCGTATGGCACGACACGCTACGCTTTGATAGACAGAATTTTCTTTAATGTACAACAAATCATTAACGAAAAAAAAATCAAAAGACAGACGTACTTTTTTTTATTAAACGTATCCCCTTACTAGGATTTACTCCTGTGTCGTGGGTGCGTTTACAAACATGAAAATTCACATACAAAAATACACACGCACACACACACCGTCACGCCTATATTTCCCAAGCGGGGCTGGCAGAGGTGTACTGAGTACACCCACGTTTCGCCGATGATGTTAGGTCCCATGTAATAGGGGGCGAGCCTATTGCCATATACCGGGCACAATTCCGGACTCATACTGGGAATTCTTCGTTAGAAAAAATACATTTGTCCGACCTAGGATAATAATAATAAATCCACAAATACCCAGACCGAAACAAATAATTATGGGTCACATATAGATTTGTCCCGTGCGAGAATCAAACCCGCGACTATTCGACCCAGTGGGCGGAGGGGCATAAACTCTTAACCACTGCACCAAATTATCCGTCAATTGGCGGTCTTCTCCCTAATAGCCACCTATAATTAGGACGCTATTAGCGAACAGACTATGACTAGAAAAAAGGTTAGATTTCATAGTCAGTTCGTACGATCTTGAAATATTTTTCAGTCTGCCTAAATGTGAAATTTGTGATTCTTATCCGCGATTAAAGATTTTAATTGCAAAATTTTTATTTCCCGTATCTATTTGGATCTAAAGGTTCCAAAGTCGGAGCAACTAACCCACATTTCTGCATTTAAACTATAATAATAATAATATTAGCCCTGCTAAGAAACTGTCCCACCGTTGCGCATGGGCCTCCTCTCAAACTGACAGGGTTTAGGCCATAGTCCACCACGCTGGCCCTATGCGGGTTGGCGAACTTCACACACCTTCGAAAAACTCTTAGGCATGCAGGTGTCCTCACGATATTTTCCTTCACCGCTTAAGCAAGTGATAATTAATTTTTAATACGCACGTGCTTTCGAAAAGACAGAGGTGCGTGCCTGGGTTTGAACCCGAGACCTCTGACTTTGCAGTCCAACGGTCTAACCATTAGGCTAGCTAGCTCTATATATCCATTAGGATAGCTATGCTTGTTCACTGCATTTAAAAATAAAAAAGTAATTTGAAGGTATAGTATCTACACTTAATACGTACCATAGGATGTATAACAAGAAAAACACAAAATATTTTGCAAAAGTGTCTGTCAAAAATATTATTCCTTCTTGTTAGAAGAAAATTAATAACGAATGAATGAATTTGAACAAAACAATCTCACGTTTTCCTCAAACTCCATTTCTATGGCAACCCCTCCAGCATTCGAAATTAAATTACTCCTTCTGTCATTTCAATCCAATTTCAATCCCAACACTTTTTTCATCATAAAAAAGAAAACAAGTTAAAATGCTAAAATTGAAACAAGTAACGTTCTACTTTTAGCAAATTGTTTTTTGTAGAAAAAAAAATCAGTAAAAAAACAATTTGCCGAATTAACTCAATAAGTGACAGTTGAGAAGCAATAATCATTGACAATATCGATACGATGTTAATTCAATTTTATTTGACAAGACGAGAGTATCAAACGATTGCGTTTGAGATGGTACTAAGGATTTTTAATCAATTTAAGAAATTCGATTTCTTTCTCGATATATTCGTTTGTATTATACAATTTTCTTTTTTATATATAAATCAGTCTATACTATCACACTGATGAGAAAAGGCCTTCACTCATATATAGACGAGAGCCATTAGGTCTTTACTCCACTTGGTGGAGGCAGGTTTGTGGCTACTTGGAACTTATCAAACTTCCTGGCATCCAGTTCGGCTTAACGACTATCGTATCGTGGCAGCTGGTACCGACGGCTTAGCGTGTTTTGTAAAGGACGATTTTCGAAATGTATTCGCTACAAACGGTCACGCATGCCCGACTAACTGCCGAACTGCCGAAAAAGCCGAAAGGTACCTAACCTCACCTCAAATATATTTTTGGAAAAAAAATGTACAATACGATAGTATATGCAGATATTAACAATAATAAAGTGGTCAAAATTTATTTCGAAATAAAAATAGGTACTGGCAGTACATAAATAAAATTATTGCGGGTTAATCAGTTAGAATTCAGTTGCAATTAAATTAATCCCCCTAATAATATCAGCCTATACTGGGCAGTACTTCTGGGCAAAGGCCTCCTCTCACAAATCGAGGTGACAGAGATTAGGTCATACTCCACCACAGGCGGGCAGGTTTGTGGCCACCTGCTATTGGAACTTATCAAGCCGCCTTTAAGGCTTCCAACTCGGCTTAACGACTACCACATTAAGTGGTAGCCGGGACCAACGGCTTAACGTGCCTTCCGAAGCACGGAGACGCTTGAATATGAAAATGCCACAAACGGTCACCCATCTCGGGCCAACAGAGTCGAACGCTGCTTTACCTTGGTAATGACTTTTAGACGTAAAAAGCCCCAGGCCCTCCCGTGATCATGGGTGCTATGTTAAACCTGAAACGTCGGTAACTTAAAAACCAAAAATAAACCGCGATGAAGTTCGATATACTTTAATTCCTATTTAATATTTTTACAATTAATTTTTGCCTAACTCTGACAGTAGGTAGGTATATATTAATAATAACTAGTGGTCGCCCATTGGTCGAAATTCAAACATAATTAATTTAAATTATAAGTTTGAACTCTATTAAGGTTCTATTGTCAAAGACCTTCTATAATAGAGATTTCGCCACTGTTAATTTGCCTATGTTTTTTCAAACAAATGATATGAAATTTAAATTGAAAAAAAAAACAAAAATGATTAAAATAAAGAATACCTTTTGTATTTTTTTTATTGTAACAATAAACCACGCGATAAAGAAAATGCTGTCTATTGAATTTGACATACATATTTCGATAATTTAATTAATGATACAAAACTTCTTTGTATGCGATGTTTTTTGTAATAACTCTTTCGTTTGCTGGTTATGTTTGACATTCAGTAAGACTATAGACAAATAATATTAATCTTTTCTCAATTTCAAGTGTGTTGTGTCAAATACATGGTCAATCAATCAATCAATCAATCAATATTTTATTTGTCAAGTATAGGTACAATACATTTTGTTGTTATATATATATACTATAAAGATCTCTATACTTTGCCTGTGAGCCGTACAAATGTCAGTGGTTAAGATAATTAACTGTAGTTACAATTATAATGTCACAAATATTCCTTGTTAATCGGTGTTATGTCATCATCAATAATATATATTAATTACCTAATAGTTCACTTTATACATTTGTCATTTATAAAATCATCTACTGAGTAATAGCATTTATTGATTAATAGCAATGTCAAGGTCTTTTTAAAATTATTTATATCCATGATCTTAATCCGATTTGGTAATTTATTATAAATAACTGCTGCCATGCCTAGAATACTCTTCCGTACCAATGCGGTTTTACATTTACGGGTACAGATATCATTTTTGTACTGATTTCGAATTGGGACTGTGCGCAAAGTAGACACGGTTTCAAATTGTTTAATGTTTTCTTTTACAAACAACGCAACTTGTAGAATATATAAGGACGGCACAGTTAGAATTCTAAGTTCTTTGAAAGCTGATACACAACTCTCTCGCGTGTGCAGACCACACATCGATCTTATACACCTTTTTTGGGATTTAAATATTGATTCTCGATCGGTCGAGTGACCCCAATACATTATACCGTATCTTAAAATTGATCCCACTAGACCATGGTATGCAATTAATAAAGAGTCTCTGTTAATTTTCTTTGAAAGTTGAAACAAGGCGTATGCCGATTTATTTAGTTTCTTGCATGTCTCTTCTATATGTGTTTTCCATGTTAACTTACTATCTATAAACAATCCTAAGAACTTTGTAGTAATTATCTGTTCTACATTAAAGCCTTTGTGGTTAATATTACGGTCCGGATGAGTTATTCTTTGATAGAAATGCACAATTTTTGTTTTATTTAGATTAATTAGTAAATTATTATTATTAAGCCAGTTTATAATGTCTGAAAGCGTGTTATTAATGTCATTTACATATTCATCTGAATTGTCGCATTTTACAATAGCAGTGCTGTCATCTGCGAAGAGAATCATTTGTTGTTGTACCATTTTTGGAAGATCATTTATGTAAATCAAAAATAACAATGGACTTAGCACACCCCCTTGTGGTACACCGTATTTAATAGGCCTTGGTTCTGATAGATACTAAGATTCCATTTTTGTATCTTTACAAAATCTAGATATTTCTGTGAATAGAATTCTGTTGGCCAAGTAAGATTTAAGGAGTTTCAGCATTTGTCCTCTAATACCATACCCATGTAATTTATTTAATAATATATCGTGATTCACGAAGTCAAATGCTTTGGTCATGTCAGTAAAAATTGCACATATTGGAATTTTATTATCTACTGCGGTTAATATTTTATTTAGAAAATCAAATATGGCCATGTTAATTGAAGTATTTTGTCTAAATCCGTATTGTTCCCTACAAAGTAGATTAAATTTATTCATGTAAGCGTATATATTTTTATATATTATTTTGTCGAATATTTTTGATATAATAGAAATTTTAGCGATTGGTCTATAGTTTTTTATTTCTGCTTTGTCTTCTTTCTTGTGCAATGGCTTGATAATAACTTTTTTCAAAGGTTCTGGGTATACCCCGTTTATAGTCATAAGATTGATTATATGTGTCAAGATAGGTGCTATGGTTTCATTAACATATTTTATTACTGTAGTTGACACTCCATCGCATCCTACGGTACCTGTGTTTTTTAGCGATTTTATAGTTGAAATTACGTCTTCTTTTAAGATAGGTGGCATAAACATGGAATGAGATGTCAAATTATCGAATTTGTACTTTAATTCACTGTCAGATTTAGTGTTATTTTCTATTTCGTCGATAAAGTAGTTATTAAATGCATTAGCTATGTCGGTAGGATCTGTTAATATAATGTCATTATTGTTAATTTTTAAAATTTGTTCGTTAGGTATACATACTTTAGATTTATTTATTACTTGCCAGACAGCTTTATGTTTGTTATTTGAAGTTTTTATAAAATAATAATTCTGTGCTTTTTGTGTCAGCTTTACAATCTTTTTGTAAATGGATGTGTACTTTTTGAAATTTAATTTATTTTTTGTTGTAGGATTGATGGTAGCGTGTGTAATGCTTTTTTTTATCGATTTAATGTATTTTTTAATGCATAATTTTAAAAAAATATTTGCAATCTGCACTCCTTCTCTATATAAACTATAAGTGTGGGAAATTTCATACTCCTCCGTCCGCGCAATTTTCGTAAAAAGGGGTACAAAGTTTTTGCTTCACGTATTAATATAATGATGATAATATTTATTTATTCTCTTTACACATTCTCATAGCGACTAATACAGTTCTTTTTGTAGTGCACCATTTGTGAGAGACTTGTATCTGCACTAGGACAGGGTTATCCTGTCTGAGATTACCAGGCCCCCGACACAAAAGATTTAATACATGAGTATGATGACATATAGGTAAGTTTGTGCATTTGTGTGTGCGTGCATGTGTGTATATACGCGTGTTTGTGTCGGTGTTTTAAATGTTGGTGCAGGTCGATCGTGTTGTTTTGTATATGTACATTATGTATGTTATAAAACATTATAAGTAGCATATAATATATAAATTATAGATTATAAAAATAAAAATAAAATATAAATGGTTTATTGGTATCTCATACATTATAGATTTATGTAAAATTGAGGCAGCCCCAGTAAGTAATATAAATTTACTTGTGTTGGCGTTGTCTCGCACTTCCCTTATACATATACTTATGCAGATAATGTTAAAGCAGTAGCAACAGAATATAAAATTGACTTATAGAAATATAAAACAGAGGAAACATAAAAGTAAACAAAAATAAAATAAATAAATAGACGCTAACATGCAATTTTAGTTCTAGTATAGTATGTGTGTGTATGTGTGTGGGCATGTGTGTTTCTGTGTGTGTTTGTCTGTGTTAGTGAGGTGTTTCGCGCACTGGTAACTCTTGTCATTTATCTGATTCTAACTAAGATGTTTTCAACATCTTCGTACGTTAGCGTTTTCATCCATTCTATTACAGTTCTTTTGCACTCATATAACTTCATTGGGTAAATATTCAGTTTTTGATTTAATTTGTTATATATAAATGCAGATTGCGTATTATACTGACGTCTGGCGAAGACAGTTCTAACATTTTCAGAATGGGCAACAGTATGTTTCCGCCTATTGCAAGTTTCGCAGATTGCGAGAAAAAATATAATAGATACTGATCATGGTATTTGATTGTAAATAAAATCAAGCATTCCAGTTTCAGCATAGTTTTGGTATCAGTTGTTCCGTTTGTTCGTAATTAAGGTTAAAAAAACACCGTCACGCCTATATTCCCCAAACGAAGGTGGCAGAGGTATACTGAGTACACCCACGTTTCGCCGACGATGTTAGGTCCCATGTAATAGATTTGCCATATACCGGGCACAGTTCCGGACTCCGGACTCATACTGGGGATTTTTCGTTAGAAAAACTACATTTGTCCGACCTAGGATTTGAACCCAGGACCTCGTGATCACAAAGCGATGTGCTTTGCCACTAGACCAACGAAGCAGTCAAAATTAAGGTTAAACATCCAAAACATTGCATGCGTACGTGCGTTGGTCTAGCGGCTTGTTGTGGCCAGTGATCACGAGGTTCTGGGTTCGAATCGAAGACCTGTTATTCCAATTTCTACTCTTAATAACTACACGTATCGTTAAATTCGGATATGGTGGCTATAAATATTTTATTACCATCTGGTGTTCCGAATAACGTTTCCGATTATGCGGAACACGCTGTCGGATATCGAAAAGTAGTGTGTAAAATTTGATGGCCGCCGTAAAATATCCTTTTTGTATTATTGCGATAGAATCGTGATCAAAATTTTTCATTTGGAAGGTTCCGTACATGAATTCGTATTGATGGATAGACGGACGAAAATAACGAAATACACGGGTCTATATTTGATTGAAAAACGTTATTTTTAAGACTAAATATTTTAATAGATAATACCGTCACAGGACACTGCTATACCCGTGAAGACATGTGATTGGTTTTTGATTATTTTTATTTGAGTATATTGCACGTCATATATTTATTATTAGCCAAGGTTTTCTATAGTATCGCCGGATATTTAGCAGATCACTTGGAGCACAATTCATTAATTGAAATTCACAAATTTCTTTTCCATAAACTGACATAACAAATTTGTATTTTGTCTAGTTATTAATTTAACTCAATATGGTGTTGTCCCACCGTTAGGCACGGGCCTCCTCTCAAACTGGGAAGATTTAGGCCATAATCCACCACGCTGGCCTAGTGCGGGTTGGCGAACTTCACACACCTTCGATAAACTCTTAGGTATGCAGGTTTCCTTACGATGTTTTACTTCACCTTCAAAACAAGTGATAGATAATTTTTAATACGCACATGCCTTCGAAAAGACAGACTGCGTGCCTTGAACCCGAGACCCCTGACTTTTCTTTATAAGTATATGAAAATAAAATGTAACAAGTCTCTCCAACAAATAATTCCGTTTTCCCGCCCCTACAATTCCGCCCGTATGTTTCTAATCCCCCAATGGCGGGGAGTGGGTAATGGATCCAAGATTGATCCCCGTAATATCCATTTAAGATTTGAAACATGCCACCAGGTCGTTGTGTACACTGTAATACCCCAAGGAAGCTCTACCGCAGAACATAACAGATATATTTTATAGAAATTACTAGTAGTTTTCCTCTAGGGAAGGACTCCTACCTAGGGAATACTATAGATCTGACCATGATTAATAAGCCAATTTTATAATCTTTGTCTCCATGTTTATTCCAATAAAATGTTAATTTATTCTTAATCTCTCCGTTTGACAACAAGATGGCCGCCCAATCTGAAACAATTACAAATTCAAAACAGCAGCATTAGGATCGCGTTTACGTTTGCAATCCGTCTTGTTGCGTTTGGAGCAGGATCGCAATGAAACGAGGTTTAATTCGGCGATTAGTTTTAACGCGAGGACATGACCTAATTACTATAGAGTTACTTGCGAGAGGTAATGTTTTGAAGTGTTTTTGAGATTACTTTACACCTGTGCTGTGTCCTTTTTTGTGTAGATATAGTAATGTTTGCTTTGTAATTACAAGGCTCAGGATTCAAATAACGGTGAGCCTCTCTTGGTCGATGGATACCTAAACGCAATTTCCACAACCAAGGGTGAAAAATCTTGTTTGTAAAATGTACGCATTTTAAAAATTTTAGTATTTTTTAAAACGTACATTTTAATATTATGAGTTTGAAGAGTAGCACTACGCTTACTTTCTATCGCCAAATTAAACATTAATTAAGTATTAAAATGGGAAACCGACTTAAAAAAAAACTAGTTTAAAGTTAGTGCCAAGTAACCGACTGCAGTGAAGGACTTGCTTTTTAGTCTTTGACGTCGGTTTTTCTTTTTTGAAAAGTTATTAATTTAAAAATTTTAAGTGATGAGCGAACTAATTATCCTATTTATATAACTATGTTAACTAGGTCTCCTTAGTTCTATAGTAAAGTACCTACAGGATTTTTCTTGTAAATATATTTCTAAATTATAAAAAAATCAAGCTCATAAAAATTTCAACCCCTATTTTTTCACCATAAGTAGTTAGTATTTTCCTTCAAATTGAAATGAGACCAAACGGTATCATTTACGATATAACGGTATATCCTACCAAACAAAAACAACTCCATAATTTTCTACATCGGTTCAGATGACGGAGCTCTGAGGTAACAAAAAATACAACCGAATTGAAAACACACACAATTTTGTGGCACAATGCCACAGGCTTCTCCTGCCAAAAATTACATTTTGGCTGTCCTAGGATTAACCCAAGGACCTCGTGTTTGGTACGTGCAGTATTGCACAGCGAGGCAATCGTTATAATATAAAATAACTGTAGATAGATAGATAACATTGTATTGTCTAATATGGTCGAGGGAGGTGACGGCTGCTCAAGTAGTCGTACTCGTGAACGGGTGCGGCTTGTGGAGACTAGTCCACCCAGAATCCTCTAGCTTCTCATTATAACATATTTAAAAATAGTCTTATATCTCAGTCGTAAGGCATCACACTGGAGCTGGATCGCATTAATGATTTTGTATAATATAAAAATTTATTTTTGCTTTATTATTAATTAATGCAGATTTAATCAAAAACAGACAAGCCCGCTGAGTTTCTCGCCGGATCTTCTCAGTGGAGGCCGCGTTCCGATCCGGTAGTAGATTAGTAAGTTAAAAAAAATGTAAATATGACACTTTGTAAACACCCCAGGGTTTATGAAAAATAAACGATGAGTTGAGATTGTTCAACCAAAGATATACATCAAGAAAAACGTTGTATATATTTACAAAGTAGTTTAACAATGAGCGGCCTTATCAGTAATAGTTATCTTCTTCAGGCAAATCAGTGTCTTGATTTGTTCATAGCAGATTATAGTAGTTTACACTAGACCTACTTAATTTTAGTCTTGCTTAAAATATGCATGCTGGATTCACATCTAGTAGATGTCAATCAGACCTAATGTATTATACTCTGTAATATTGCATGAGAGATTGTACATCAGTTTTGTGAATCATAATAAAAAAAAAAAAAAAGGTAGGTTCCAGGTATCCAAATGATGGTACTGAATAAAAATTCAAATCAGCGAGACACAAGTGACATACTATTAAATAAAAAGAGACACTATTTTTTAAGAGTTATGAATTGTCCTGTCGCTTTACGTATGTAGTAACTAGCTCATCTCGAGCCGCGAAAAGTATATAATACTATTTACCAATTTCAGGCGGTTTAACCTGTCTACTCTAAACACTGGTGTGAAATAATAATAGCCCTGTTAAGAAACTGTCCCACTATTGGGCACGGGCCTCCTCACAAACTGAGAGGATTTAGGCCATAGTCCACCACGCTGGCCCAGTGCGGGTTGGCAAACTTTAAACACCTTTTAGAAACTCTTAGGCATGCAGGTTTCCTCACGATGTTTTCCTTCATCGTTAAATCAAGTCATAGCTATTTTTTTAAAACGCACTTGCTTTTGGTAGACAGATGTGCGTGCCTGGGTTCGAAACCGAGACCTCTGACTTTGCAGTCCAACAGTCTAACTAAATGGTTATTAGTAACAATTATAATTAAAAAGACCTATTTAAAAACACGCTAGCAAAGACACAACGAAGATATCTTGCTTAGTTGAGAAGACACCATCCAGGTCTTAAATACTCATTAAGACGAATCCAACGAGCCCAAGCGCGGCAGAGTTATATTTAGTAGTTGGGTGGTTCCATTGGCTACCTTTCGGCTTCATCATCAGACTCTGACCACTTTCTAGTTGTGTAGTACTTGTCAATACCAATCTAACAAGCCCAAACATGTGGGGGTTACGTTGTATATTTCTCATGTTCCTATGGCCACCTTCCGACTCCACCATCAGACTAGCTGCATGGTACCATATTACTGCATTGTTACCAAACTTATATACGTATGCCAAATTTTAGATCAATCAAGAATCCGCAAGTGCTAAAAAATGGATTACAAGATTTGAACCGGAAAGACAGACAGACAGACATTTCAACATTGCAAGTTAAATAAAAGTTTGTAAAAAAATGAACTAAAAATAAATATACGCAGTTTTAAATGGTGTAGAATTATTAAGTACGTCCACTATATACAAGGTGTAACATAAAAACGCAAGACCTGAAAGTAGCTTGTTCTAAATCGGTAACTAAATTAATTCCAACTATTTTTATTGTTTTTTTTTTATTTGCAAATAATGCTTTTACTCCTTCAGTGCGCTATAAAGAACTAAATTTCATTCAATCTTGATTCACAACAATAAGGAAATTTCAATTGCAATTCAAATGCAATAAAACGTATTTCTCAAAAGACACACATACACATACAAATTTCATTGTTAAATGGGGTATAAAAATGCTTAAAAAAAGGGGTAAAAACCTTTAAATTTGGAAATTTGGTCTTCGTTTTGAATTGATGAAGCAATTCTCTAATCGGGTCGTCTGAGGTCTTGCGTTTATTATGTTACACCTTGTATACCATAAATTCAGGGAGAATAGAAAACAAAAATATGTACACATTTATTTTAACATTTGATTTATATTCATTTTGTAAACATTTTGTCAGCGCTACCCGTACGAAGTCGGAGCTGTTTGCTAGTATACTCATCAGGCAAAATGTCACCGAAACAATACTCTATTTATAAACACAAGGTTGTATCGAAATGTTGTGTGGGGGCAATCTAACAAATTGCTTACATTCACAGTCACTCTCGTTAGACGCTTGATCCGATACAGACGCTTATTGATTGGTTGGGTACACAAGTAATTTATTACTGTTTAATGCCGGGGCAGTTTTAGAATAGCGCCATTAGAGTAGGTTCACAGCTGACTATTAAGACATTTCGTCCCGTGTGGTAATGGTGTTGGATGAATCCAGTTGGTAATTATTACTATACATGGCTCGTTACGTTTGGCAGATACAAAAACTCTTTGATTAAACACCATTAAATTGTGCGTAAATTCGAATATTTTAAGACTGCTTCTGCGAGGTCTCGAATCAATCTAGCAAGGCATAAAAGAGAGGCACCAGTGCGTCGCATTCGAAAGCCCCCGAGTGCCTGTGCCATGCCGGAGAAGACCAACGCAAAAGCTAATAGGGTGATAAATGTCGTCACAGACAATTGGGGATCTATTAAAGATTTTCTCCTACGAAATAAAAAAAAATGGATAGCTTCAGATGCCGACAAGCCTTAGCCTTAGGAAATTTAGCGTACCGCAAACATGGATGCGTTTAGAAAAGATTTCCCAGTGATGACAAGTCATTGATCCGGTTTGAAGGTTATGATACCTTTTCTAAGCAGTGGGATTTTATAGATTATTAAAAAAGCTTTATATTGACTTATAACTACTTAAGTGGTGTGTTGACGTGTCCACGCTGCGATCGCACTTAAGACCAAAATTGGATACGTCAGTCACCGAAGAGCAAACGAAACGACCGATTAGTCTTTTATAGCAGAGAAGTCATCACATATGCCTTCACCTATGCCGAAGAAGAACTGATTGATTGAAAGTAGAACTCTACTTTGGTTAACGCTGTTCAGTGATATGATGGGGAATATTAATCCATTTGCAATCTCCTTGTCTAATCTGTCGTTAGATTTTGTCAATCAATTTCCCATCAAGATACAACCAATTAATTGATTTGGAGTAAGTCTATCTGATCTGGATCTACCGGAAACCAATTGAGCGAGAATTGTATCTGCAGTTATCAATTATATTATACACAAGAGGAGAGGCAGGTGTACACAGTACACGCAAATTTCATCTAAATGTTATGACACTAATAAAAAATTGTTGTACCTCTCAATATCCTTACAGGAATATGAAATACAGCTTATTTCTTTTAATAATTTTATTTTTCCAGATCAGCTTGAATAAGCATTCGGTACGTTAGGAAAATAAAATTGAAATAAAAGGTGATGAAACTTGAAAAGAAATTGTTTCATTTCATGTGTAATATTTACGTAAATCTATTAAGTTAAATGTTATATAAGCTGTTGTTTTGAATCCACGTGGAATTTACAGAAGTAGCTGTACTAGCTAAACAATAATCTGAAAAACCACAGCCTGGTAATAACAATCTAGTCTAATTGCCCAACATGTGTGGGAACTAGCTCCTGCGGCCGGGTTAAGTAAAGGATACAATACTAAGTATATGTCTACTACGCGGTAGCGGTTTTTTTTGCTGCACCTAAGTTTATTCTGATTTAATATCAAATTTGTATTAGTAATAATATGGGGCGGTTTTAAGTAGTGCAAAGTTATCAGTAATCCAACTATCATATATGATGATGATCGACGAGCAAAGTTGGTTTGTTATACCGTAGGTAGGTACTTAAAAATCTTTTTAAAAAAAGGTAAACCAAGCCAAGTAACCGACTGCGCCAACCAGCACCGACTTCAAATATTTATTTTTTGCTTTATGAAGTTGGTTTAACTTGTTTTTTAAAAGATTTTTATTTTACCATTTTAAGTGACGAGTGAATTATTTAGTAATATTTATATACCGATATTATATTATTTTGCTGAGTTGTACAGTAAGGTACCGACAGGATTAATATAATGACTATAATAACGGAATCTATATATTCGTGCTGTTCGCCGTTAAGGAGTTCCCTCTTGTATCTTCAAAGTCCAAGGTCTAATACCAATCACATTAAAATAGGACCACCTCAAAACTATACTGAACCCAATGCAAAAAGAATCATGAAAATCGGTTCATAAGAAAAGGAGTTATAAAAAAGGATGAATTATTAATCAAAGGATCTCGGGTTCAAACCCAGGCACGCACCTCTGTCTTTTCGAAAGCATGTGCGTATTAAAAATTAATTATCACTTGCTTTAACGGCGAAGGAAAACATCGTGAGAAAACCTGCTTCTTTTTTGAAGTTGGCTATTATACTGCTTAGTTATATAGTAGGGTACCTATAAGATTGACGTAATGCCCATAATATCTTAATTTACACATGCCTATTGTTTGTCGTTAAGGAGTTCCCTGGTGTATCTTCTAAGTCCAAGGTCCAATACCAATTAAATTAAAATGGGACCACCTTGGAGCTATACTGAACCCAATACAAAAAAAAATCATCAAAATCGGTCCACAATTGACGGAAATATCGCTGAACATACATAAAAAAAGCATACATACAACCGAACATAGAACCTCCTCCTTTGTGAAGTCGGTTAAAAAAGATAAAGATCTATAGTTTGTGCCTCTGCCTCGGACTAGTGGCGAATAATTCGCTTTGCGATCACGAGATCCTGTGTTAAAATCCTAGGTCGGACAAATGTAATTTTCTATCAAAAATTCCCAGTATCAGTCCGGAGTTTCGACTGTTTCCGGTATATGGCAATAGGCTTCCCCCCCCTCCTATTAAATGGGACCTAGAATCGTCGGCAAAAACTGGGTATACACAATACACCTCTGCCATCCCTGCTAGCGGAACATAGGCGTGATGGTGTTTATTTATGACTTGTATAGTTTTTTGTTAGACTGCCTCGTTGGTCTGGTGGCAAAGCGCATCGCTTTGTGATCACGAGGTCCTGGGTTCAAATCCTAGGTCAGACAAATATAGTTTTTCTAACGAAAAATTCCCGGTATGAGTCCGGAGTCCGGAATTGTGCCCGGTATATGGCAATAGGCTCGCCCCCTTTTACTGGGACCCAACATCGTCGGCGTAACGTGGGTGTACTCAGTACACCTCTGCCACCCCCTCTGGGGAATGTAGGCGTAACGGTGTGTGTATAGTTTTTCGTTATATAAAATCTTTGGTTACTATATTATTATTTCAATTTGTACAGACCAGTTGTTTAAATAAACCATAGACCAATTTAATGGCTATTGTCAAAGCTATTAAGGTTTCTTAGAATAACAGTAGTATTTATAATTATGACAATAGAGACTAAATAGACTAACTATAGTACTAGATTTATACAGTAAATCCTTTCTCAAATAAACTACATACCTGATTTTCTCAAAGGGTCAAAGATATTTACACACTCCAAGATCTTTTGCCTATTTCTTTGCGCAAAAGTCACTATAAATTCTGATCCTTGACGAAAAGTATATACTCAACAACACATTTTTTTTATCGATAGTTTTGTTTTTTTTTTTTTTTTTAAAACGTAGCCCACACTAGGATTTATTCCTGTGTCGTGGGTGCGTTTACAAACATGAAAATTCACATGCACAAATACCCAGACCGGAACAAATAACTGTGGATCACACAAAGATATGTCCCGTGCGGGAATCGAACCCGCGACTATTACACGCAGTGGGCGGAGCGGCTTAAGCTCTTAACCACTGCGCTAAATCGTGTGCGCTATTTGTGTGAAAGTGAGTCTTAGTTTTTAGCCTGTCCAAAAATGCATATAAACACCTTCATGCCTAAATTCTCCAAGCAGGAGGATCAGATGTGTACTGTATACACCACTTTTTTGATTGAATAGTTACCTATTTATTTAAAAGAAATTATCAAAATTTGAATAACTTACCTGAATTCTTAACCAAAAAAAATTCTGTCTTCGCATAACAAGGCATTGCTCTAAAAAAACATAAAAAGGGGTCCAAATATTTGACATTTTCGTATCCGATAAAGGATTTTTTGTTAAATAATTTAGGGAGCGGAGGTGGATGACGAAATTCCGGGACTGACCCGACCTTTCTTATTAATTCTTTCATCTTAATTGCATATTTTACTAAAAAAGAGGTAAATTTTCTTTTTCACAGCCGAAATATTCTGTAAGAATGTGTCATAATCAGAGTTACATCTAAAAAAAAAAATGAAACTATTATAATCATCAGCAAGATAACTAGCGACTGACAAATTCATTGATTTGTGTGTTTAAGGCACGGCTAAACCAACGCGTTCAGTGACGTACGCGATGGTGTGCACGGTGGCGATTAATACCTCCAGTAGTATTTCTATGGACGTGTTTAGTATTTCTATGGACGTAGCGAGTAGGTATGAAAGATAGTATCGGTGTAAAGATGAGAAAGGGCATGCTCCGTTGGTTCGGGCATATAGAAAGAATGCCAGAGGAAATAATGACAAAACAGATATACAATGTGAAAGTGGAAGGATGCAGGTACCGGGGAAGACCTGGACTATCTTACCACGACCAAATAAACTGAGTCTTGTCAGATGGAAAAGTTAAGAGTCTCCGTAACCGGCGAGCGTGTATAAGACGAACTATGAGAGTCGAGGAAGCCAGAGAGGTATGTAAGGAAAGAACCTGTTGGAACTCTGTACTCTCTGCCTACCCCGCAAGGGATCTGGCGTGAGGTTATAGATAGATAGATAGATATTTACACCAACGTGTTCTCCACGCGCAATTATTGGGGCGTCTACACGCGCAATCATAGGGACACGCGCGTCTGGACGCTATGGTTTGGCCGTACCTTTAGTTGGCAAATAAATAGGTTAGTGGCTCTATCTAAAAGCAAAAATCGTATCGCTTCGAGTGGGGATCGATCGATCGAATAACTTACGGCCGTTGGAACAAAAGATTCTCGGGTAGAGACTACATATTGGAAGACGTGAAGTCGGCCTGCTAAGCCGTCGGTCCCGGTTACCGCTTTATGTCCCAGACGTCAAACGGAGCTGAAAGACTACAGCAGGTAGCCACAAACCTGCCTTCACCGATCCGCACTGCGTCCGCGTAGTGAAGTATGACTTAATCTCTCAGTCTTTGATGTGAGAGAAGACCTTTGGCCTGCAGTAAGACAGTGCAGACTGGTTTATTATAATTATTATATGCGACTGTCACTTGGAGGAAAATACACTTTTTTCCACTGCGAGGGATCCACTTTAACGACACACTGTACTCTGTTAGAATTTTAATATTATGCCAAAATATTTGCCATCTTTTTTCCACCCTCCGTACTGTAACCCCGTGTTTGCTCCACCGGGATGAGTTATAGAGCCTATTCTAAGGTGATAAAAAGGAAAATAGCGTCATCTACATAGAAACGAGCGAACGCGATAGGAAAAACAAAAGGGAAATGCATCGGAAGACGAAATGTTTGTTACTCTGTGGATTCTGTTTTGACCCGGATTCGAAATGGGTGGAAGCTTTACGTACTTGTGTTACGTAATGTTTATTTAAGAGAAAAATATTACTTCGTAGTAAGTCGAGGGGAGTGACTGCAGATTATTAGGTCTTAGGTTCAAGATTTTTTTGTCTTGCAACTAGCTGTGAGCCTGTTCGTAGGCTCATGCCATACAGGGTCATCCCTGTTTACATTAAGACTGGACAATATCAGAAAAATGTGGGCGTAAATAAGCGCTGTGCGAACGGGGTGTTATTAGCGATCACCCAGGGTAAGCAGCGTTCGACTCGGTCGGCGTCCGACCGATTGTGACATATTCATATTCGAGCGTCTCCGTGCTTTGGAAGGCACGTTAAGCTGTCAGTCCCAGCTACCACGTAATGTGGTAGTCGTTAAGCTAAATCACAAGCCTTATAGGCGGCTTGATAAGTTCTACCACCAGGGCGCCACAAACCTGCCTCCGCCAATCCGCACTGGGTCTGCGTGGTGGAGTATGACCATATTTCTCTCACCTCGATTTGTGAGAGAAGGTCTTTGCCCTGCAGTGGGTCAATATAGGCTACTATTATTATATAGAAATCAAATTGATCCAACCAAAAAGACCAGCTCTCTTAGTTTTTAGCAGTTTTCTCAGTGGAGGTCGTGATCCAATCCATTGATAAGTAGATTTAAAAAAAATAATGATGATGTTATAAGTGTTTTATGGCCTATAGCATACTATTCAATTTTTTAAATTTAAGCATGTCGTCAAATAGTGCCTAGTTGCCTCTCTACCTATAAGAATGATACATATATAACTTACTTTCCTGATCACTCATTGTAGGAAAAATTGGCGAGAAAATAAACTCTCAGCAGTTAACCATATGATTAATGCGGGCACGATGAAATATACGCTTTAACTTGTCACATAACTCACACGATACTCAACAGTTTCCAGGCATGAGGTTAACTTTTCTAGCAACGAACAGCAAGGGAGTGATCACGAATACAGAGTGATCCCCGTTTTATCAGTTGATGTTGATTCCGCACTCTCGCCGAATGCAGACGTGCATAAATACAATTACAATAATTTAAACATTTATTATTAGTAACCTAGTTTAGTATTTTAGCGTGATAAGCGTAACTTTTAGTGACTAATTGAAATGGACAAAAGTGAAATTTGATAGCTATGGACAGCAGCCCCTTTAATCGCAGCGGATTAACGCGCCGCACCCCTCAAACCCAAAGACAGCAACAAGATGAAAGAATGGATGTGGTCTCAACCTCTGCCATCCAAAACTGGATGACTTCCATTGAACAATGTTTGAACGAGGTCTGCAACATTGCTTCCGACGGAAAGTTGAACACGGAGCAGAAAATGAAAATCACTAACCTTTGCCGGAAAATTGGAACCGGAGTCGGACAAATGGCTGTACAATACCAGTCATTAAAACAAAAAGCACTCCAAACTCACGGTTCACTTCAAGTCCTGAATGAAAAACTAACCTTAGCCGAGTGTCTAGCAGAGCTCAAACAAACCCTAGAGACCTGTTCAAAACCAGTTTCAGCTAGCACACCTTTTGCGGACATGGTGAAGAAAAGCCAAAACAGTTTCATTCGTCCGAGCACTCTCAGTTCCGTGGCAATTTATCCTTGCGATAAATCAAAGACCAGTGAGGAAACAAGACATATAGTCCAACAAGTGATATGCCCCGAACAAATGAAACTAAAAGTTCGTGCTGTTTGCAAGATTAGGAACGGTGGAGTCATAATTAACACCGAGACAAAGAGTGACTCCAAAAAGCTTAAACAGACTGTCCAGGTGGCTACGTCTGGTCTCACCGTTGACGAACCACACAAGCGTAAACCACGGATCATAGTTTTAGGAGTGCCCGCAATAAATACCGAAAAGGAAGTTTTTAAATGCATCTTTGAACAAAATGTAGCCGATAAAGTGCCAGCTATGTCTTTAGATACGTTTATGAGCACTACAAAATTAAGCCACAAATCAGGCAAATAAAAAAATTCTGATAATTGTAACTATATATTAGAAGTATCAACACTCACTCGTAAAGCCCTTATCACAAAGACAGAGTATTCATAAACTGGATATCGTGCCCGGTACGGGACTTCACACTAGTGACCAGATGCTACCAAAAAACCGAGTGCCTACAAGACAGGCGATGTCGATTGCCCGGCTAGGAAGGCTGCTGAAAAAAGGTATACTAACTCTATTGACTATGAAGGCGCCCAAGAGCGCCACACAGTCATCTATGTTTTTAGAACTCAGATTATAAAATAAGTTTGTATTAGCATGGATGTTAATTTAATTTGTGAAATAAATAACGGTTTCTTGTCTGAGTCAAAGTCATGTGATGTTGAACTCTGCAGACAATATCTCACCGTCTACGGTCAAATTCACTAACCATACTTACCCAAAATATTCGTAATATTTATAAGAATATTGACAGTTTTAATCTATTTCTGCATAGGCTTAATTTTTATTGTGATTTGATAGTCCTGACCGAGTGTTGGCTATCGAACCGCCACAATAACCTCCTACATATAATTTATCCTATAGCAAAACCACCCACAATCAAAAAGATGGTGTTTTAATTTATGCTAAAGAATCGCTTAAGGTCACAGTCGATGAACCAGTTGTATATGACTCACCGTGTTTGGTTGTTAAAGTAGGCACAAACACAGCAGTTATTGCCATGTATAGATCTCCACCCTTTAGGAACTTAGAGCCATTTTTAAACTAGTTAAATCAAACGTTTTTAGTGTTAGCGCCTTTTAAAAATTTTATACTCACAGGGGACATAAATATTAATATTGGATCTGAATATTACGACGCAGGAACTCAAGATTACCTAAATTTGTGCTCATACCATGGGCTCCTTCCCTCTCACACAAAGACTACACATCAGAGCGGTTCCTGCCTCGATCACATGATGATCAAATCCAGCTTACAGTACCTTACGCTTATTGCTAATTCTTTATTACCGATCACTACGTTGTCCTACTAACAGTAAATGTAATGCTACCTAAGCTAAATCGCCGTAAGACTAATACCAAATTAAACATAAACAAACTCAAGCATGTTTACGCAATATTGATTTCAACAACATTTACAATACTGCTGACCCTCACTTATCTCTATCGTACTTAACTGAGAATGTCCAACAAGCTATTATACGGAACACGAACAAAATTTATAATATTATGCCATGGATTACCCCTGGATTATTTCGATGTATATGACACAGAGATAAACTCCATCAGAGATCTAAGCGATACCCCGGTAATCCAACTCTTCAAACGACTTACAAGAGGTACAGAAATTTCTGTAATAATCTTTTAAAAAAGTTAATAATTGAACCCGATTGATTTCAATCGGGTTCAAGTTACAGAGGGCAGGAAATAATAGCAAGCAAATTTGGAAACATTAAAAATGTCACCTGTACCTCTATACAGCACGAATCAAATACGAATTTGCTTTTTACAGATACTTCACCTATCTTGTCGGCTAATAATGTAAACAACTATTTTGAGAACGTTGGCAAAAGCCGGTCTAAGTATATACAAAAACAGACATATACTAATAAAACTGCACCCGTCTACCAAACTAATAATAGCTTTAGTGCAAAATCGTTCGCACTGCTAGACACAGATGAACAGGACATAAAAGGAATTATTTCAGAACTAAAGGAAGATTGTGCAACTGGCTGGGATAAAATAGACGATAAAATACTTAAACGCTTTCAGCATATCTTAGTAGCACCACTAACTCATATATTCAGACTTTGCCCAAGGGATATTTCCTAAATGTTTAAAAAAGGCAGAAGTGATCCCTATCTATAAGTCGCGAAGCAAGGATCTACTTACTAATTATAGACCTATATCACTACTTCCCTCAATATCCAAAATACTAGAAAAAATCATTAACAACAGATTAGTCAACTATCTCGAAACAAATAATTTGCTTTCACCAATGCAATTCGGTTTTAAAGCTAAACTATCCACGGCTGACGCAAAACATGTCCTAACAGAATTTATCACACAAGAACTTGGCAAAGAAAACCAGACTTTAGGAATCTTCCTCGGCCTAGCCAAAGCATTTGACACCGTTTCTATTCCTTTGCGATTGAAAAAACTAGAGGCTCTAGGCATTAGGTGCGGGCAGTTAAAACTGTTTGCAGACTACCTTGACAAACGGTACCAATGTGTTAAAATAGATAATGTTACAAGAAATTACCAAAGAAACACAAGTTTTGGTGTCCCTCAAGTTACTCGTAGTATCAAGTATACTCTACCTTGTTCCTGATTTACATCAATGACCTATGTAATCTGTACATTGGACACGGCAAAATAATATCCTACGCCGATGACACGGCATTGATTTTAAGCGCTAAAACCATCAACAAGCTGTACGAATATGCACAACTTGGATTTAATTTAGTAACTAATTGGGTTTTCCATAACTTACTAACATTAAATGCTGACAAAACAAAATATGGTCACTTCGTCATGCGCAAGCCACACCACAATGTAACTAACCCTCTTTTATATGCGCGCCAATGTAAAAACCCTACAATGAACACCTATAACTGTCCCACTATCCACAACACCATCCGTATAAAATACCTCGGAGTTATAATCGACGATAGACTCTCTTTTAACCAACACATTGAATGTTTGGTCAGAAGAGTCCGTAAACTAATATATGTATTCAAAATCCTCAGAAAAATCACTAACTCTAAACTAGTCAGACAAGTATACTTAACCTTATGTCAATCCATAATTCAGTATTGTATCACCTCATGGGGAGGAGCCCTAAAACTGTTTTACTGCCCCTCGAACGTGCCCAAAGAGCAGTTCTAAAAGTTGCCAATTTTCATCCTTTTCGCTTTCCCACTACCCTGTTATACAAGTCCTGCAAGGTGTTAACAGTCCGCCAACTTTTCATAAAGCACATATTACTAAAACAGCACAAAACACTCGCTTATGCTGCTGACATTACCATTAATAAGAGACGGAAAGATATAGTCTGCCTTTCGAACTCAACCTTAAAACATATATATACTAATAGATTTTTCACCTTTTCTGTACAATAGAATAAATAGAGCACTAAATATATACAAATTAAATAATTTTAGCTGTAAACAAATGCTTCTTAATTATTTACAAAGTATGTCTTACGAACAGACGGAACAATTATTTGCAATTTGTAGATAACATATTATTAAGTTAGTTAAGTCACTTATCAATAAAATAAGTTATGTTATTGTAAATAAAACCATTGGATTTTTTCAATGTTACAACACAAATCCTGCCTGAAACACAGGTCTCAACCTAGTTCAGGCAAGCCGTAAGTAGTAAGTAAGTATAAGATATCCATAAGAAGATATCCAATAAGATTGTTACGCGTACTGATTTGAAATGAATAAATGATTTATTATTATTATTTATTATTATTATTCGCTGAGATTCACGGGCTTTACCCGGACCTTTGAAAGGCTTGCATGGGGACATGGGTCCAACACGTAGAGGCCCTTTGCGAGAAGTTAATGTTATGTAAGCCACCTGCTAAGATCACTGAGCTGAGATGCTGAAAATGAAGAAACAACCAGCGAACTGACCCCGGCAGGTGCAAGAACTATTGTAAATTATGGAAAGAAAACAAGGGCTATGTAAATGAGGTTTGATGGACAGAAACTGGACTATTTCAAAGGGGACGGACACCGGCCATAATTAGTGATACCTAATTACCCGTGGCCGGCGGTGACTCGCCGCTTACTAGATGGGCCCTCAAACGGTCGTCCTAGGACAACTGAGGGCAACACCGGTGTGAGCGGCTCAGGGGTGTAGAGAGGTGTGCTGCGCTTTCTCCGAAGTTACTCGCAGCGTTATGCCCTTAACACTTTCACCCCTGGAGTACATCGACGTTGGACCGCATTATCTTCGTACGTCGATATAGCTCTCACGGCTCCTCTCTAGACGGCCAATTAAGGCTAGCCAGAGCCGAGAGTCCTGCGGGCACCCTTCGGTTTCCACTCGACCGACGAAGACACGCCGAGTTGGGGGCCCTGACCGACTCTCTGAAGCACTCGGGTCTGTGGTGTCGTTACTCACCAACAGCTCGCCACAAGCTGCCCTGCGGGCTTATTATTTATTATTATTATTATAGTCCAGCCCTCCCCATCTAGGTTCTGTATACGTCACTTTGACGTTTGTGTGTCACTTATAAACTATACTCATGACCATGCGACATATATTTGTTTTCCCAATTACTATTGTATCATTATAACGTGACACAGTCTAGTATAACCCGGGTCGTTTCTGTCCGTAACTTAATTAAGGGACTACACGATGTTAGTCCGGGGACAAATATTGTTACGTTATTATCACCCTAATTGCAAAAAGTTTTTTTATACAATATTATTTACAGCTTTATTTTTGAAACTATATACCTACATAACTTCGAGCAATGTTAAGTTTCGTATAAAAAATAAAAGGGGGGTTTTCCTTTTTAAACCTGTATGTTTAATCAGCAAAACAAGTATATAAATATTCTCATTTTAGCAAATCGCTACACTACCTGTTTACACACATGTTTTGCATCAAATCTATAAGGAATTTTGCGTGATCTAAATTCTGCCGTCCAAATCATAAACACAGTAACTATGTTCCACTATAGAACATATTTACAGTGTTTATGATTCAGACGGCAGATTTACTAAATTGTTTTTTATTATATTTAAATATCTTGCTAATATTTGGTTTTGACCATGTTCACCAAAATTAGAAAAATAAAGTTTTTAGTAAGAATCCTTAATGATTCACACACACACACACACACCGTCACGCCTTTATTCCCCAAGCGGGGGTGGCAGAGGTGTACTGAGTACACCCTCGTTTCGCTGACGATGTTAGGTCCCATGTAATAGGGGGCGAGCCTATTGCCATATACCGGGCACAACTCCAGACTTCGGACTCGTACTGGAAAGTTTTTGTTAGAAAAACTACATTTGTCCGACCTAGGATTTAAACCCAGGACCTCGTGATCACAAAGCGATGCGCTTTGCCACTAGATCATCAAGGCATTTTTTCAAAACGTTGATATTTGAGTGTTTCCCAAATGGATGAATTTGATAGGATTTCTATCAGTCTATCTATAGCATCACGCCAGATCCCTGGCGAGGTAGGCAGAGAGTACAGAGATCCAATAGGTTATTTCCTTACATATCTCTCTGGCTTCCTCCACTCTCATAGTTCGTCTCATACATGCTCGCCGGTTATGGAGACTCGTGACTTGTCCTTCAGATAAGACAAGGTCTATTTGGTCATGGTGACATAGTTTAGGTCTTCCCCGGTACCTACATCCGATACCGATAGGATTTCAAGTCAGATTAATGTTTGATAACTTACTATTATGGATATATCTAACCTATCCCGTGCTTCACAATAAAATTTAGATGAAAAGAATTCTGTCCCTCTTCTGTACAGGAAAGACGTTTTGAAGTGGTGGTAGAGTCTTTGTTACTTGTCTGACGATTCATAAATACTATAATAGTTTACATGAATAAAAAATATTCTGAGTCTGAAATATTATACATTACTGATATCTATGAAACGTGATGATAGCACAATGTCATGAATTAGATCAGTAAATTGAGGTATTCCAACATCCGGCTCGTTGGTCTAGGGGTATGATTTTCGCTTAGGGTGCGAGAGGTCCCGGGTTCAAATCCCGGACGAGCCCGTTCTTTTTTTTTTCTTTTTTTTACATGCCTATTTATCTATCTATATCATCAAGCCAGATCCTTTGCGGGGTAGGTCGAGTTCCAACAGGTTCTTTCCTTACAGAAATCTCTGGCTTTCTCCTTTCCCTTCTTCTTCTATTCATTTTCTGAATAATACCATAAAACTAATGTTTTATAAATAATTCTTCATTACTAAATTACGCAGATGGTTTATAGAATAAAAATGGCGCTTGTAATCATTAGTGCAATAACATTTGGACCGAGATATTTTAATGAGGGAATTAACATCAAAAATAATTAAGTGATTGCGTATTATAGAAAGCTTATACATTTGAAAAATATACTGAGTATAAAACTATTTTCCGGATTTTACCACGGTTTATTTTTTATTTTTAAGTTCCCTATGTTTCGAGTGATTTGCAGCACCCATGGATAGGATTAGGATGTTTTTTAATTTAAATAGCCTCGCGAACCATCCTTGGTAGGAATCGGTATTCTTTCACGAGGATTTGTGGTCTATCAAATCTGATGTTATGGCGGTCATCCTTGACCGCCATGTTCACAGACTATGTGCGACGGTGTTGAAAAATATGTTTTGGAATTGATGGATTGAGTAAAATAGCTTTTTTTGGGCCCGCCACACATTCCTACCATTGTAACTCTTGTAAGCCAGGGTCCACAATAGTCTCCTTAGACACCAAGGTTTGAACTGTCTTGACTTAATTGTCTTGGAACCCGCAACAAAATTAATTAGAAAGAAGAAAACAGGAAGGAAAAATAAAATTCCACTTTCCTCATTTGCAAAGCGAGAGACACAAAAAAATTGTTTACTAATATGTGTAGAATATTGCACAAGGTAGACCGATGACCTGGTGAAGATCGCAGGTAAAGCCTGGATGATTACAGCACAAAGCCGGTCGTTGTGTCGAACTTCGAAAAAGATTTTTGTCCTGTAGTAAAAATGCTTCAGTTGATGATGATTCATGGCGTATTAACTAACACGTGGTTTCCGGGAGCTACTGGGTAAATAAGAGGGCTACTTTCTTATCAAGTTCATAGAAAACGACTTCCGCTCTAATTATAATCTTCAGGCAATCATAAGATTTTAAGAAATACTAAATATACATTTTATTATTTTATGCATTGAACTAATTTAAACTCTGTACTCACTGCCTATTCCGCATGGGAACTGGCGTGATGATACAGATAGAGATAGATAAATAGAACTAATTGTATTTATAAAATTATAGTTTTAAGAAACTATTTTAAAATTATTATAAGCATCAAAAATAAAGGAAAGTTAGGAACTAAAATTAACAACTTAAAATCTAGATATAAACAAAATAAGAACAATAAATAATATAAAACTAAATACTTTACCTGTAATAGTATTTACAAATAGTAAATTTGTGTCAAATCGCTGCCGCTTGGCAGTGCCCCGAATGCTGCCAGCATTGCCATGTTGAATGGCAATGCTTAACCTTTGTGCGAAGTATGAGCCAGCCCTCTGGTCACCTGTTACTTTAACCAACAATTTGGCCACATCGCAAAATGTACCATGTGAACCAGGATCCCACGGACCCAGAGTCTCTACTCCAAACGGATATACTAATGTAAGAGAATATGAAATGAAACCTAGGCATTTACGAATGATAATAATAAGGAAGAATGATAATGGCAATAAAAATCTGGGCTCGTCCGGGATTTGAACCCGGGACCTCTCGCACCCTAAGCGAAAATCATACCCCTAGACCAACGAGCCGGCTGATAAGATGGCTAAATTTTATGTTGTATTTTCATTATTAGTGATAAAAAATCTAACTGGTTGTAAATTATTGCTGATTAATTTAACGATAAGCAAAATCCTAAGGATTAAGGGACCGACCGACTAATATCTAAATGATAAACTCAAACTCAAATAATTTATTTTGTATGCGGGGGCTCTTACAAATAGTCAATTTAGATTTTTTTAAATTTAATTTAACTACTAATCTACCACCGGATCGGAACGCGGCCTCCACTGAGAAGATCCGGTGAAGAAACTCAGCGGGCTTGTCTATTTTATTTACTTCTCTTTCTCTTTTTTCTGTCCTTTTTTTAATCATATTGTGTGGATACAATGTTTAGGTTACAATTAAATAGTTTATGACCTAGCTCCAGTGTGATGCCTTACGATCGAGATATGAATCTAATGATGTTATCAGTAAAGACCGTCTAAAGGATTCCTGATCGACCAGTCCCTACAAGCAGCACCCGTTTACGAGTATGATTGCTGGAACAGCCATCACTCCCCTCGACCATATTGGAGGGAAGGGAGTGACCCGCGCCAGATAGCCACCGCAAGCAAAGACATTATAGTGAGCATGACCAAACCAAAACCCAAAAGACGGTAGCCACATTGTGTCTACAAAGCAGCAAAACCCCAAGCTCGTCAGGCAGAACACGCTACGCTTTAACATTACCGTAATTATAAGAAAACAATACATAGCATTACTATCAATAACTTGGCACTTTAATCCCATGTGAGAACAATAAATAGCATTACTATCAATCACATGGCACTTCAATCCCACGCGGTCTTATCTTCTATGTAATCCGAGATTTTGTAATAAGCTTTCTTACATAAATTAGTCTTGATTATGATATTAAATTCATTAATTGGTAAATCTCGACTATCCTAGAGAAGTTTGTTATAAAAGCGTGAACCACCCATGAACGAATTGCTAATTCTGTGGAGACGCGTGACATGTACAGCAAGATTATTTTTACTCCGAGTATTAACAGTGTAGATATAACCCAATTTTTTAAATTTGTCAATATTCTTTTTCGTATATTATAACAAATTTTCATATATGAATTGGGAAAAAACGGTTAGAACGTTTATTTCCTTAAAGTTATCTTTGAGAGATTCTTTAAGAGCTAGATTGTAAATGGCTCTAATAACCCTTTACTGCAATATGAATATGGTATTAAGGTCTGCAGAGCACCCCCAAAGCAAGTTTCCATATGACATAATACCATGGAAATAACTGAAATAAACGATTCTAGCTGTTCCAACATCGATTAAGAGTCTAATTCTTTTAACCGCATAAGCTGCCGAGCTTAACTTTGGACGATTTAGCGCAGTGGTTAAGAGCTTAAGCTGGTCCGCCCACTGTGTCGAATAGTCGCGGGTTGGATTCCCTCACGGGACAAATCTTTGTGTGATCCACAATTATTTGTTCCGGTCTGGGTATTTGTTTGTGAATTTTCATGTTTGTAAACGCACCCACGACACAGGAATAAATCTTGGTGTAGGGCTCCGTTTTAAAAAAAAAAAAAGATAGTTTTTGAATATGTTCGCCCCATGGTAATTTGCACTTATGGTAATACCTAAAAACGAATTTGATTCAACAAGATCCAACTCGGCTCAATTTAGGCGTTGATGATGATGATGATGACAACTCTGGTAATTGCGTTGTTCACATCGTCATAATTTTATAATTGTCTTTTAATTTTAAAAAAGAGAGATGTATCATCTGCGAACAAAACAGTTTTGTGATTGTCCCCTACAAAGTAAGGTAAAACATGAATGTAAATTAAAAACAGGAATGATCCGAGGATGGAACCCTGTGGAACGCCCAAAGTGACCACAGATCCATCAGATCTCTTACCGTTAATATCAACTCTCTAAATTCTATTCTCTAGGTAGGATGCCAAGAGATCGAGAGCGCTGTTCCTGATGCCGTAGTGGCTTAATTTCCTTCGGAGTGTCTCATGATGCACGCAATCAAACGCCTTAGACAATCACAGAATATAGCAAAAGCATCCTGTGACTCTTCCCAGGCATCAAATATTTACTTTAACAATTCTACTCCCGCATCTACTGTTGAACGGTTTCTTGTAAAACCGAATTGGTTTTTATGGAGTAGATTGTTTGTTGAAATTTGATAAACCTACTTATAATTTTTATGATCAAATTAATTAGAAAAATATATAATTAAATTAAAACGTCACACCTTTACGCCTAAATTGCCCGTATTGGACGGCAGAGGTGTACTGTGGATATCCATTAATGACGATATTGGGTTGCCTTATTGCAATGTTGACCCTATTGCAATTACATCGTACACAATTACACTCCCAAGATTGCTACTGAGAACGTTTCGATAAAAAAAAATGTGCAGTCCGGGGACCCCCCGTCAGGAACGAATCCTTAATTATTTTTTCAACTTAAAACGTGATTTAAATATATATTGATTATATTAGTATATGTCTCTTTCTCCCACCCACTCTTTCTATCCATCTACCCATCTTCTCACCTACCTATCTACCCATCTACTCATCTACCTACCTACCCATCTACAAAAATGAAATTAAAATATAAAAGTCCCTTCGTACAATACATCTCTGCTACTCCGCTACCTTACTTACCTACCTTAATTGCGCTTTGCGTAATGGCGTTATGGTAAATATAGGCGTGATGGTGTTCACCTTTTTTTTTGTGAATAAAATATCTATTTGTGTCTATTGAATTGAGGAAATATAGTCATAAAAAGTATCCTTAACCAGCTAAGTATTTCTTTACAAAATAAATAGATAGGGGCCAGGGTATCGTAATGGGTGGATGTCCGTGTCTCGGGGAAAGTTAACAAGAAACTTCATTAAGCGAGGCGCCCGTGATTAACGTAACATTACCGTACCGACACTTCGGCCCTACTGTGCTAGTGATGGGCAGGCGACATACCAATACTTCATTTATCGATAACCATCGATATTTACCGTCCCCAACGGAAGACCAGCGCTGACTGCTTGCAATCAGCACAATGCTGATTTGGGCCCAATTCACTACATTTTCAGTTTACGTTTTTGTTTTATTCATTTAGTCACTATGTTCACAACAATAGAACATGCAGTATGTTCTATTGTTGTGAATACATTTGTTTTTTGTTCTTTCATTCCCTATATTTTGTTACAAACAATAGTTGAATAGCGTGACCGATTAATTTTTTTCTTCAATCATGTCAATTTCCAAATTCAATGATAGCTAAGCCTACGCTCACTTGATATAGTAGCTGTGAGTTCGATCTCCACACGAGAGAAATCTTCGTGTAAACCTTAATTGTTTATTTCGGTCGGGGTGTTTGTGTATTGTGACTTTTATATTTGTAAATATACCTACTATAACTATAGGAATTAATTTGGTTAATATGCGTAATTGAGATTTTGTATCGTTCTGTAAAATAAGGTTTATATTTCGTCTATATTTAACAATCAGTAACTTTTTTTTTGCCGATCTTTAGAACTTCTTCTTTTCCCTTTAAACTTTATACCTAAATACACAAACACAGGACAGTCAAATTGTTATAACAAAAGGATGAGTCATTTTCTTACTACTCTTGTCTGCTCTGCTCACTTCGATACTATAGTATTTAGTACCTATAGTAGTAGTAGTCAACTTAGTATACCAACATTACGCATGTTTATCGATACACCCCCATCCCTAAGCCCTATTTTCGTAATCTAGAGTAACGATCGCCTATTAAGAGGCAGGTAAAAGCGGGCAAGACACGTAACGAGCTGTGTACACAGCTAATAGCTTTAAAACAGCGCTGCACATGCTCTTATCCAACAGTGGGGGTGATGTGTGGGCTATTCTGGCTTTTGGGCTATGCCTTAACGTCACATGAGAGGTTATTCTTTTAAGTATAATGGTGGCATTTAAGTACCTGTGGAATTTATTGGGATGTTTTAAAGTTTAGTGTTTGTACTAGATTTTTCTCGCGTCTTGCCTGTGTGAACCGGGTTTTTAAAAATGCTTATTTGATGACTTTTTTGCTATTTTAATCAAATAGTTTCACCTCTTCCTAGTACACACCTGTTTTACGTTTCTGGTTTTGTCCGATTGATTTCAATCAAACATGTAGCAATTCGACTTACAAATAGGTTTCAGTAATTTTTTGTATGATACCCGAAAAAATATACCTACATACTAAAATAAATAAAACGTTATTTTTTATGTAATAAGCACTGATTTATGAAAAATAATACGAATTACATTATCAACTACCACATAAAACAATCGAGAATTATTTGAGAAAAAACCAAGTTCGCTTCTCATGACGTACATGAAAATATAAAATTTTAAATGTCGTTTTTCTTTTGAAGATTGAAATCATAAGCCCCGTTACGCCTATATTCCCCAAGCGGGGGTGGCTGAAGTGTACTGTAAACACCCACTTATCGCCGACGACGTTAGGTCCCACGTAATAGGGAGCGAGCCTATTGTCACATACCAGGCACAAATCCAGACTACGGAATGATACTGGGAATTTTACAAGTCATGGTTTCCCAATGACGGAACTTTGTTTAAGAAGTAAAATCAAAACACCACGCTTCGCCAGAGATACCGTGTCAATATAACAGAGTTCCCATAATAATGCCATAACAGTTAATTAATTCCGTTGTTATACGCAAAGTTTATTGTTTGTTTTCAACACACCCTATAAATACAAGTTTCTGGATCATGGGGCCGATACGATCGGCGTGGTCGTTTACGATTTAAGTTTGAAGCACAATGAGAGATTTTTCTTGTTAAAAATAAATAAAATACCGCCACGCCTATATTCCCCAACGGGGCTGGCAGCGGTATACTGTGTACATTCACTTTTACTGGACGATGTTAGGTCCTATGCAATAGAGGGTGAGTCTTTTATCATTATATCAGGCACAATGCCTGATTCCGGACTGATTTAGCCCAGTGGTTAAGAGCTTAAGCCGTTCCGCCCACTGTGTCTACTAGTCGCGGGTTTATTTATGTGAATTTTCATGTTTGTAATCGCATCCCAGGAGTAAATCCTAGTGTGGGGTATATAATAAAGTGGTGTGTGCGTCCATAATAAAGTATACGATTGTTTTTTATGAATTTTATTAGGTACGCGCGCGCGTGTTCGACGTGCTTGTTTAGAACGGAAATATGATAGGAATGTGAATTGATATTAGAGATTAGAAAAAGGAAATCGACTATGTCGAAACTAAACATCTCTATAAGGCTTCCAACTTGGCTTAACACCACCACTATATTAAGTGGAAATCAAGCCGTTTGATGTGCCTTGCAAAGCACGGAGACGCTCAAACAATAAAGTGCCACTAACGGTCACCCATATCAGATGCCAGACGCTGCTTCGTGATGGCCGTGAAATGCCGCGGTTGCACAATGCCACAAGCGCCTCTTCAAATACTAGTAAGGATATTTATAGTCAAAATTTCGATGCAAAATAAAAAGTACTTCATCTATTAAAAAATCTCTCATTGTATACTCAACACACTTCCAAATATCCGACATGATTGACACAGGGCGGTGCATCTGGGTCACCCTCCCTGGGGCATCGCGTTACGTTCATCGTTCGCACACAACGCTACGCTTTGTGCATCCATTACCCACCCTGTGCATACTCTTCATGTTTACAGCACTTGTCTAACTGACATGAGAAACAATGGAAATAGACCCGCCAAGATTAATTTTTCAAGCAGCAATAAGCGTCTCTCCGCTGCTTCATGTTCTCGCAGAATTTATAATATACGTAATAGACGGAGTACTTAGTTATTCTACATTAATTAACGTTATTGTGAAAATCACAGAAAGTCGTTGGATTCAGGTGGCATCGGACTGGTTGCACTGGAGAGCGATTGGGGAGGCCTATGTTCAGCAGTGGACCAGTATAGTCTGAGGTTATCATGATGATGAATTTACGTTACTCTTGGCCACAATATAAATTTATTGATTATCAATATTTTTACCACACTGGCAACATTGCCACTGATCTCTCTCTCTTTCTTCTCGTTGGCTCGTCAGTGCAGGGTGCTCGTAAGTTTGTAAAGCTAACCTAGTGTGCTCAATAAAGCAAGTAGTTTCCGAAGCAAGACTCCTATTCATCCCCCTCGTACGCAAGACAGTACATCAATCGTACACGTTTACTTAAAACACAGTATGTTTGTTTTCTATATATCTATATATATCATCACGCCAGATCCCTTGCGGGGTAGGCAGAGAGTACAGAGTTCCAACACGTTTTTTCCTTACATACCTCTCTAGCTTTCTCCACTTTTAGATTACGGAGACTCTTGATTTGTCTTTCAGATAAGACTCGGTCTATTTAGTCATGGTAAGATAGTCTAGGTTCTTAATCGGTACCTACATCCTTCCACTTTCGCATTGTATCTGTTTTGTCATTCTTTCTTCTGACATTATTTACAAATGCCTTAACCAACAAAGCATACCCTTCAGATCTTTAAACCGATACTATATTTCATATCTACTCGCTTTCTAACTGGGATGAATGTTTATTTTAGCCCATATTTTCACCAACATTTCTACCTGACTCAAGAGAGGCGAGGTCCCTGGCAGGGTAAGAACCCCGCCAGGGACCTGGCATAGGGATATAGACAGAAAATGGTAAATCATGATGACTCTCACCTTGAAGAATACCCAACCACGCCATTGGAATGCAGATTACTCTGATCTACTACCTAGTGAGTATATAAACATATTTGAGCTAAAACAAACATGATATGCTTTGAGTATTGAAGAATAATAAAGTTCTTTGTCTATTTCGTGTCTATAAATTTCGGTAGAAGAATTTTGGAGCAAGTATTTTATAGGTATACTTATTCCAAAGATTTCCCTAGAGATTAAGTTCCACGAGAATACCTACTAACTACTAACGACACTAACACACACACACTAACAAAAATACTAATTCTAAAAATCTGGCACACTTTGTCACGGTAATTTAACAGGTTTTCGCGTATTTCTATAACCTGCGGGTTAATACATAAATATACATAGTTAAATCAAATACTTACTTACCCTAATTCCTCCCTAATTAGATTAAAAGGTGTCAAACTTGAAGCACAAAATCAATTTCAGGATAACCACAAGTGCGCGAAACAGATTGTAACAGCTCACTTATGGTAACTTGGCGGGTGGGCGGGGTAGCTTGGCGACATGTTGTGCCCGAAATTATGGGAAATTGTTGCGTAATTCCGTTTATTGCTGTTTGGTAACTTGGGTAACTTTTGCTAGTGTATGTAAACATATAACCCTCATACTAATACATGTTGTAGAAGGGGTATGCAGTTAAATAATGTTGTGTTTTCTGGTTTCAAATGTCAAATGTTTTGTATCAGAAAGATATTTTTTAAATAAATTGTTTAAAAACACTTAAAAACTAAATAATTTGGTGGGTAACTAACTATTCACGTTCTATATTGCTTTCATGAGTGTGGGTAATATTTACTATTTGTTGGTGTAGCATGACTGCTAGGTGGAATGGTTAAGAGCTAAAGTCGCTCCGCCCACTAGATGGAGTGGTCGCGGGTTCGATTCCCGCACGGGACCAATACTTGTTTTGTGTATGTGAATTTCACACTCAAGACACAGGAATAAATCCTAGTGCTGGATTATGTTATTAAAAAAAAAAGAGAAATGGATGGGTAACTAATCTATACAGCATTAGGAAGGCTGATAGAACTGCTTGGTATAGTGGGTACAGCTTAGGCCATTAACTAGAACAACTAGTCGCATTCCTAATCTCAGCAATAGACAAATTTTATTGTACCCCATAAAACATTAGTTTGGGTCTGCTTGTTTGTAGAATAACTCTTTTTCTTAAACGCACAAACGATAACTAAATGAGCCACAGCAAAATGTATCGAGATCGTAGACTACTAAATTGCTAGACAAGCAATATTGACACTTAAAATCACTCACTGTTTCAAATGCTTTCACAGATATTAAGGTCATCTGTCTGTACTTTTGTAATCCTATAAATCGATATCCACTGGAGCGAATCTGACAGATTGTAAATAAAACTATATTTTATATCTTCTATATCATAATATTAATTTAAATTCAAAGTATCAACTTTAAATTCATACGATGTTGTTTGAAAAACATTGAGTAAGCGATAAGGGTGTTGTCTGATATACAGAGAGTGAGCGATTAGTGATTATAAATATTATTAGATATAAGAAATATGTACTAATTTATATGTAATCCTCAACAACCTTACAAATTGCCGTAACGACTGGCATTGTGTAGTATGCATCCAATTTTTATCAGCGATCTTTACCTGGTCTTTCTCAACTAGTATAATAACGAATTTAAATTAAGGCACTGCAGCCATTTCGTAACAGTAGATTAGTTCTATGTTTCTCTTTGACAGCCGGGACCAAAGGCTTTCCGCGTTCACAAGCACAGAGACGGTCATTTTCTGAGAAGATCTCTCACACTCAGTAGGTTATACTGCCAAGTTTTTCCCTATATAATCTCAGGAAATGCCGCGTATAGAAGACTTAGCACAAAAAAAATGAGGTAAGCTTGACATTCATCATCATCATCAGCCCGTGTCAGGCCACTGCTGGACATCTAGATCTCCAGCTCTCCTCCTCCAATCCCTGCCCGCTGCCTTACAAATATCGTCGCCCCACCTAGCTACAGGGCGCCCTACACTACGTTTGCCGACACGTGGTCTCCACTCAAGAACCAGTCTGCCCCAATGGCCATCGGTTCTGCAGCATATGTGACCTGCCCACTGCCACTTCAGCTTGCTAATTCACTGAGCTATATCGGTAACCTTAGTTCTCTGCCGAATGACTTTGTTCCGGATTCGATCCCTAAGAGAAACTCCGAGCATAGCACTTTCCATAGCTCGCTGAGCGACCTTGAACTGGTGGACAAGCCGCACAGTGAGTGGCCACGTTTCGGCTCCGTATGTTATTACAGGCCTACCTGCTACGTACTGATTAATAACTTTCGTTTTTAGGCATTGAGTTATGGGCGATAAGAAGACTCGACGGAGTTTCCAAATGCTGCCCAGCCCAGCTGTAACCGTCTTTTAACTTCCTTGTCGAAGTTGTTTTTACCTAGTTGGAGCAACTGCCCTAGTTAAACGTACTCGGCAACAACTTCGAGGGAGACTCCGTTTACGGCGATCGGTCCCGAGTCAACATGCTTGTTGATCATAACTGAGGTGTTATCTAAGTTCATCCGGAGACCGATTCGCTGAGACGAATTAGCAAGGCTGTCCAGCATCTGTTGTAGGTCTTGCAACGTTTCAGCCATGACGACGATGTCATCTGCAAATCGCAGGTGAGAGATTTGTGCGCCCTTTACATTGATGCTGCGACCTTTCCAGTCCAGCGTCTTGAACATATCCTCCAGTGCATTGGTGAACAGTTTTGGTGATATGACATCACCTTGGCGCACTCCGCGGCGCAGGTGGATATGTTCAGTTCGCTGGTTCAGTACTTGGACGGTCATCGTTGCGGCTTGAAAAAGGCATCTCATTACCTCGATGTATCGCCAATCGACTTGGCATTGTTGCAAGGAGTCCAGAACTGACCAGGTTTCGACAGTGTCAAAGGCCTTCTCATAGTCCAGTCTCAGATTATACTCTGCAGTCTTCTGTATAATCTGAAAAACAGGACGACCACGCTTCTGTTTCATGCCTGCGGCGTTCTCCCAGTGTAAAGGACAGTGTTAAATAACTTCCGAAGCTCCTTTAGTACTGGGGTACCTCCTGCGTTCAGAAGCTCAGTCGTGACGCCGTCCTCACCCGGGGCTTTTCAATTTTTAAGCTGTTTAAAGGCCAACTTGATCTCATCCAGGCTGATCTCGGGCAGTGTGTGGTTCTTCTGTGAAGTGGCGTGTAAGGTTGGCTCTGGGATCTCCTCTAAGAGATTCGGGTCGAGGTGCGTGTGAGGTGTAGAGGTGACTATAGAAATTTCTAACTTCCAAAAGGATTTCCGGCTTAGAAGCGATCACAGTACCCGCTTGTGTAGTCAACCTTGTCAAGTGGTTTCTCCCAAGTGACTGGACGAACACTTTCAACCCCCTGTTCTGCTCGATGACTTTCTTAATCTCAAGCGTGTTGAAAGCTCGGAGGTCGCGGCGGACCAGCTTCGTGAACTTTTTATTTAAGGCCTAGTGTTCTGACAAGCTTGAGGGACCATTTTGACGTTGTTCGCTCATAAGCTCCAGTGTCTCCCTCGAATGTTTAGATTTCCTGCCTGTACGCGTCGTTTTGCAGATTTTGTGCCCTCTTCTCTCAGAGTCTGTACCACCTGCTCGAATTTCTGATCAACGCCATCAGTGGTTTCTAAGGGAGCGAATTGGTTTTCCAATTTTAGCTGAAAAGCTTGGGAACTCAAAGCGGCTTGGAGCAAATTCGGTCGGAGCCTGGTCTTCATCAAGCGGACTCTTCCGCGCTTGAATTGTATATTCAGAGTGCCTCGTACGAGCCCGTGGTCGCTTCCGGTTTTAAGCCTTGCGATCACTGAGACATCTCTGAATATGCGCCTCTCCTCCGCCATGATGAAGTCGATCTCATTTTTTATTTTACCATCGGGGCTTTGCCACGTCTACTTTCTTTGAGGCTGTCTTTTAAAGAAAGAGTTCATCATAAACAGCCCTTCTCTTTCGAGAAAGTTGACTAGCGTTTGCCCCCTGTCATTGCTGCTGCCATAGCCGTATGGTCCTACTGAGGCTTCGCTGTCAGCTTTTACTCCCACTTTGGCGTTAAAATCTCCCAAGACAACATTGTAGTGTGCGCTAGGGGTTTTATGAAGGACCTTAGGGATGTCCTCGTAGAGCACCTCTATATCTTCGTCCGAGTGTGCCGAATTCGGTGCATAAACCTGCACGATCTTGAAGGTGTACCTCTCGGTCAGCTTAGTTATGAGGTATGCTACCCTGTTGACATACTGGACATTTCTACAACGTTGTCAGCGAAGACTATGGAATAGAAACCGGAGGCTACCCTGTGAAAGTTGGTCTCCCTCTCTAAAATACAAAAGATGGCCAGATTCTAGGGTTACGGTGTCTTCTCCTTCTCTTCGAACTTTACATAAACCCAGATCGTGCCATCTTCTGCAATTCACTTCTTCTTCTAACTGCAGAAGATGTTCATCGAGTCGCAGCGTGCGTCCGTTATACGTAGCCAGGGTCAGTTCATATTTGTAAGGTTGGCGGCCTACCGTAGCCCGGAGATTCTTCGCACCCCCTGCCCCGCTGGAACCGTGATGGCCGCCGTGGTCAGGAATAGCGGAGCGACTGGGAACTGGAGGCCGTGGTATATTCCGACTTGCCATGAAAAGATTTGCCCATAATCGCCATGCTAGGCATGCGGGGTGGCGATCGCAGGGCGTAACTTCTTGCATCTAGTGACGCTGTTGCCTGTCACCGGTCTAGTTAAAAATTTAGTTACGCCATATTTGAATGGTTGTACTGCCATTGTCGGTCGTCATAGCCTCGTCCGTTGGTCAGCAGGATGCACCGCGGGCAGGAGAAGTTGACTTAGGGAGCGTAGATGGTAGGTGTTCCCCTTGCATCCCTCTTGATACTAGCTATATTCCATCTCTGTCACACTACAAATTAACTAAATAAACATGAATCGGTCACGCAGTACGATTACCCGCTAGCGTATCACTAACGTCAAAGTTTTCGTGCGAAATGCTGAGAACCAGTATAATTTTGACATTTATAAGTGCTTATGTGTTGGCTTACACATTTGATTTGAATACGAAATCGCTTCTCGCTGTATATAAGGCAAAATCCTAATCGTATCGCAAGATAAATTTAACAATACAGATTAAACAACAAAGTGAACCAGTAAATTAATTAATTTCCACCAGTGGTGTGCCAAAAATCAAACGCAATATAAACGGTATAGGGGCGCGCTTTTGTGCTTAATCTGCGGATTTAAATAACACCTGAAATGTTTTAAATTTATATGCATGGGTATGAAAGAGATTAATTTTAATTTGTAATACATGCGCCCACACATACACTGAAGCAAAGTTACACGGTCAGTTAGATATTAAATAGATAAGCACTTAAGGCTGGGCCACTTATCCGATGGATTAGGGACGGCGACGCGACGCCGACGGGACGTGAGTAGGTGTAATATGATGATGATGATGATGATGATGATTGATCCGACCGATTTCGGCCATGGCGACCACTTTGACCCCTAGTCAGAGTAATGCCGCTGATGCGCTCGAAGATGGCTTATGTAGCCTATCTTCGCGGCGAAACTCCGTGCACACTGAGGGCACGTGAGTACGCCGTTCTCATAGCTGTATGATATGGCAGCAGGTGGGCGGGCCTTTAACTGATTGCGTTTGGCGTCAAGGTCAGCTTTACGCTGAGCCTCGAACTCGTGTACTTGGCTGTTCACCATCCTGCGCCATTCTGGCCGCTGTGCTGCCAAACGTTCCCAACGAGAGGGCTCTATGTTGCATCTCTTCATATGTCGCTTTTGGACATCCTTGTACCGGAGGAGGGGACCGCCATGATTCCGCTTGCCCTTCTCCAGTTCAGAGTAGAAGATGCGCTTCGCCACTCTTTCCTCCGCCATACGAGATACGTGACCGCACCACCGAAGCTGTCGACGCATTAAATAGGCCTCAATGCCACCAACATTGGCTCGTCGCAGAACTTCGGTATTTCGCACTCTATCGGACCATCTGATCCTCATGATGGTACGGAGGCATTTAAGGTGGAAGCGATCCAGGGTGCGAATGTGGCAGCGGTATACACACCACGTCTCAGAGGAGTATAGGAGGTTTGGCAGCACGATTGCCATATACACCGATATCTTAGTGGGCAACTTAAGGTTATGCGAACAGAAGACCTTGGTACATAGCTTGCCGAATGCCGCAGCTGCGGTACCCACCCTGCTATTGATCTCAGCATCAAGGTCACACTTGGATGTTACAGTGTTCCCCAGATAGCGAAATCTATCCACCTGCTTTAGCACATCCTCACCAAGTTTTATGGTCAGTGTCTCGTGACCGTGCATGTCCAGGGACATCACCTCCGTCTTATTGACACTGATCTTTAAGCCAAACTTACGGCAGGCTTGGTGGAATGCGGACATCAGCTGTTGCAGGCCGTCTAGGGATTCTGATAGGAAGCACAAGTCATCAGCATACATGATCTCAGAGATCAGTGCGTAAGAGACTTTAGTGCGAGCCTTAAGTCTAGCCAAGTTGAAAAGGCTGCCGTCTGTGCGGAAACGGATGCGGACTCCCTGAGAAACAGTGTGTAAGACCTCTCTAACTACCACCGCAAAGTATAAAGCGAACAGAGTAGGCGCTAAGACACATCCTTGCTTCACCCCACAGGTAACGGGGAAGAAGTCAGTCTGTTCACCGTCTACGGCAACGCAGCATTGCATGTCGTCATGCAGGAGTCTAAGAAGTCTCACAAACTTTTCCGTGCACCCGAGCTTACCTAGCACCTAGGTGTAATATACTGAATACATGTACATACGTAACGCGATGGGCGGTGTCTCGCCGCGCTGTGTGTCATCTCCTAAATAACACTCGGCTTAGCGTAAACATATTGACGTTACCGTTAAACTATCAAGGTGATATGCCATCCTTTTCACACCACAAATTTATTGAATAAACATGAACGTGACAGCAACGCGTTCTCGAAAACGTTACGCTAACGTCAACCTGTTCTTGGTAAACCTTCAGTACATACAACCTAACTACGTCCCCTCATCGTCGCGTCGCCGTTCCGTCCTTTCGGACACATGCCCAAGCCTTCAGAGTTTCCATTCTAATATAGGCATCAATACCTCTCCATCGGTCTGACAAACTAATCAAAATTACAGAGTAGTTACATAATACCCACGCCTTAGGAGATAAAGGCTATATTAATAATTCACACAAATGTCTATAAACGTACTCACATGTAGTCACTAAGACAGAAATTCAATTTAAATACTCATTTCAAATAGGTATCCAGTTCGTACATAAAATCGAGTCAAGTTTCGAGTAGCCTACATCGATAGCAAATTAAACATGCCTCGCTCGGCGTGGGCAAATAAAAAAATACAAATTAAATCGCTTTCGCGCCTCTAGTCGAGGAACGTTTTGTGTTCCCAGCTCTATTTTTTAACCCACTCGATTTTGAGGGCATTTAAATATTGATGTTAATATTGATATATTAGATTTATTCAAATTTATCATATTTATTTCCTTAGAGGAAAGAACATACATATGTGTCAAATCCCGGTATAGGGAGAGCATAATAAGTTCCAACAGGACGAGAAGGAACATAAGCTTGGGGGTTGCCAGCTGCTACAAAACGTCGCTACCTATGCAATATAAAGAACATCGTCAAAAACAAAAAACGTGGAAAATTCAAAATTGATAATATATTCTAAAATCGAGTCGTATTTCATGAAAGTATATTAAATCAACATTCTGATAAATGAAGAGCACTTATTGTATACCCCGCGTGATGATATCTGTCGATAAATCGATATTATAGGTAATTAAATGAGAATACCGTGAGAATATTGCTATGGCCAAATAGATCTTCTATCCCGTCTTATCTGAAGGGCAAGTCAAGAATCTCTATAACCGGAGAGCGTGTATGAGACGAACTATGAGAGTGGAGGAAGACAGACAGGTATGTAAGGAAAGAACCTGTAGAACACTGTACTTTCTGCTTATCCTGCAAGAGATCTGGCATGATGATATAGATAGATAGAGAGAGATAAATGAGAATAAAATGTTTTATAGCTGAGTAAAGGCCTGGTAATAGATGGAATATTATTTTTCTTAAAAACAAAAATAAACTGCCTAATATTTCGAAAAATACTTTGATTCCATGTATTAAATACTTAATATAAAAAGTATTTGAGTGGAAATAAGTCCATTGAGAGTCATTCTTCAACTAAAGATGTTCGTCATTCCTCACATCGCGTCGATATTTGGCATGTGCTTTCGTACGTATCTAATTATTATTATTATAACCATATGCACTGTCCTACTGCAAGGCGAAGGCCTCCCCTCCCTTCTTCCACTTGTCCCGTTCCAGTGCAAGCCAAAACCAGTCCTTATCGTACGAGTCCAGCTTGACTCGCTACCTCTTTCTGGGCCTGCCACGCTGTCGTTTTCCGCCTGGTGGGACCCACTGTGTGGTAGTTATAGCCCCAAAGCCCAGCTATGTCCGGCTCAGCTCCATTTCAGTCTTGCAGCTGAGTAGCTTACGTCAGTGACTGTGTTTATAGCACAGAACCGAATTTCCGACGTATACTTTACGTATGTAATGATTAAATAAAACCCTATTTTGAAGTCAGTTTTACACCCCTAATATAGACCCCTAGTAGAACAACGTAAATAACAGTTCATTTGCTTAGAGAAAATGTTTTGATTGAAAAACTTATGCGGTCGGTACAATTGCGTCGGTCATTACCAACCCCAAACAACTGCTTGTTTTAATTAATTATTTGTTGCTCCACCACTTAGAGTTCGAGGGTAAATTCGCGTGATTAATCCTGACTTTCGTTTGGAGAAAATTTGCGGATTTTATTTCTTGGTTTGGTTAAAAAGAAACTTTTATTTATTGCTTGTTTTTCTTGACTTGTTATTTTATTTGTGGTTGTTTGTTTCAATGATAACTGCGCTGTTAGTGACTGTAGAAATTAACCCCTTTTCTAAAGGAAGATGGACAAACATAAAAATAATAACAACAATTGGGGTAAAATCTATGAATCTCAGCGAGATACAAACAATAACAAATCAGTTTATACTATCCCACTACAGCGGACTCATATTAATTTATGAGAGAAAGCCGGCTTTCTCTCATAAATTAATATTAGAAAGATCAGGTAATGATGAGGGTCCAGCGCGGATTCAAGGTAGGTTTGTGGCTACCTTCTCTTGAAATCAAGCCGTCGAAGATGTATCCAAATTGATTTACAAGATTGGTTTGTCTATTCAGCGAGGAAACGCAGCCAGCATTCTTGCCACTATTCCACGCGGATGCAGTCTTTTTGATTAAGGTTCTTTTTTGCGTTTTATTTTCTATTTTATTTTAAAGAGAGTATTTTTATTTTAAGTTTACATAATTTACAATGTAAATAAAATAAATAAACTTGAAGGTTAATAAAGACATTGATTAACAAAAAAAAAATGACTTAGCGTCTGCCACATTAAGTAGCAGCAACAGATTAACGTACCTTCTGAAGAACGGTGATGCTCAAAACTGGAAATACTAAAACGGTCGCCCATCTCTAACTGACCTAACCAACCGCTGCTTAACCTAGGTGATAGCCAGAAAAACTGCGATATAACCTGTAGTGTTACAGCGCTTAAAGCGCCCTATCTGTATTTGTATTAAAAAATTAAGATAATCCAAGTCATAGAATACAAGATACTAATAAATCAAAAGTCCTAAGCACAGGCAGTGGTTCTCAAAGTTATAAGCACAGTTATTAAACACCGCAATATTTGCAGCGCGGCTTGGGACGTAATATTTAGCACCGGCGGCCAAGTACTCTCGCGCAATCAAGTGTTCTTGGCAGATTTATTGCAACAGCTTGTTCCCTTCGTCCTTGGCCTTCGCAAAGTAGTTTTTATTTAAATTTATGTTGCCTTTCTTGTCTAAGGGTGACTATAGATGGGTATAGATCTTGGGAAATCGTGAGGTGTGTTATTTATGCTGTGATAGCGGTTTGAGGATGTTGGTTTTAATCTCGGCTGGCACCTTTAGGTTTTAAGAAATATTTGTGCGATTTTCAGTTGCTAACAGTAAAAGTTAAAAAAAACTGGTATATGTAAAGAATATTATTACATAAAAAAAAGAAATTATAATTTTTTTATTAAATTAATTTTGACATACGTCGGCAATTTGCGTCATGGAGCGAAGTGTGGTGTTCTTGACGTGGTCTGTGAGTTTAATATTAAGAATACTACGCTCCATGGACCGCTGACAAACCGCTAAAGGCCGCCAAGCTTAAGTGGGACTGGGCCGGCCATATCTGCCGCATGAAAAATAACGAATGGGCCAAAATAATAACTGACTGGTCCCCACGAAATACAAAAAGGCAACGCGGTAGACCCAGGCGGAGATGGCGGGACGAGCTGGACCACTTTTCGAGGGACTGGCCTGACATGGCAACGAACAGAGAGGAGTGGAAAAAGTGGAGGGAGGCCTTTGCCCAGCAGTGGGACACAAATGGCTCGTAATAATAATAATAATAAATTAATTAGAATTTATTTGATTTAATAGAGACATTAAAAAAACATCCCTGATAAGTGGTAACACCATCTGCTACATTAGACCACAATTTTAAGGCGTTCGTAGCGCTGTGCGAGTAATCGCTCGTAGCGCTGTGCGACCGCGGTGTTCTTAGCGATCATCAAGGTTGGGCAGAGTATCGAAAAAAATACTTCTAATGCGAGGCTTTTTTTCTTTATTCTATGTTATCTTTTAATGATAGGTTAGTCTTTTAACATTTTTTACGCCAAATCCCTTGCATGGTATACAGAGCTTAGAGTTTCTAAAATAGCATAAAACGCATATATCAAAATGTTCTTTCCCAAACAACACTATGTTTACCGTCCACAAATCTTCGTAAAACTTTCGTGGCGCACCGTACAATTAAAAGGCCAATGTCAGCAGCCTAGTACAGCCGCGCAATCAAGTGCTGCTGGCAGATTTATGACAACAACTTGTTTCGTTTGGCCATGACCTTGGCCAAGTCGCTGCGTTCACTGTTTACTGGACGTTTATAATGTCGAATTTTGTTATAATATAAGCAAAATAAATACTTTTCACATTTGAGATCCTTAAAAAGGTATGTAGAGATGAGCATAGTAGGTGTACGAAAGAATAAGAGAATGAAAGAGAAACGGACGAGTTAGCGCAGTGGTTAAGAGCTTAAGCCGCTTCACCCACTGTGTCGAATAGTCGCGGGTTCGATACCCGCACGGGACAAAAAAAAATTGATAAGTGGTAACTTAGTATATGGTTCCATAAAACAATAATTTTTTTTATATATTTTGATTAATAAAAAAACTGATAATAACTTTAAATTGAAATATTAGACCGTAGTAAAATGAAACTGCACACACCTCTAGCTTCAACTTTTGAACTATTTCCTGATTTGAAATAATAATCTGAGCTGGCATAGAACAGGCACTCAAGCACGTGTACTAATCTGCACACAAGTGCTTGTTAGACGGGCCGATCGTGCCAAGTCACCGCCAAGCTTGCCAGCAATAACATGCATCTAACGTTTGTATTAATAATCTAAGCTTGGATGCTGTTTGACATCATGACTGTAAAAAAATAATTGGGAGTAAGTAAGTATTTTGTGTAATAGAAAATATTACACTTATATTAAAAAGGAAAAATTTAATATTTTTTTAAGAGTATTTGTCGAGTTTCTTGCCCTTTTTCTTTACAGGAGTGTCATTCCAAAGTGGTGGTAGAGTCTTTGTTACTTTTCTGACGATTAAATTTTAAATTATATATTTAAACCAATTTTTTGCTGTGTAGTGACTATATTTCTAATTTCATGTCTGAACCGTCTCAGGTTGACGTAATATACACAGACTACAGCAAATGTTTTGACCGAATAGATCACGTGATTCTCTTGAACAAACTACAGCTCGTAGGTATTAGGGGTAATTTGTATAGATGGTTTTCTTCATATGTGCATACCCGGTGCCAAACGGTAGTACTTAACGGATACTCGTCTTCGCCCACGTAAATTTCCCTCCGGCGTTGCCGAGGGGTCTTTATCAGGACCTTTAATGTTTCTAATCTTCATTAATAACATTTCTCAATGTTTTGAAAACTCAAAAGTCCTTTTGTATGCTGACGACATGAAAATCCTTCACCCTATTAAAGATGTAAACGACCCAATTTCATTACAAGCTAACCTAGATTGATTCCAAGCCTACTGTAAACGCAACAAGCTTGACCTAAACGTGTCCAAATGTTACGTATGCTCGTTTACACGCAAAGCAACCCCTCTTCTATATAATTACACTCGTTCCATTAGAAGCCACTCCTCTTATAAGAACAAATACCATTAAGGATCTTGATGTTAACTTTGATTGCAAACTCTTGTTTGACGAGCATATTAGTGATATAGCTACAAAAGCTTCTAAGGCACTTGGTGTTGTTATGAGAATGTCACCTGAATTCTTTAATACAAAAACAATAAAGATTCTATATTGCACCTTCTTACGTAGACACTTGGAATATGCAGTGCAAGTGTGGCATCCTTGTTATAATGTGCATATCACGCGCCTAGAAAATATCCAAAGCAAGTTCCTTCGTTACATACAATTTCGCGCTAAAACATACTTACCCAACTATACCGCCAGATGTCAAAAATTCCACTTTCGTCCTCTCTATGAACGAAGAAAAATTGATGATTTGGTGCTTTTGTTGAAGATAGCTAATGGTGATGTGGACTGCCTTGATATTCCTGAGCAAATTAGACTATACGCACACAACCTCACTCAGAAAACCTAGTCTCATGTATGTCCCTCTAGTAAGAACTAATTATAGACAAAAAATTTTTATTATCAGGATAAGCAGATGTTTTAATGCTCTGGCCAGTGATATAGATATTGATCTATTTAATTGCTCCATAAGTCTGCTTAGAAAGCAGCTAAGCGAAAAATTCTTTCAAGACCAACGTAACAGGTAATTAACAAAACAGACTTTTTTTGCATATCCGATTCCGAATTTATTTTTCTGTTGTCTTTCGTACATTTATATATATATTTTATTCCTTCTTTTAGATACTTCCAGCGGAATCTTATAAATGGCCATCTATTATTGTATTAGCTGTCTAAGTACCTCTTACCTAGCCGTTAGATTCCCAAATATTGTAAAAATAAATGAATGAAAAATGTTTTGTTTCTGATTCTGGACGAATCAAGTACTTGCCTGCCTTGTTGCTCTAATGAGGCATAGTGCGATGACAATCACGAGGTTTTAGGTTGAGATTCTAGATTGGAAAAAGTGTATTTTTCTATGTATTTTTTCACGCCAGATCCCTTACGGGCAGAGAGTACAGAGTTCCAACAGTTTCTTTTCTTGCAGACCTCTCTGGCTCCACCAATCTTTTAGTTCGTCTCATACATGCTCATCGGTTAACGAGACTCTTGATTTGCCCTTCAGATCAGACATGGTCTATTTGCTTATGGTAAGATAGTCTATGTCTTCTCCGGTTCTTACATCTTTCTACTTTTGAATTTTCTTACTTTCAATTCCATTATAAAATGTATGTAGCAACGTAGCTACATATATTTCATTCATTGCATACTGATACTTTTAATAGTACTTGCAGTAACTCGTGAATAAATAAAAATAATAATATTAGCCCTATTTCCCACTGCTGGGCAAAGGCTTTTTCTCACAAAACTAGGTGAGAGAGTTTAGGTCACATTCCACCACACGGACCCGGTATGGATTGGTGGAGGCAAGTTTGTGGCCACCTGCTCTTGAAACTTATCAAGCCGGCTATAAGGCTTCCAACACGGCTTAACGACTACCATATTAAGTGGTAACAGGAACCAGCGGCTTTACGTGCCGTGCAACTTGTAAATAGTTTACATCAAAATTTATTAGAGCTTATTTAACTTCGTAAATTATTGCCTATAAATTCAAATTAGTGTTACAACTTCGTAACATTTTTAACTCGGACTAAGTGACAAAGGTGGTTGTCAATTTATATTCTTTTGAAAATAATAACAGTTTTATAAAAAGTAATGAGGTTGTTATACAGAAAATTCGCTTGTTTTTTGCTGAATATTTAAGAATTTAGGACTTGGCTAAGGTGTAGTAAGATCTAAGGATTAAAGAATCTCATCCCACACCTCTTAGAAACTATCTCCTAGCTAACTAACCAACACAATTTTAACGGTCGATTTGGCGCAGTGGTTAAGAGCTTAAGCCGCTCCGCCCACTGGGTCGAACATCCGCGGGTTCGATTCCCGCACGGGACAAATCTTTTTTAAATCCAAAATTATTTGATTCGGTCTGGGTATTTGTGAATGTGATATTTCATGTTTGTAAACGCACCCACGATACAGGAGCAAATCCGAGAGTGGGGCTTCGTTTTTCAAAAAAATAAATATAATATCTAGTAAGCATTTAACCTGCCACTTAGTGGTACTGTCTGCTTTGGCACATTGCTTTTTAGACAACTCACCCATCATCATCATCATCATCATCATCTCAGCCTATACTTGTCCACTGCTGAACATAGGCCTCCCCAATCGCTTTCCAGCGTAACCGGTACGATGCCACCTGCATCCAACGTCTTCCTGCGATTTTCGCAAGATCGTCGGTCCATCTGGCAGGTGGTCGTCCCACGCTGCGCTTGCCAATACGTGGTCTCCACTCTAGAATCTTTCTGCCCCAACGCCCGTCCGATCTTCGCGCTATGTGGACCGCCCATTGCCACTTCAGCTTGTTAATCTTAAGGGCTATGTCTGCGACCTTGGTTCTTCTACGAATCTCCTCATTCCTAATTCGATCACGTAGAGAAACGCCGAGCATAGCTCTCTCCATAGCTCGCTGAGCAACTCTGAGCTTTTTTATGAGACCTATAGTAAGAGACCATGTCTCTGATCCATATATCATCACTTTAGTCTTTAGGCACTGAGGTATTTTGGATGAGAAGATGTTGCGCAGTTTCCCGAACGCTGCCCAGCCTCGTTGGATTCGTCGATTGACCTCTCTCTCAAAGTTGGACCTACCTAACCGGACTACCTGTCCCAGGTAAATGTATTCGTCGACAACTTCAAGAGTAGATTTCCCAACGGTGAGTGCGGTGGGTACGACATGGACGTTAGACATTGTTTTCGTTTTGTCCATGTTCATTTTAAGACCCACTTGTTGAGATACTTTGTTGAGGTCGCCGAGCATTTTTCCTAGATCTTCCAGCGACTCCGCCACGACCACAATGTCGTCGGCAAATCGAAGGTGAGTGATGTATTCGCCATTGATGTTGATGCCAAGTCCTCGCCATTCCAAGAGCTTGAAGGCGTCCTCTAAGGTGGCCGTAAACAGTTTCGGAGAAATTACATCTCCCTGTCTTACTCCTCTTTTTATGGGGATTGCCTTCGTGCACTGCCCCTTTACTCGGACTGACATGGTGGCGTTATTATACAAGCACTTCAACACTTCGATGTACCGATAGTCAATGCGGCATCGCTGGAGAGATCTAAGAACCGCCCAAGTCTCGATCGAATCGAAGGCTTTCTCATAGTCCACAAACGCCAAGCATAGTGGCCGATTATACTCCTCGGTCTTCTGTATAATCTGCCGCAGCGTATGTATGTGGTCTATGGTACTAAAGCCTTTCCGGAAACCGGCTTGTTCGGGAGGCTGGAAGTCATCAAGCCTGCGTTCGAGACGATTCGTGATGACTCTCGAAAACAACTTGTACAAATGGCTCAGCAGTGTGATGGGCCTATAGTTCTTTAATAAAGTGTTATCACCTTTCTTGAAAAACAGTACCACCACACCCCTGTTCCATGCTTCCGGCGTTTTCCCTTCGAGCAAGACGGAATTAAACAGCCTCTGAAGGACTTTAAGTACCGGCGATCCGCCCGCTTTCAGAAGCTCTGCGGTAATTCCTCACCCATAACCGATTTAAACTTGGGCTAGAACTTGAGATCGTTTTTTCTCAGAGAAATACAAACAGAAATCGCCGCTAAAAAAATACGAATTCCTAAAAAAGATAAAAAAGGAACGCCCTTAGCAGAGGTCAAATAAACGTGACCCCACCCGCCGTTAACCCTCCGAACTTTGTAACTCATTAAAAAGTCAGCGAGTAAAAGTTTTGGGCTCGTCCGGGATTTGAACCCGGGACCTCTCGCACCCTAAGCGAAAATCATACCCCTAGACCAACGAGCCGGCTGACGTATAAACTCAATATTTATATCTTATTGTTTCAACAAAGTGAATGGTTGGCGTATGACGTAGAGCTCTGTGAAAGTCTCATGTTATATAAAAAAAAATTTTAAGGCTAAGTGACAAAAGGTTTAAATTAAATTGGTTTAGGTTCTTAACGCATTTCGGCAGCATGATTTAATTGTCAGACTAATGAATGATTTCACTTCGGACTAGTTCAGACTGTGTAGTTTGTCTGGACAAATTTGTGGTCAGTTATAATAATAATATTAGCCCTGTTAAATTACCGTCCTACCGTTGGGCACGGACCTCCTCTCAAACTGAGAGGGCTTAGGCCATAGTCCAGCAAGCTGGCCCAGTGTGGGATGGCGAACTTCACACACCTTCGAGAAACTCTTAGTCATGCAGGTTACCCCACGATGTTTTCCTTCACCAAGAGCTAAAGCAAGTACAGTTAAAGCAAGTGATAAATATTTTTAATACGCACATGCTTTCGAAAAGACAGAGACGTGCCTGGGTTGAATCCGAGACCTCTGACTTTGCAGTCCAACGGTCTAACCAGTGTGTGGTCAGTTATTTAATAATTAATAAATAAAAACAGCTGTAAAATATGTATCTCGTTTCGGTAGCCAAGATTCACTTTGGGTCGCTGTGCCAACGGAGTGAGTAAGTAATTAAATAAGTATAAAATATATATATAAGTTTTGGCGAAAAGTAGGTGTACTATGTACAACACTTAGGTGAAAATATTCACGAGAGGTACATATGTATAACATATACAATTCAGGGTCACACTTTACATACGGGTCGTAAATATTACACTTGTTCAACCATACTGATTAAGTCAAGAGTCTCCGTAACCGGCGAGCGTGTATGAGACGAACTATAAGAGTGGAGAAAGCCGGAGAGAACTGTAAGGAAAGATCCTGTTGGAACTCTGTACTCTCTGCCTACCCTGCAAGGGATCTGGTGTGATGATATAGATAGATAGCTTCAATCATACTGTTTTTCAAATATTTTCCAACTAGTCATGAGCTCTTTTAATCATCATTAGACAACCGTTATTCTTTTTATTCGATACACAAACCACTTTAAATTTAGGTCAGATTAACTGATCGAACGGCACGCAGACTCATCGGCGCAAGAGTGCTGTCCATACAAAATAGTTGTTACTAATTATCATAACAAGTTTCTACTGATGTTATAATAAACCATTAAATTACTTTCACGGTGGCAATTCCCAAGTGGGGCTAGCAGAGATATGCTGCTGTAGTACCAACGTAATACTGACGATGTTAAGTCCCTATGTAGGGTGCAAGCCTATGTCCACTATACCGAGCATAACTTCTGACTCCAGACTGATACTGAGAATGTTTCGGAGAACCATATTTCATCCATATTATTTTTGAAAGGATTCCATGAGTTTAACCATGTATACCAATACTTTATCCATGGTTTCCACAGGGCAAAATTTTAATTTTAGTTTTTTAACCCCTCGTTTGCTCGAGCGCTTTTTGTTAGCGCTTAATTGTTTATTGTTATATCTTTTTTTCATTTTTTTTTTTAACTTGTTCTGTTTTTTTAATATACATACCTCAGTAGTTTTAGATTTTAATACATATATCTGAAAGAGACCGTCCGTGATGTTACCGAAACATGGCGCTGCCGGAAGATCAGCGCTGCAGCATAATACAGCTGCGGCATTAGCTGAGACAGGGACCAATTTTGGGTTTCACACAATCACTGCTTTTCCATTTCTACTCTTTTTTTATTATTACTCGTTGTCATGTTGATTACTTTTGTTACTGATTTCTTTGTTTAGTTGTATGAGCACAAAATAAATTATTTTTCTTTCTTTCTTTCATTTCTATCCGGACCCAAATCCAGGACCTCGTGATTACTACTCGCATTGTAAAGTTTTTGAAACTATGTTCTTGCAGGGCTACCATAGGCGGCACAGGACACACGGATTTCGTCGCCCTAAGCGTGAGATGATTGAATTATGTGGTAGCGTGGCGTATCGTGACAAAAGTTTGACGCGAGGAAACTCGTTTGGTTTGTATTGACGTATTGACAAGACTAATGACTCGCGTACTAAACTGGAATCACAAGCCCACGAAATTTTATACCGCGCGTGTAAAATATTGCCGTCCGCGCTAGCTAGAGATTATCAACAAAGTATGATTTTGAATTCGTATCCTACTAATATTACAAATCTGTAAGTTCGTATGTTTAAATGTTTGTTTGTTTGTTATCCATACGCAAAAACGATTTAACGGATTTGGATGAAATTTGGCACACAGATAGTTTATTGCCAGGATTAACACATAGAATACTTATTATCCTGAAAAAATGCAAGGTTACTGCCGTAAGTCAATGCGAACGAAGTTGCGGGCAGAAACTAGTTACCTATAACCAACGGTGCAGAATTATGAAAGTGACTTGTCTGCTATGTAAAATTTATTATTATTTAATTTGTAAGTTAATTATAAAATTGGTTCTTTGGAATAAAGATGTACCGTACTTTGTTTTGTGTTTGGTTGGATTGTTAATCTTTGATAAGTGAACGGTTAATTTAAACGCTACGATATGATAAAGTTTTTCAAATTATAAGTCAGGCGGCTCGTTGGTCTAGGGGTATGATTTTCGCTTAGGGTGCGAGAGGTCCCGGGTTCAAATCCCGGACGAGCCCAAAACTTTTAGTGTTTTTGGTTGATAATCCCGGTATTTTCTTCAATTTCTTCGGGATTTCCAGTACATATACCTACTGGAAAAGGAAAATTACGTGAAATCGCAAAGTCTTTTAAAATGTAGAGTGAAACAGAAGACTACCTAAAGTATTTTGCGGGAGCTTTCAAGACATAAATACCCAACTGTTTACATAATATTTCTGTTAAGTATAGGAAAGTGTATCAAGTATGCCAATCTTTGTTAAGAAAACTCGAACTTCAAGCAAGAAATTGCTAAAGCCAAGAAAATATCCAGTAACTTGTTACAGAGTATAGAGAATATTTTGACATGTTTATGTACCTCATTGGGATTCTTTATATTGCTTTACTTAGAAAATATAGAATATTGCCATTTTTAAGGAGGCCTTTGTCTTACAGTAGAGGTCTTTGATGGTGATCTGATGATGAGGTTTTCTACATGATGACTGAAAGAAATTAAAACCTTTGAAAATTCACCAAAGATCTTGTGGTACCATGGAGGTAAGTGGAATTAAGATTAATTAAAGACTAAAAATTCAAATTCAAATATATAACACTTTGATGCTCCACCAAAAAACTAAATAAAGAAGTAATTTTATGTTCTACACTTCTCTAATCGCACCAAAGAGGAATTGTCGTGTGGTCGTCGAATTGTGGTTATATGGATATAATAATAATATAATAATATTTGCCCCATTAGGAACTGTCCCACCGATGGGCACGGGTCTTCTCTCAGACTGAGAGCGTTTAGGCCATAGTCCACCACGCTGGCCCGTGCGGGTTGGCAAACTTCACGCCACTTCGAGAAATTCTCAGGCATGGAGGTTTCCTCACAATGTTTTCTTTCACAGTTAAAGCAAGTGTTAGTTAATTTTTAATACGCTCATACTTTCGAAAAGACAGAGGTGCATGCCTGGATTCAAATCGAGACCTTAACTTTGTAATCCAGCGGTCTAACTAGGCTATCACTGCTTTAATATAATATTTTAAAATATTTCTAAAATTGATATAAATATATTTATATGCCAATATAAATTTGATATCAATATCAACGGTTGTAATTTATTGGCCAATACCGCGCCTATATAATTTATCAGTTCCCATAATTTATTGAAGGGATTATTAAACTGAAATATATTTTAAGAGATAACAAAAATTATTATCTATATACAGTAACGTTTATATTTCCATAGCGGAAACTGGTAGAGGTGTACTGTGTACATCCCCGTATCGCCGAAGATGAGAATGGTCCGGGTAATGAGAGCGAGACTATTGCCATTACTGGAGACTAATATAGACAATTATATATTTGTGCTGTTTGCCGTAGAAACGTTAGGCCCATGGAGTTCGGCTTCAAAATTTTTTTTAAATAAATAATACCTGCGCCGATCACCTCCTCGGGTGACACGATGGCTGGCTCATTCCTCGCCCAAAAGATTGGTCTCTCTATTCAGCGAGAAAACACAACCAGCATTCTTGCCACCATTCCCCGCGGATGCGGTCTGTTTGATTAAGGTTTTTTTTGTTCTATTTTCTATTTTAGTTTAAAACGAGTGTTTTTATTATAAGTTAACATAATTTACAGTGTAAATATACGTAAATAAATAAATACTCCGGGCTGATATTGAGATGTTTTTGATAGAAATATTACACTTTGATGTAAGATCACTTATGAGACAATCATTAGTCTTGGGTGAAAATATGTTATTCCTACTAATAAAATAAACGCGTAAGATTGTAAGAATGGATGTTTGTTACTATCTATCTATCTATCTATATCATCACGCCAGCTCCCTCGCGGGGTAGGCAGAGAGTACAGAGTTCCAACAGGTTCTTTCCTTACATTGATGATGGAAATCCATTTCCTTAGATGTTTGTTACTCTTCACGTAAAACTACTATAGGGATTTTGATGAAACTTTACAGTATAATAGCTTATACATTAGAATAACCCATGGGATATACGCAGACGGCCGCTAGTACTGGATATAATTGAGATTTATAAGATATTATTTGTGAATATTCTTATAAAAGAAACAATAGGTAGTAAGTAAATATTATCAAAGTAACATAATACCTATCCACGTAGTTTAAATTTCACAAAATTTGTGATTGTTTCCTTTTCCAGAAACTATTTTCCACAAAATTAAAACAATTTTTATTACAAGTTTTAAAAAGATTTGGGCTCGTCCGGGATTTGAACCCGGGACCTCTCGCACCCTAAGCGAAAATCATACCCCTAGACCAACGAGCCGGCTGAACATCAAACCGAAACTTTACATCACTTTGTTTCGTCGCGTTCAAAGTGAAAGGTGACCTACATGCGTTCACGCATTCCGAAGTCACGATGACATAACAAATCGTATGTAGAAAGTGAATGCTAATAGAATAATAAATTATATTATCAGTATACTTTTTCTATAACTAGGAAAGGCCTTCTCTAGCAAATTAAGGTGAGAAAGAATAGGTCATACTCCACCTGCTGTTGGAACTTATTTAGCCGCCTGTAAGGGTCCCACCGGGCTTAATGACTACCAGATTAAGTTGTAACTAGAACCGCTTAACATGACTTCTGAAGAACGGAGACCCTCAAATATTAAAATGCCACAAACGTTCCCTCGTCTTAACTGACCGCCCTTAGGATCGGTCAGCTGCTTAGTCGGCTATGTGGTCGGCTGCTTAACCTATGTGATCGGTAAGAACACCGTCATTGCCGAGCACTTCGAGTGCCTCTAATTAAACATTATTTATGTTATGCCCGATCCCTTACGGGGTAGGAAGAGAGTACAGAGTTCCAACAGGTTCTTTCCTTACAGACCTCTCTGGCTTCCTCCACTCTCATAGTTCGTCTCATATACGCATGATCTAGCGTGATGTTTTGATAGATTAATCATATTGCCACGTTAGCCTAGAGGTGCATAGTGGGGCCAGCGTTCACGAGTTCCTGAGTTCAAATCTTAGATCGAAAAAAACGATGATGGGATTTTCAACCGAAAAATTGTGTCTGTAGTCTAGAATTATGCCCGGTATAAAGTCAATAAATTCGCCTTCTATTACATTGAATGTATCATCGTCAGCTAAATGTGAGTCCAGTCCATTTTTGCCATCTCAGCCAGGGGTGTACAGAAGTATCACTGACATTTTTTTATAATCATGTTACCTTGGACAATTTCCGTACACCTATAATTTGCTTTATCTAGCCCATAGAAGTAATAGTCAATATATATCGCATATATTTAACTTATTACCTAATGACAGACTGTTTTCTTACTGAAACAGACATTTTTTGTGATATGAAGATAAAACCAGATAGATAAATAGACATTTTTTATCTTAGTGGAGCCTCTTTTTAAACATTTGTTCAGCCGGCTCGTTGGTCTAGGGGTATGATTTTCGCTTAGGGTGCGAGAGGTCCCGGGTTCAAATCCCGGACGAGCCCAAACCACTTTTTGTACAGTAAAATAAAATCTAGGTCATAATAAATCTTTGGATTTTCACGTACTTGTTCTTGCAAGAATTCACTTAGCTGATGCATCAAGAAATGCAAGATGGTGAATTATTTCTTGGAATTGATGCACTCTTAGCCGTGTGCGATCGTGATGTTTTTAGCGACCACCACCGTTAAGCAACGTTCAAACAGGGTCACTCTTATATTTCCCAAGAAGTAGAAGAGTTGTACTGGAATACCTTTCATTCGTTCCATTTCAATGGAACTATTTTCTGGCTTTGAACCGAATTCTCACCCATTCTCTGCCACACGTACAGAACTTTGATGTCATTCCTATTCATTAATATAGTTTGCCGACGACGTTAGGTCGCAATGTAACAGAGGGTGAGTCTATTGTCAACATACGGGACAGGGTTTAGACTCCAGACTGTATGAGACAAGCTATAACAGTGGTAGTAATCAATGTGTTGAACCTGTTGAAACTCTGTACGCTCTGCCTTCTCCAATAATAGTTTGTCTCTTTCCAGAACCTTGTCAATGTCATCTGTACTGTCATATGCACCACAAGATTAATGAGACAGCTCTATAATTTAATACTGATTAGATATCCCACTTCGCATTTTTAGAAATGAATCTCCACTACAGAAAATGAATCCTGTGTTATGGGTGCATTGCATTGTATGACATTCACACATGCAAACACCCAGACTAAAGCAAATATTTGTGGGCCACGTAAGCCCATCATTTGGACGGTCTATGGGGAGTCTCGTCTTTTGGGTGAAGATAAACAGACACAAAGATTTGTTTCGAGCGGGAATCGAACCTGCTACTGCTTGATCCAGTGGACAGTGCGGCTTATACTCGTAATCATTGAATCAAGCCGTCGTTATATAGATATTTGTAAATTTATGTGATTAGCACGTGCTTGGAAGTTACTTTCTATTTTTCCTTTACTAGATACGTGAATATGATACGCAATTTGCCTCTAACAATCGGTCGGCTCGTTGGTCTAGGGGTATGATTTTCGCTTAGGGTGCGAGAGGTCCCGGGTTCAAATCCCGGACGAGCCCAAATCACTTTTTTAATGTAGGAACATATTTTTATGTACTAATATTGTTAAAAATCTATCTTGCAGAAGAAGCCTCCCTATGTTTAAATTATAATAATAAACCGATTTTAAAGCAATAAGCACTTATTGTAATTCCTATTAATTAGAAATAAACTGAAGCTTTATTTGACTGCCATGTTATCCTCGTCTAGTCGCACAATGGATGAGTGCGACTAAGAATTCAAAAAAACGTATCTCCACCCTAGGATGGATTCCTGTGTCGTGGGTCCATTTACAAACATGAAAATTCACATACACAAATACTCAGACCGAAAATAATAATTATGCGTCACACATAGATTTGTCCCGTGCGGGAATTAAATTCCCTTAGACGCCCCTTTCTATTAGACAGTGGGTGAAGCAGCTTAAGCTTTTATAAGCACTACGCTAAATAGTCCGTCCAGTTGCAAGTCCTGCGTTTAAATACTAAGACATGAAAATTGTTATTCAGGTTCGGAGTTTTAAGAACGCTTTAATAACAGCCCGGAGTCTGGGTGACCGTATAATTGTCCTAAAATCGAAGGCGAAATTTGCGTGAGCATAGCACATCTCTTGCTTGCAGCTTGAGAAATGTAAGTGCAGTGGTATTTCAATGTGATTGGATAAGGATGATATGTACTGGACAATGGAATAGTGCTCGAGTGCTTTACAATCTAAACTGCGATAACCTGTCTTAAAAAAAGCTCTTCATTACATCAGGATACCTTTAGAAACTACCCAAGAAATACCTTTTGTAGATACTCAAGAAATTTCAGAGATAAGAGGTAGCTTACCAGTTTATATAAAATACAGTTCAATTGAGAACCTCTCTTGAAATCGATCGTCTATTTGAACTGCTATCAGTCTGAAATTCGCAGTTAAATATTCAACAGTACGCTCTCTAAACAAATATTGCCGATACTACGAGAGTATAGCGGAGGCTATTCCCAGAGATACAGTGCAAATATATCTAATGGAAATATTTTCTGAAGAATAAATATTGAGGCAGTTTTACTGCAATACAAACGAAACTGCCTCACTGTTAGATTCGATGATTTGTATCTGAAACAGTGCAAAGCTTCGAAACTTAATAGGCCTCATTTGAATCAGCTGAATTCGGGCACAGTCGGCCGACCGAATTCGCGTCGTTCTTTTGTTTTGTTATGTTTTTTTTTATTTAAACTTTGCCCTACTCTTAGATTTACTCCTGTGTACAAACATAAAAATTCACATACACAAATACCCAGACCGAAACAAATAATTTTGTTCTGTGAGACGGTAAGTTAATAAATGCATCATCGAGATTAAGATTGAAATAAAGCATTTTGTTTCAATATTAGATATACTGGCTTCCATGGCGGCCGAAAGGCTTGTAAATGTAATATTGATATCCAGATACAAATAAGGCATTCATTATAGTGCAACTGTTTCGTATCTCGTTGTTCTTGTTCATGATTCATATCACGGGACCGCTCAAACAAAGATTGATATAGGCATACCGCAGTATTCTATAAGTACTTAGGGTACTCTGAGCGTTACGGACTGCGGTGATTTCATTTTATTCACAAAAGGGTCTCGGTTGGTTTTAAATGGGTGACAGCTGGTGACAATTCCATTTGAAAGATTAATGTGGTAACCGTTACCAAAGTTGGATGCCTAATAAGTTCCAAATTTTGGTGGACAGAAGCCTGCCTGCATCAATCTGCACTGGGTCCGCGTGGTGGAGTTTTACTTAGAGGATTACCTTTCCCTTTCACCTTGATTTGTGAAAGAAGGCGTCTGCCCAGACGTGGGATAGTATAGGTTTATTTCCTTTAGGCCCACTATGGAGATTTCTCAAAACAGAGAACTCCCATAAACATGATTGATCAAAATTTAATTTACTCTATATCAAAAGTAAATTCCACAGAAAAAGTTCGATTCGGAGAGCACAAAATCAGTCATTTGGCGGTACTTAATAACTAACAAGACTGTTTCGTTGATCAAATGGCCCATAATTTGGCTTGTGCCTACTTAGTCTTGGTCTTGGTTTGTACGGTTTTTCTATCGAAAATTTGTCAGCAGCAGCCCAGAGTCTCTAATTGTCCTCATCATCATCATCTCAGCCTATACTTGTCCACTGTTGAACATAACCCTCCCCAATCGCTCTCCAGCGAAACCGGTCCGATGCCACCTGCATCCAACGACTTCCTGCGAACTTAACAAGATCGTCTATTTGTGTTTGATATAGAGGTTCGGCCCCTACTTCATTAAGACTTAGGCTCGTCGGCATAATATGGTGTTCAGTATCTTATATTCATAATGCTTCAGATATCTTAAAAGATTGCATAGTTGAAGCTATCACAATATCATGTTTGTACATATGAAAGTAAAGTATATCTACTATAATAACTTAGAGTGCGCATGTTTATCACAGCAAATATTTCTACGCGATCTGAAATATGTTCAATATTCGGGATCGCTCGAGTAGGTATCTCTGAAACTACGATACTGAAGCAAATATTTTCTTTGAGAAGGGATCTTCAGACAAACTAGTACGAGCGGCAAAGTGAGAATTAATTTTTTGTTTCGGTAATTCTGGTCAGTTTTATTCAATTTTTGATGACAGCTTGCTTTAGTCGTTTGAGCGTAGGTCAGTCAGATCACTGGACCGTACAATAATTATTAAAAGTAAATAATTATGGGTCACACAGAAGTTTATCCCAGATGGAAACCGGGGCAAATCTGTGTAACCCAAAATCATTTGTTTTTATCTGTGTATTCGTGTATATGATTTTTCTGCTAAGGAACGCACTTATGACACAGAAACAATGTAGTGTTGAGAAACTTAATAAAAACTGGGGCAAAATACTTACCATCGAGCCCTTGGTTAGTTAAATCTAGTAATAATGTGAGCTTAAACTTATACACTGGTCCAAATAAACATGAAATGATATTATACTAAGAATAAACAAAATGCCTACAAATAAACCCGCAATAACTTACGCCTACAATAAGTGCGATGTAATTATTGCAACGATTTATTCCAAATGTGAGATGCGTCTTACGTTATCTAACCACCATAGAGTATTGTCTCCACCATCAACATGTTTAAGAATACTTACCGACTTTGTTTAAAACAATCATCCCGCAGGTTGCGGAAACACGAGAAATTGCGTCAAAACACCGTATCAAAGCGGCTGCAAGGCTAATTGCCACATATATCCCAGTAATCTCACAGGTGATTAAGGATATTTTCACAAAATAAAATAAAATCTCTATCCAACATCTTTTTTGCCTACTTAGCGTTAAAATTTTATGCATCAACAAGTTTGAAACCATTTGACTTGCGTTTCCAATATCAATGTTTTTTCATCCAAAATATTAGGGCTGCCGCATCGGCCGGTCGGTCTGAAGCGTCTCTCACAGCGATGCTTTGAGCAAGCATCGCAACAAATGTACCTTGTTACATCTGGCGACGACGTGAGTTTTTACGTGACGTGACAAATACCGCCACTCCACACCTGGGGCTGAGATCGCGGCGTTTTACCTCAATTGGAACTTCTGTACTATCTATGTATGGATATAGAGACTTATTGTTATGTGTCTTCGCCTTTACAGCAATAATATACTGATAATACTGAACACAAATTTCTACAAGAAACTAAAGTCTGAGGGTTAGACGCTAGCGAGTAAGCGTGCTGTTATGTTCACGTTTATTTAGTAAAATTGCGTGACAAGGGATGCTTATCAACTCGCCAGTATTACGCTTACGTCAATCTTTTCATGCTTAATCCTCTCTGAACTTATATTATTTTCTCAACCGCAGTCCGAAGTCTGGACCGGGCACAAGGACAGTATGATGGAAATAGGCTCGCCTGTTATCAACATTGACGGCGAAATGTGGGTGTATATAGTACACCTGTACCACTCCTGCCTTGGGAATATAGGCATCCTAATAATAATAAATAATAATAATAGCCCTGTTAAGAAACTGTCCCACCGTTGGGCACATGCATCTTCTCAAACTGAGAGGGTTTAGGCCATAGTCCACCACGCTGGCCTAGTGCGGGTTGACGAACTTCACACGCCTTCGAGAAACTCAGGCATTTCCTCACGATGTTTTCCTTCACCGTTAAAGTAAGTGATAGTTAATTTTTAATACACACGTAACTTCGAAAAGGCAGAGGTGCGTGCCTTGGTTTGAACCCGAGTTAACGGCTATTACTGCGTTTTCTAACTACTAGACTATCACTGCGTTTTCATCCCAATGTTTATTTTTATATACTACCTCTAAACTTAGCCTTAGAATTAGGATTAGTAAGCTATAGTGGCAATGAGTGGCCCACATAGCGCAAAGATGGGACGGCCGTTGCGACAGAAAGATTTTAGAGTAGAAACTACGTATTGGCAAGCGCAGCGTTGGAGAGCCGTCTGCCAGATGGACCGATGATCTTGTGAAATCGCAGGAAGTTGCTGGATTCATGCACATACAGTTGCTGGAAAGCAATTGGGGAGGCCTAGGTTCAATTCAATTCAAATTATTTATTTGCTAAAAACATGGATGCAAGATGTTATTTTTACAAAATATATAATATATTGCATATTTCGCTGGATCAGCAGCATGCAAATATTAGATGTAGGTCATAATACAATTACAATATTAAATTAACTATTGATTAAAAGTAAACTAAAAATTTACAAAAATTACAGTAATCTTATATATAACACATATTATGTTAAAATTCTCTAATATTATAATACAACTCGTCCACTAGCCATTCAACCAGTTATTTTTGACATTTCACCTATACGTCACGTAGCGTTTTCGGTAGATTATTATACATTCTGATAATTCAGTAGTGGATATGGATGGGCCTCGTCTAATAGCTCATGGTGTAAATGACAATCAAGTACTCCTATATTGCATTCTGACCGTATCATTGTACTAATAGGCACACCGCTATTACCCCGGGCCCTAACATTGTCGGAAAAATATGGTTGTATAAAGTACACCTACATTTCGCTCTACCACCCTCGTTTGTTGAATACAGGCGTTATATTATGGCTTGTTCTACCAAGAAATGAAGTGTTTGCCTAATACGCCAATATTATCATCATAATGATAATGATGTAATTATCTATATTGCCGCAATATACCAAGTAAGTGAACGGTCAACAGAGTGAACGTAAATTTCGGGTTTACTTTCAGCCGGCTCGTTGGTCTAGGGGTATGATTTTCGCTTAGGGTGCGAGAGGTCCCGGGTTCAAATCCCGGACGAGCCCAATTCTTTTAGTATGTGATTCACGCATCTTTTCTTAAATTTTCTAAGTTTTTCAGTATAGGACAAAATAGGGAGAGGGCGAACTTTTGAATAAATTCCTTAGTAAAATATAGGTACTAGCTAGTGTCACCTTCGACAACTTTTACATATCATTTTGTAATTTAGCTAGTAGAGTTCAAACTTCTGAAATATAAAAGAAAGTTTGGCAACACATTTAAAAGATTTAGGTCTGATATTTCAATACATCTCATACAAGCTATCATTTATATATAGGATAAAATACAAGATGACAAATAAGAAGTGACAGTTCTATGAATAAATACTACAAATTCTTTCACTTTTAGATTTAGCTAGCTTAAAATTTATACGACTGTTGGAATTTTGTACTCTCTGCCTACCCCGCAAGGGATCTGACCTGATATTATATAGATAGATAGATATATATATGGTTTGTATATCTTGGATGCGCCTTCAGTAAGGATGGGAAATACACCGCTGACATAGAGAGAAGAGTGAGTGCAGGGAACAGAGTGAATGGTGCGATGGGAAAGCTACTCGGGAGCCGGCACTTAAGCCATAAGGCGCAGCTGGCCATACATAACGGAGTTCTTGTCCCAACGCTGTTATATGGTAGCGAAAGCTGGGTATGTAAGAAGGAGAATGAAAGTAGGATAAATGCGGTAGAAATGCGAGCTCTGCGGAAGATGTGCGGAGTGAAGCTGACCGACTGCATTAGCAACAGCATAGTAAGACAGCGAGTAGGTATGAAAGATAGTATCGGTGTAAAGATGAGAAAGGGCATGCTCCGTTGGTTCGGGCATATAGAAAGAATGCCAGAGGAAAGAATGACAAAACAGATATACAATGTGAAAGTGGAAGGATGCAGGTACCGGGGAAGATCTAGACTATCTTACCACGACCAAATAAACCGAGTCTTATCTGATGGAAAAGTCAAGAGTCTCCGTAACCGGCGAGCGTGTATGAGACGAACTATGAGAGTCGAGGAAGCCAGAGAGGTATGTAAGGAAAGAACCTGTTGGAACTCTGTACTCTCTGCCTACCCCGCAAGGGATCTGGCGTGAGGTTATAGATAGATAGATAGATAGATAGATAAAGATTAAAGAAGTGGTAATTGCAAGAAAAGTTGATTTTAAGAAGTAGTCACTTGAACAAGCGCCCATTTGCAAAAGTCCTCATACAAAGTGGTCATTTTTCATCGTGGTTCTAAGCCGCCGAATACTAAAAAAATGCCTCAATATAAATAAAACATGTTTGTTAATTCATCCATTCATCGTTTAGTAGTCGACTTACTCATGCGAAGTACGTCTGTGACTCCACAATTGTAACATCAACAGTATTTAACTGACGAGTTAAACAACCTTAAAGTGTATCCAGCACAAGCTAAAGTCAAATTGATTTTGAGTTTAAGCTATTCCCAACAAAGCGTGGATCGTTCGAACTAGTTTTAAACATCTTGCATAAGTTCAAGTTTCTCGCATTATCGGTAAATATACGTGATGTTTGTAAAACTAGTCATTAAATTAGTTGAGAAACAAACAGATAAGTATAGTCAGTAATAAGTGTGACTACAGTACAATTTCAAGACCCTAGAACATTTAATTCAATTTAATTTATCATCATTTATTGTCGGATTTTATTCTTGTTTTGGACTTTTATTTATTTGGAGGTAGGAATATTTTAAGATTCGCTGTCTGCCGCATTATGAGGCTGATGATCACGAGGTCCTGGTTTCAAATCCTAAATTGGACTCGCTGGCCTCTAAAATAGAGAACTAATGACCATGTTGCAAAAGATTACGTCACAAAATGACCACACTGCAAAATGATCACTGCAAATCAGATTGCCAGATGGTTAGGTTGCAAAAATCGATTAAAGAATTGCAATAATGACCTGGACCTTAATTAATAAAACCAGCAATGCAACATAGTTGTCACAATATTACAAAATTGACGTATAGTCATGGCATGTGCTGTTTAATAAAGCGGTTTTTGTATGGCTTATTATTTACAAATTGTCACATTGCCAATTGTCGACTGCCATTGTCAGTTTTATCCAATGACATATATGAACATGCCATAACAAAATCAACGTGCTGGTGCCAGGTCTTTAAAATGGTGGTCTGTGCAACCCATGATATTCATAACGATTCAAAAAAAAACGTAGCCCTACACTAGTAATTATCCCTGTGTCGTGGGTGCCTTTACAAACACGAAATTCACATACACAAACACCCAGACCGAAACAAACATTTTTGGGTCACACGAAGATGTGTCCCGTGCGGGAATCGAACGCACGACTACTAGATCCAGTGGGCGGAGCGTCTCAACATTTTAGCCACTGGACTAAGTCGTCCACTTTAACCGAAGATATGCTGGTAAACATGTTAACACCTGTATATTAAAATGGCTAACCGATCGCAAATTGATTATTCTAGAAACAAACATTTTATGTCCTTGTATATTATGTAAATGGTTTTATCAAACAGGGCCTGGATTGCAAATAACCAAATTGCAAAATGACCAGTTTGCCAAATGGTTAGGTTGCAAACATACCATTCTGCAGAAGAACTAGAATGGAGGCAGTGTACATGTACAACAAAAATCCCCTACATTACAACTGAACAAAACAATATTTAAATCCCCGAACTCCGGATCTCCGGATCAGCATATCGTGAATAATGAACTCGTTCGCAGTCAGGGACATATTCGTTTTAGCAAAACGCAACGCGTTACGATAACTTTATGAAACGATGGCGTAATGGTATTCAGCATGGCACTTGAGTACCATTATACATTCACGAAGTTATCGTAACTTGTCGCGTTACGTGTTTGATTGGTTATAGCGAATAAGAGCCCAGGAAGCGAGCGCACCACTCGCCGATAAAAGCAGCGAAACAAAACGAACATAAATCAATTTGCTGATCCGATGATACGCCGCCCGGGTTAATGATGGAGATAGCGTATTGTTAAATACGCTATCGAAACGAAACAAAAAATGAACGAAACGTACGCAATGGACTGTTATCTACGTGATTTCGGGTCGGTTTTGTGAAACTCAGATTATATCTGTACGACGGATAATGGTTGTAAAATATCGCATTGTAACAATATTTTTGAGCAATCAGCATAAAAAACAGTATTCATAATACATTAACATACTATATCGATGTAAAATTCTACTATATAGACCCAGATATGGGCTCATTCGCAATCAGGAAGAGAACGCATAACTCGCAAATAAAGGACCGAAATAAAACGAACATAAATCCAATGGTGAGCCGATAATACGCTGCCCGGGTTAATGATGGTGGTAGCGTATTTTTAAATACACCTTTACTGAAATAAAAAAATACACAACAAACTGATTTCTGCATAATTTGGAACGGGTTTTGTGGATTTCAGATGATATAAGAATAAAAAAAATACACAACAAACTGATTTCTGCATGATTTGGAACGGGTTTTGTGGAGTTCGGATGATTTTTAATAAATCAGTCTACTGACTGATTTATTATAAATACTTACGAACTATGAAAGTGGAAGAAGCCAGAGATGTATGTAAGGAAAGATCCTGTTCCAACTCTGTACTCTCTGCCTACCCCGCAAGGAATCTGGTGTGATGATATAGATATAAATACCTATATCATCCGAAATACTCAAAACCCGTTATAAATCATGTAGGTATCAGTCTGTTGCGTATTTTTATAGGTCCGTACCTAGGGCGAAATAGCAGAGCTAAGTCTGTGGCCACCTGCTAATGGAATTTACAAGCCGCCTACAAGGTTTTCAATTTAGGTTATTAATTAACACATGAAGGATAGAGAGGTAAAAAATCCCACTGACTTTCTCACTGCATCTGCTGAGTGGTGGCTGCGTTTCGAGCCGGTAGATAAGATTGGAAACAAATGTACGTCTGATAATTTGTAATAATTAAATAGGGTATGAGTTAAACAATAGCTTAACATGCCTTTCGAAGCAAGACGACGCTAAAAATTCTAAATGGTACAAACGCTCACCTATCTCACGATGACCGAGCCGACTGTTTTCCCTTTGGTTTTAAATATGGTGAGTTTGACTCAATCATTCTTACCATTTATTATAGTTAAATTAAATTGGTAATATTACAAATAATGTTAATTTACAAAGATCTTTTTAAAATTAAGCTCTTAGGCTTCATCAACAGACTGTGGACACCATCTAGGTTAAAAGTATGTACTCGTATCAAGACAAATCCAACGAACCCAAATAGGGCCATATTATTGCATTGTCACCAAATTGCATACTTATACCCAATTTCAGCTCTATTAGATACACGCCAGTACTTGAAAAATGGATCACAAAATTTAAACCGGAAAAAAAGACAGACACACAGGCATACAAACAGTTCAAGTTATAGTGAGACAAGGATATTTTGGCCCGCAGATCACACTGACAGGGAGGCGTTGGTGTGAAATTACGTTTATCACACAGTAATTTTTTACTACTTCTAGGGAAATATTTCAACAGGTGGGTTTGTTTACTAAAACAAGAACTTCATATTGGTGGTGATGGTAGATTTCATAGCAAATAACAACTCTGCGACTATCAAGAAGTTAAATTTCACTTGATAATAGCTTTAGTTTTGATTTTGAATTGATTTACAGTCATACAAGATCCTTGTAGGACTGTAAATAACAGCTTGTAAAACCAAAGACCTACCAAAATATATTTCAAAAATTCATCAAATCATTTATCTCAAAATATTACCATCTTCAACAATCCAACCGAAATCGGTTCATCTGTAATATTTTTCACTCCGACTCTAATGGCGTTCATTTTGCTAATGTTTCTATAAATGTTTTTTACAAAAGCACATTCAAAAGTGTAAGTTATAGGTGTCGTTAGCTTGACACAGTATTTGCAATCTACATAATGTTTTGAGCGTCCCTTGGCAATATTTCTGGCGGCTTTTTGTTATAAAAACATGTCGTGTTAAATACATTTTGCGTTGGTTTTATGTATTTGCAAATATTGCAGGTAAAGAATGTATTGTGTTACACTTATGTTTTTGAAAAACAGGTAACTTTTTTTTATAAAAACGTATATACACTAGGAATTATTTCTGTGTCGTGGGTAGATTAACAAAATTCACATGTAAAAACACCCAGACCGAAACAAATATTTGTGAGTCACACAAACATTTGTCCCGTGCGAAAATTGAACCCGTGACTAGCCAAATTGGTTATCTATTGTTTTTCTTTGGTTTATCTAGTTAACGCTACTTACTATTTCATAAAACCTTTGCTTTTCTTTTACTAATTTCCCTGTTGAAAGATTGGAAAATAGATTTTTAATTAAGGTTTTACATTTTAAAACTAACAAGGTAGAAATTATTGAAGCTTGGTATTCAGAAAACCAAAAAATCTAGGTACTAAAAGGTACTTTCAATAATCATCATCATCATTATCATCTCAGCCTATATTTGTCCACTGCTGAGCATAGACCTCCCTAATCGCTCTCCAGCGCAGCCGGTCCGATGCCGCCTGTATTTAACGACTTCCTGCGATCCTCACAAGATCGTCGGTCCATCTAGTAGGCAGCCGTCCCACGTTGTGCTTGCCTTCAATAATATTAAAGTAAAATTAAAATGTCCCATTAAAGAAGTAGAAAATTTGTTTTTTTCTAAACCAAACCTAACCTGAATTATTGAGTCTTTAGATTCACGCGAATATAACACATGAAATAAAACTATATACGGATGTTATCGCGGTTTATTTGTGACTCTTTTGCAGCACCCATGGTCACGGGAAGGCCTTAGGAGTTAGACGTCAGGAACTTAAAAACAAAAATAAAAAGTGATAATATCCGAAAAATAGTTTTATTTCACACTTACCTGAACTATTAGGAAAGAGGTGAAAAGAATTAGGAATAATTATTTCGGCAGATGTTCCTTTGCACGTCAATAAAAATAGCACTGACTCTAAACGATTTACTTTAATGTTCGTGACCACAAAAAAAAGATAAAGCAGATATACAATGCAAAAGTGGAAGGATGCATGTACCGGACAAGACCTAGACTATCTTACCATAACCAAATACACCGTGTCTTATCTGAAGGGCAAGCCAAGAGTCTCCGTTACCAGCGAACGTCTATGAGGCGAACTCTCATAGTTCGTCTCATACACGCTCGTCGGTTACGGATGAAACCCATTTCATTATACTTGCACTGGTTAAAAAAATAAAAAGGACTTGGGGCTCGTCCGGGATTTGAACCCGGGACCTCTCGCACCCTAAGCGAAAATCATACCCCTAGACCAACGAGCCAGCTGACTGCATAGCTAAATTTTACGTTCGTATAAAATTGTCTTCCGATAAAGGTAGCCTTTCACTGACAAATTAGTTCAATAAAGATAAAGGCCATTATCTATTGTATAATTTATTTTGTATTAACAACATGTCACAGTTTTAATAAACAGTAGTTGTCGAATTTTAAATTTAATCTAAGAAAACGACACATGACTCAGAACTTGCTGTTAAAAAGATACAATACAATATACTTTATTGAACACAAAAAAAAATGACAGAGAGAAAGAAAAGTATTGGACTAAGCTATCGGTACAGTAAGGCGACCTTATCGTTTAAAGCGATTTCTTTCAGGCACCCTTCAGGTAGAGGACAGAGATGCTTACAATAAAAATAAAAATGGGTAGAGTGCAACGATTCTAATAGAAATGATCGAAGATAAAACATTGTTATAATAATTATTATTATTAGTTAGCCTACGCTTTTCCACTGTTGGGCAAAGGCCTTCCTCCGTCTCGTCCACTCTACTCTATTTAGGGCTATTGATCGCCAATCGTTTTTAATGGCGTCCAGTTTGTCCCGCCATTTGCTCCCGGGCCTGCCGCGACGCCGTTTAAAATCGGGAGGAACCCAGTTAGTGATTATTTTTGCCCAAGATGCGTCAGGCATGCGACAGACATAACCAGCCCAATTCAGCTTAATATATTTTTGGCCCAAATCGGCTATTTGTGTCATGGAGCACAGCACACTATTTTTGACATAGTCGGTAAGTTTAATACCTAGAATACTGGCAGCGAGTGTGGACGTCTGCGAGTTTGTCAAAGACCAGGTCTGTGCGCCGTAAGTAAGTATGGGGAGAATGCACATGTCCATGAGTTACCGTTTCAGTTTCAATGAAAGGTCGCCCTGCATTAGTTCTTTCATGGACCAATAACTTTTCCAGCCATTTTTTAATAATATTTATATCAGCATATATAGCCCCACTACTGGGCAAACGCCTTCTCTCACAAATCAAGGTGAGAGAGGTCATACTCCACCACGCGGACCCAGTGCGGATTGGTGAAAGTTGGTTTTTGGCCACCTGCTGTTGGAACATATCAAGTCGCTTATAAGGCTTCCAACATGGCTTAACGACTACCACATTGAGTGATAACCAGGACCAACGGCTTAGCGTGCCTTCTGAAGCACGGAGACACGAATATGAAAATGCCAGAAACGGTCACCCATCTCAGACCGACCGAGTCGTACGCTGCTTAAACTTGGTGATCGCTTAGAACACCGCGATTACACAGAACTACGGACGCCTCTAAAAATTGTTATATAGAAAATAAAATAACAATATAATGTAAAATAGTTTTATAATAAGTTTTTTATTATACGTTGTAGATATTTAAGTTCTTAATTTATTACTTATTAATGCTCTTCACCATTAAACTATTTGGTTTACTATCAATACAATTTTTTACCTTCATAAAAAATATAGTCTTACAATAATCTTTCGGCGCGCGGCCAAAATCGGAACTAACGCTGTCATCGAGAGAAATGTCACTTTTTTAAATTTACCTAAGTTCCTTTTTTAATTAGTAACCGTGCGGAACCGTCTGGTTAAATATTTCCCTGGAAGTAAAAAAAAACACCTAAATAATAAGCTTAAGTTCACACCAACGCTTTCCAGTCAATGTCATCCACAGGCCAATATATCCTTGTAGCACTATATGTTGAGGGGTTCGGTCACTGGCTCAAGTAATAATAACATTAGCACTGTGAAGAAACTGTCCCACCGTGGGCACGGGCCTCCTCTCAAACTGAAACGCTTTAAGGCCATAGTGCACCACACTGGCCCAGTGCGGGTTGGCGGTTGGTTGGGTTGGATTAACTGATGGCGGGTTTAATTTCTTGCACGAAACATATTTTAGTTCTCATGTAATGTAACGTTTTGATGTTTTGACTGGCACCATTCCAGACTCAGACTGATAATGTATTTTTATTAATGGGAAAACTACATGAGATTTCTTTTTATAACGTGATGCTCCATGCAAATAAACTATTTTTCTTTCTTTCTTTATTTTCCGACCTAAAATCGAACCCAGGACCTCATGATAGCTATACGCTACTAGACTTACGAGGCAGTCTGTTTTTATTAACTAGTAAAAGTGGAGCGTCCGCAATACAAATAGATATAAATTGGCATTGATCGTTCCAATGTTTTACTGTTCTGCTCGTTCCGCAATGGAGACGAGTTTAATGGTAGCCTCGTTCTACGCACTGCTTTCTGATTGGAAGATGAACGGAGCAAGATAAGGGAGATAAGCGTTTTTATGACACACCTAACTCCCATAACAAGGAGTTCTTTTTTCATCTATCTATCTATATCATCACGCCAGATCCCTTGCAGGGTAGGCAGAGAACCGAGTTCCAACAGGTTCTTTCCTTACATACCTCTCTGGCTTTCTTCACCCTCATAGTTCGTCTCATATCTCATCATCTCGATATAAGCTCGCCAGTTACGGAGACGACTTGCCCTTCGGCTAAGACAGTCTATTTGGTCATGGTAAAATAGTCAAGCCCTTTCCCGGATACTAAAACCTTCCAGAACTCCTACAAATGAGTATTTTTCGATAGAAAAATAATCCTAATAACTGTTAATTATTTATTCAAAATTCAAAAATACATTATAATATTAATTTTAAAACCTTTTAGAAACAAGCTTTTATAGCAAATCACAGAACGAAAATATCTTGTTTAGTTCAGGATTTCTTATGGCTTCCTTCCGGCTCCATCGACCGGCATATCCAACAAGCCCAAACACGGCAGGTTTATATTGAGTAGTTGGTTGGATCCATTGGCCACCTTTTGGCTTCATTATCAGACCCTTAACACTATCTGGTTGTATAGTTCTTGTCGATACCAAACTAACAAGCCTAAACACAAGGAGGTTACGTTGTATAGTTAATCATCAGATCAGCTCCATTGTACCATATTATTGCATTGTCACACAACTTACACCCGTGCATGAAAATTGATCACAAGATTTGAACCGGAAAGACAGACGTACGATTATTGCAAGTTAAATAAAACCTTGGTAAATAAAAAAAACGATTTATACAGAAAAAAAATCAATTGTACTTTCTTATGGACGATTTCAATATCTAACGCGACAATAAATGTGTATCTATCTAACGCGACGATAGATTTGACCTATTACCAGTAGAATTTGGATATATTTAGTACGCAAATATATTGTTGAGTTGAATATTGAAACTAACCATTAATTTATTTCAAATGCAAGGTGGGCCGTTGACTTGGTTGGACCGTTGGCCGTTGGATGCGTACAACACGAAGCTGTTCATCGTGGTGATCTTTGGATAGGCTTTATTGTCCTATTAACATCTTGGCTGTAGATAAAAATCGTTTTTTAGACCGAAGGATGGTGTAAAATTTTTCTGTTGTCTAGCGACTCCTTGTTTTGACTATTCATCATTCATTTGTTCCCGTATATTTTTCCTTTTTCTGTTAAGAATTACCAACTGTAGTGACAAGTTGACTTACTTGTCTGCAGGCTCAGATAATGTATTTTTAACCGACTTCAAAAAGGAGGAGGTTATATGTTCGGTTGTATGTATGTTTTTTTTTATGTATGTATAGCGATATTTCCGTCAATTGTGGACCGATTTTGATGATTTTTTTGCATTGGGTTGAGTACAGCTCCGAAGTGGTTCCATTTTAATTTCATTGGTATTGGACCTTGGACTTAGAAGATACACCAGGGAACTCCTTAACGACAAACAATAGGCATGTGTAAATTGAGATATTATGGGTATTACGTCAATCCTATAGGTACCCTTTTATAGAACTAAGCAGTATATAAGCCAACTTCAAAAAAGGAGGTTCATTATTCGTCCTTTTTTATAACTCCTTTGCTTATGAACCGATTTTCATGATTCTTTTTGCATTGGGTTCAGTATAGTTTTGAGGTGGTCCTATTTTAATGTGATAGGTATTAGACCTTGGACTTTGAAGATACAAGAGGGAACTCCTTAACGGCGAACAGCACGAATGTATAGATTTCGTTATTATAGTCATTATATTAATCCTGTAGGTACCTTACTGTACAACTTAGCAAAATAATATAATATCGGTATATAAATATTATGAAATAATTCGTCACTTAAAATGGTAAAATAAAAATTTTTCAAAAAAAAGTTAAGCCGACTTAAAAAAGCAAAAAATAAATTGGCCTGCAGGCGTCGGGGGAGGGCTCCCCGACGTCTGACCAGCAGCAGGCCCAAGTAGAGAAAGCGCCGTGTCACGCGCGCTTCGTACGGAGTCAAACCAGAGACGTGGTCTGCGTCACTAGACTCAGACCGAGGCCCGCCCTGTCGCAGACGAAATGCCCACGAGGCGACCCCTGCGACAGAGCACTCGGCCAAGCGAAGGACACCGGGGGGTTTTAGTGGGTGCGAGCCCCACATAACTGCCACACCAAGCCTACTCTGGTGTGGCATTATGCGGCAGGCATTTCCCCCCGAAAAAAAAAAAAAAAAAAAAAAAAAAAAAAAAAAAAAAAAAAAAAAAAAAAAAAAAAAGTCGGTGCCAAGTAACCGACTGCACCAACCAGCACCGACTTAAAATATTTATTTTTTGCTTTTTAAAGTTGGTTTACCTTTTCTATTTTTTAAAAAAAGATTTTTACTATTACATACGCTTATTCGCTTCTAGTTCACAGCTTGCACCCATTACGTATCCGGACTTCCAGCTACAAATATAAATGACCATATTTATTTTATCTATCGCTTCCGATAACTAATGTTATTTACTATCATTATATAATTACTTCTGCGAATAATACGATCTTTATCTGGCTTTTATGATTGATCTATTGATTCTTGCTAGTGTTTTATGGAAACGCAAAAAGTTTATTTTAACTCTATATAAAACTAGATAAGTATTAAATATACGAGGTTTGGATGAAATTTGGGAGAGGTAGATTATAGAATGTTGAGAGAAAGAATGACGGTACCTACAGATATTAACGTTGCAACAGTGGGAGGATATAAAATGCCGGGAAGGTCCTGGACAGTATCTCATCTGTTGGATAAGATGTGCGTCTTGGTAAACGACGAGCGTGTATGAGATGAACTATAAGAATTGAGGAAGCAAAAGAGATCTGTAAAGGAAGATGTTTTTGGAATTCTGTGCTCTTTGCCTACCTCGCAAAAGATCCGCCGTGACGATATAGGTTTTCTCATTTCGCATGGCTCATCTCATTTCATTATCTGGAATAACGGTTGCGATAGTATACTATTTCCAAGAATCTAGAGAGACTTCAGCAGCTTTACGATGTGCTACACTTAAAAGCATTTTAATGCCCAAGTTATGTATTTCAACTAGAAAATGTCCCAGATTTCGAGACTTGCACACCTTTAAGCAGTATAAACCTACTCACAAAGGCAGCATAGTCTGAATATTAGCAGCCTCCAAAAGCTTTTACGGTCCCTCGTCGAAGCTTGTAATATTATAAATAGGTTAAGTTTGGAGATGTTCTCAGTAAACAGAGGTCACTGGATCGACCAGTGCCATAGTGCATTCAAGTCTCATTTTGTGGCTTAGATGGCGTTCGTATTAAGCGTATAATCTGCTGCCAACTGTAAGTGGTTTCGTAGCGAGTTTTTGTGTGAATAAGTAAGTCGAATAGATTTTTTTTAGCCACTAGTATTGCCTTCACCTTGATTTGTACAAAAAGGCATATGCCAAGCAGTAAAACAGTATAAACTGTGACTGATTTAGTTTTATATTTCTTTTGCTATATTTCAAAACCAACGATACCCATACTTTCTATAAAATAGAGAGCACTAGCGGTAAATTTAACTCTTCAGGAAATGAATTTTTAAAACCTTTCTTTAATGCCCACTAAAGAACTTCTGAAAAATAAAATCATGCTTCATAACCAATAAATAATAAGTCAGTTACTCAGTAACAGACTTTAAGTAGGTAGATAATTTGGCATCTTTTTAAAAACTAGCATGTCAGATTGTGTAAATATCGTTTCCTGCACATCGCAAAATATTCACATTATGACGCGTATATCCCTTTTATTTAACATTCTAGCTGTTTCCCGCGGCTTCGCACGCGTTTATTTTGTAATTTGACATAGATTTATTGTTTTTTTTTTCTTCAGGGTAGCAACAGATTAAGTATATTAAAAAATTACATGAGAATAATTACTTAAAATAAAGCCTTTACAGCTAACCACAATAGATTTCCAGCATAATTTAATTGTACGAAGAAACATTAAAGAAAGATGAGGTAACATTAATAGTTAGGTGAAGGTCGGATTATTATGTCTATAATATAGAAAAATTGAGAACATTAATCTTAAAAATTGAGAGCATTATGAATACAAATACGAATGTTGGAAAACATCAATTACATAGCCATACACAACAGCGCACTACAATTAGATTATATACAATTAGATAGATAGGTGGGACTTTTTGGAATAACAATTTTCCAAGACTTAAGAGACACCTCCATATTAAGTTTATTTTCAATCTGTTCAGCCGTGTTAATATGGAGAAATAAAAACAACTATCCCCTGAAATCTTGCATTTCCCAAGGTAAAAAGTAGTCAACAGTCGCTGAGAAATCCTACATTTTCCAATGATAGTGTATTTGAAATCGGTTTTACCGTTCTGGATATTAGCACGGAGAAACTTTTTTTTTATTGTACCTGTATGAGCATAAAATATCTTCGTTATTTCAAAATCACAAATCCCAAATCAATATTCCCGTGTGCTGTGCGGGGCTCTTACCTGCGATTATTTGACAAAGTAAGTAAGGCAGTCTACGTTTTATCGCTTAAACCAAGTCGTCTTTGTTTTCCAAAAGTATTTATAAATTCGACTTAAATATGAGTAAATTTTCGCTGTAGAACAATTTTAGCAGGTCCCCAGGCTTCCAAGCGCCGATGAAGAGAAAGAAGGAAATCGACGGATTGCCAGGCTTATCTTTCGACAAAATAAGATTAATATGTTTGGACCCTCATGCAGGCCGGTTAAAACCAACCAAATGCATATAATGCAGGATAATATCGGCATGATCTAGTGTGTAAACAAAGTTACATATATCATATTATTATTTCACGACTTAAGATACTTTAATACTATCTACCAATCTATATCACCACGTCAGATACCTTGCGGAGTAGGCAGAGTGTATCTACAGAGTTCCAACAGGTTCTTTCCTTACTGACCTTTCTGGTTTTCTCATAGTTCGTCTCATACACGCTCGCCGGTTACGGAAACTCTTGTCTTGCTCTTCGGATAAGACATGGTCTATTTAGTCATGGTAAGTTAGTCTAGTTCTTCCCCGATATCTGCGTCCTGTTCTAGGTACACTACCAACTGACAGCGGCGTGGAACTATTTGACCCTTTGTAAATACGTATATCTCTTTTTTTACTACCGTTTTTATTGATATTTCTTTGCTGTTTTTTTATGTAATTGTAAAAATTGTATATAATTTGTGAAACTATAAATGGTTGTTGTTCTACGTCCTTTAACTTTTGATTTTGTATATCTGTGTGGTTTCTTTCATATTAAGTTTATTTATAATTCGTTAGATATGAAGAAACAATAGATATTCCACAGAAGTCGTGCTATTTTTCGAGATAAAAAGTGTTTTGTTTTATTTTACGATGTAAGACACCTTCATATAACGTTGCAGTTAAATTCGTTTAGCTATTTTAATATGAATAAATACCAGCTATGTCGCTAGAACCGTGATTCTTTCCGAGATAAAAAGTATCTCAATTATTATTTCGAGACCTAAAACACCTTGAAATTGTTAGTAAGATCCATTCTGTCATTTTAGTTCGAAGAAATAAAAACAAGATATCCCGGGAGAACCTTGTAGTGAATATATTGTATACGCATAATTCCAAGATTGAAGAGACACCTTCATATTCAGTTTCTTTTAAATCCGTTCAGCCGTGTTAATATGGAGAAATAAAATCAACTATCTCCCATAAATATTGCATTTCCCGAGCTAAAAAGTAGTCTTGAATAACTTCTGAAAATTTTTCCATTTTCCAGTAATAGTCTTTTTAAAATCGGTTCCACCGTTCTGGATATTAACACGGACAAACAATTTTTTTTTATTGTGCCCATATGCATTTAAAATATCTTATTTATTTGAAAATCACAAATCCCAAATCAATATTCTTGTACGCTGTGCGGGTATCGTACCTGGGGAACTATTCAACAAAGTAAGTTAAGCAGTCTACGTTTTATCGGTTAAACCAAGTCATTGTTTTGAAAAAGTATTTTAAAGTCAACTTAAAAATGAGTAAATTATTGTTGTACAACATTTTCAACAGGTCCCCAGACTTCTTGTCACCCGTGAAGAAGACGAGGGAAATCGAAGGATTGCCAGGCTTTTTTAGCCTAAATATGATTAATATCTTTGAGCCTTCATGCAGGCCGGTAAAAATCCACCAAATGCATATTGGAGTGATTTTATATACCACTTACACGGATAGTATCGGCATGGTTTAATGTGTGAACAAAGTTACCTATCACATATTGCTATTTCACGACTTAAGATACTTCAATACTGTCTATCAATCTACATCATCACGTCAGATTCCTTGCAGGGTAGGCAGAGAGTACAGATTTCCAACAGGTCATTAAAGTTTCGTATCCGGCCTATTCATCGTTAGAATTCTCTCCGGAAGGAACAATCCTGAATGAATCATCCGTTTATGCACGAAATGATGTTTGAGTGTTTAAATCAAACGTGTATGAACAATTTTTAGTAAATGCTTTTAACTACTGCATATTTTTTCGCGAGGGGACGAACCTGAGTCCAATATCAATTCATGGAGGAATTCATGTCATGTCATTCATGTTCAGGAGGAAATCACATAGTTTACGTCGTAGCATTGCAGTTCGGGACAAACAGTAATAAAGTTTTGCGGAATATCCTACGACAATCTAGTAGCTTTGTTGTTTTGGAACAATGAATAATTTATCAAAATCTACTCTATTTTTCTTTTCTCAGGAACTGTTACATTTCTCGAAAATATAAGTATACAGAGCTGTGATCCTTAGTACAGGCTACAACTATCCCAAATTTCATTAAAATTTATCAAACAGGGTATAGAGTAAAATGTCTTTTTAGAATTTTAATGCTAATTTTTGTATTTTCTGAAAGAACTTTTTGATTTTCCGGTATAAATACTATTTAATATGTTATCTAACATTTTAAGAATTGCGCGTGCAATGTTTCATCAAAATCCGCCTGGTAGTTTTTGCGTTATGTTGGTTACCCTTGAACAGATAGACAGATGGACAAACAGACACGAAAGCCAAAAATGTAGAAATGGCTTCTACACGCGACCGCAGACTAAGGGTATCAATGGAAGTAAAACACTAACATGTGAAGTTAAGAAACTACCATCCAATAAGATTAGAAACTGTAATATATTCATATTTAATTATCTCCCAAAGGGATCGTTAGAGATTTTAAGAGCGTTGTGGTTATTCACGTACCGTTAATTATAATGAAGCCTACAGAAATCACCCTAAACTATCTTACTACAGAGTAAAAGGTTTCTCTCCGAAATTGAGATGAGAGAGAATAGGTTATACTCAACCACGTGGCTCCGGTTGGTGGAGGCAGGTTTGAAACACGTGCCATTGGAACTATTGAAGCTGTCGGTGAAGTATCCAACTCGGCTTAACGACTGCCACATTAAGTGGCAGCCGGTACCAACAGCTAAACGTGTCTACTGAGGCAGGAAAATATACCTTACTACCGTAATACTACTGTTGTAAAGATCAGATGACAGACTGCAGTTAACCGTATATTCTGGACAGGAATTTGACTTCCCATTTTGAAAATTCTTCGGTATCTCAAATCCTTAAAGAAAATACACTTTTTTGAGATTCTCAGAACCTGTTGGAGAGTACAGATACTCTCTGCCTACCCCACAAGAGAGTGTGGGCTTATAAGATAGATGTTTGTTCTTCGGGATTTTGAGAACACTGCTCGTAATCCGAGAAAAAATCTTTTGATTTAATGTGTGTGATTGATTTTAAACACGTGCGTACGATCTATAAACATAGAAGATAAGTCGCAATGTCCGTACGGGTAACTAAAGAAATATATCTACTGAGCATTCGCAGCCAAAAGTACAAAAACCTTAAACATAGCTAGAATACGCATCTCCCCTACCTATTAACAAACTCGGAGGGATCAAAGAATCCACTTGCACACAACTATTTATATGAGCTCCTCCTTCGTTTTTTTTTATTACGGTGCGTCCACACCGCATACATTTGAGAGCAAGTATTTAAAAGCGAGCATTCACGCGTTTGTGTTTAAAAATTCCATTGAAAGTCTAGTATGCATTTGCGTACCTTATGGTTACTAAAATAGTATAAAACATAATGACTGCCTCTTTGGTCTAGTGGCAAATATTGCGCGTAGCAATCACGAGGTTCAGGCTTCAAATCCAGGTCGAAAAAATGTAGTTTTTCCATCGAAAAATCCCCAGTATAAGACCGGAGCCTGGAATTGTGCCCGGTTGTATGTGTATGTTAATAGGCTCGACCCATAATACATAGGACCTTACATGGTTGGCAAAAACCCAGAATACCTCTGCCACCCCTGCTTGTGGAATATAGGCGTGATGGTGTTTATTTAGTTTTATTTTACAGAAATATTCGTTACCCATTAAAGCTATTATATCATTTATAATTGTCAAAAAATTTAAGCTCTACCACCATTAGGGATTGTAATTTCTATGGGAAAAAACGGGATATAGCTCTACAGTTTGATATATTAGCTAACACGGTTTTCTGGCTTTATTGTTACCTAGTTGTTGGTTATAGTAGAACAATAGATTAGTCTACAATAAAGGGTGGGTCAATAAAAAACTACATGCTCGCATGTAAGCTTTAGCATGGGTTACTCATTCCTCTGTGAAAGGCGCGACGCGACACTGCATAAACATCAATTAATTGAGGTGGTACATAGACATTTACACACTACTCTGCATCACATGGCGTCGCATCACTCACCTAGAACAACCGATATCAGTCGGGTTGGAATCATAATCAGGCAATTTTTTATTCATGTTAACCATTACAGTATTTATGAATCGTCAGAAAAGAAACAAAGACCACCACCACTTCGGAATGTCATTCCTGTGGCGAAAAAGGTCAACAAACTCCACAGTTACTTTTTTAAAATAATATTTTTACTTATTTTTCCATCTAAATTTTGTTGTGCGGTATGGTTGAATAATGTAGGCTGGTCTATTAGGTCTATATATCTACTGCTCAAATGCTCGCAGCTACTCTTTAAATAAGGATGTTTGCGGTGTGGGCGCACCTTTATATTCCCTTTTTGTTCCTTACAATTTTCGGAAATGTTTGTACTCTATTTAAAAAGTTCTGATAGGATCCATTTCCTTATAGATCGGTGTATATTTGGATAATCACTTTTCCCTGTGCCATTTTGATTACGTTGCTCCGGGTAAGTATGATAAATGGGGGTATTTAGGAGTGTTTTTCCTTGTCCGTTCGGATTTCCTTATGAAAGAAAGATGGGGATTAAGTGGATGGTTGGGGAATTTCTCGGTTGATGAGTTTGGTGATTTGTTAGTGGAAATTTGATGTGTATGGAATTTTGGAAAGATGAATATTAATTACTGCAATTTTGTACAAAGATGACTTGACTTTCTTGTGACTCGCCATGACTCTTAAAGATACCCAAAAAAACAGTATATGGTACGCTCTTAGAGCTGTATTTGCAGTGATCAACGTCAATTTAGATTCAGTCCCAAAAAAACGGTGACCCGTTTGTGGAATTTCCAATTTCGAACGTATCCATGCTTCTAAAGTTTCATGTCAAACTAGAAGCCTTGTAGTTGACATGATCAATTCTAAAAGCGGGTGGCCACAAACCTGCCTCCGCCAATCTGGATTAGATCTGCATAGTAGAGTATGACCTATTCTCTCTAACTTCTATTGACAGAAAATGCCATACTCAGCACAGTTCAACTTTTCTTGTTGATATTCTTAAAAGGAGAGTAAAAAACGAATTTAATATATGAAAGAAAGAAACAAAAAACATTTATTTCACTAACACACTATAGAACAGAGTAAATAGGCAGTTATATAATGTAAATATGTATTCAGATAAAACTGAAATATATAAGACAGCACTCAGCTCAGAAGAAGGCAGAAACAATATTAAATAATGCTAGTAATATCATACAAATTAATTTATAAATAAAATACAATTATATTTATAGAAAAGAATGTGTATCTATATTGTCTATGAATACGAATCCATATAACATGACGATATTGACAATAACGTAAATAAAGAATGTCAAATCAAAAACAAGAAACACTCTCGTTAAGTGAAATTTTGTTTTTTTGCCGTAATGGCGACAAGAAGCCAATTTTTATAATTTACTGTTGTACTCTATTATTACTTGACATTGGCGAAATACACTGATAAAGTGTGGGCCATTAATTAAAATAAGAAGAAGAAGGAAGTCAAATTTGGTATTTGATAAATTAAAAAACGCACGTGTGTCATGAAGGTAATATCAAAACATTATTATAATCTTTGCACCAAACGATAATAAGATAAGAGATTGAAAAGAATGGCGCATAACCATTGCCATATGAGGGTATTGCTTAGTATTGTTAATTTATTCCTTGATTGATGTGGCCAAAAGTGTATGTTATTTACTTTGTTCCCTAACAATTTTAGTGTTGTTTGTTGGGCAAGCAGGGGCAAGCAAACTTTTTCCATGCCGAGATACATCAGAGACGAACGGATTGTTCAATACCAAGGACATGTACACGACCGTACTGCCTATATAGTTTGAACACTCAACAAATAACCTCCAACACAGAACGTGAATAATTTACTTGTAAGTCTCCAAAATTAATTGATTAAATAGTTTGCCATCGCTTTAGCCGTTTTAGGTTATTTTGGAGAAATTGCGGATGCTTAAAATTCATAGTGCCCGCAATACCTTTAATCATACCTGCGCATAGTTATACGCAAGGTTTGTCAGCAAACCAAAATGGACCTTAAATTAAATAGCAGTAATTCCCCAAAGTCAATAATCTCCAGTAAATTATATACATTATATTCCAAGTCCGAAATATTGAATTCGAGATCACACAAAGCTCTCAGACCTCAAGGTAATGAAGTAGAGCGGAGTAAGGACGGAACTAATTGCAGATATTTACCGGTGGATTCCGGCGGCGAATTCCTGCCCCGGGCAGATGTCCTGGTTGGGATGGATGCCCCAATTTTCTGATTCCTTAAGAGAACAGTTTGGTATTATTTGTAAGTCATGTATTAAAAGTAAATTTAATTTTTTTTTACTAGGTACTTCGAACAGATTAAAATATGGGCTATTGATTTGTATTCTTGCTGGATTTGTGGAATACGTGATAAATAAGAATAAGAATAATTTTATTGTTGAAAAAGACTTAGCAACTAAGTGACTATCTAAGAGCCCCAAACTAGACGAAAAGTCTGTGTGCTTAACTTATATTTTCACTTAATTTTACTCATTAGACTTTAAATCAGAATTATTTTAGTCGAAGTAAAGAAATACCTTCCCAAAAGGTAGATTTGCATGTAACTAGAAAGCATTGTATGTTACGCTAACATAATGTACTAGTCTAAGATGTTACGCTTTGCTCGATCGCGTCGGCGTGTCCCCGCACATATCTTAACCAGAAAATTTATTTTTTAAATAATAAAATAAATTGACTAATTTTAGGTTATTGTGCTTTATTTTAATTTATTTTTAAATTTGTGATCCATATTATCGGTCCAGCTGGACTCCTTTGAACTGAGGATACAACTGTCTACGCTTAAAGGGATATGGTGTGACTATAAGGATAAATCGATAAATAAAATCCCAGGAACATATCAGTGAATGAATTAGAGCGCAAAAAAATTGGGATTACTTATTTTGTACTAGGTTTTATTAGCTTGTTTTCTTCTTTGCCTACTTCTTTGCATGTTATGTATTTACTTTGAAATTGATTATAAATTTCCCGAAGAGCTACAGACTTGAAACTTTAAACATAACACATCAACGCAATATTTATTAAATCTATTTTATTTGTGTCATGAAACCTTGTAACTTATGAATTCCATTGGAAAGTTACCGGAATATAATCAATTCTAGCATCAACTCTTTATGGGAGTCACGGTTGCCAAGCAGTATCAGCAATTCTGGACTATTTTCATTGAATTTATTACTCGTACTCCCATTTTATGGACGATTTTAAGTAATGCGGTCAGTTTGATTGCAAATATTTACATTGCAAATATTGAGATCTGAAGTAATATGCTCAAAACATTTTGTTATGATTAGGTTTTTTATGACATTATTTGTAATCTCATAGTCACGCTTGATTATAGGGCAGGCTCTGGTAGTTCTGACAAATACATAGAAAAAAATTTGGACGAAATATATGGAATGCAAAAGTGGAAGGACTGAGTTACCGGAAAGGAAATAGACTAAGTATATTGCTATGATTAAATATACCGTATTTTATCAGATGAACGAGATAAGAATCTTTGTATCCGGCGAGCTTGTATGAGACGAACTATGAGAGTGGAGGAGGTGAATGCGTTCTTCGAAGATAGAACCTGTTAGAATTTTGTGTACCTATACTGCAAGATACATGGTCTTTTACGTACATAAATCTACGAGTAGCAAGTGACTGTATCACTGTTACCTTGCCAACTATATCGATCTGAAACTTAATTCAAATTCCAAGTCACTCTGTTTAAAACCTACGTAAATCCAAGTACAAAATACTAAAAGAAACTATAAAAAAGTTTTAAAAGAGAACGCCGAGGGAAAGAATCGAGTAGGAATCAAATGAAACTAAAGTTAGTTTGAGAGTAAAGTTGTCGTTCAGTGTACTTACTGCTCTGTTAACGGTGAATAGGTCTCCTGCTGCGGTACAACTGCCGGAGTTATAAGTAGTTTTGTCTTACACTTCGTACTGATGTGATTTGTTTTGGTATACCTCCTAGCCTTGTTTTTTTATGTGGTTAATGACTTCATTAGGAACTTTCTTTCTTTAGAAAGGAATAATCTGACATCGGATTTTTGCGAGCCTTGGAAATTTACGGATCGTATTAGACTGCAACTGACTGAAAATCCTTAGGTTGCCGCAACAGCAAGAGGAATGTAACGATGCCTCTCTGTTACCTGGATCGAGGATTACTCGGCTCACTGAATTGCCGATATACATAGGGTCCTAGTTAATTTAAACTGTTTCATAGAAGGAAAATAGAAGGAGAACAAGTAATATTAGATTTCAAGTTCAACTAATGTAGCTAGAGCCCAGAATACCAAACAAGAAAAAGGCCGGCAAGTTAAAATAGAAAAACAGGTAGAGCAAAAGTCCCAAATGTGTTGAAGTAGTTGGAAACAGATATATGGAAAAATCGAAAAGCTATAAAAAACCTTCATATATAGGGAAATCTTGACCTAAAACAACTTTTCTGCAGTTTTATATGCTTTTTTTATTCCTTTAATTAATGTAGCACAAATTTTAATCATAATAATCATCATAGATATATCTTTTTACAAATCAACAAAATTATCATAATGCTACCTACCACTTCACGTACCAAATAAAAGAACTGAATAGATGATAACAAGCGGTATAATTAAGCGCGGACGGCGAAAAATAATGAGAAAGCAACTTGTTTTAATGAATACTATAAGTGCCGGGAAGTACTAAAGATGCCGAGAGTATGCTAATTAGGGTCGGGTTTAAAGGTCTATTGTCAGGAGAGGTTTGCGATGACGCTCATGAATTGCGGCTGCATACAAAACGGGAGTTAAGAAGGTTCATTTTAATTAACTACCTAAATAAAGAACTCTGCAGTACTCACGAGCAAACTAGTAAATCAGCTAACAGTGTTATAAACTTCTAAGAACAGTTCGTATGTTCATTACAATCGCAAGAATTCACTTGTCTAAAACAGCAGTAGGTTATTGTATTTGATGAAATAAACAAAAAAATAAATATAGAAAACATTTACAACCCAGACAACCCAGATTTATAAATCGCATACTAGTAGTGCGCAAAAATACCCTTAGAGTATAACAGAATAACCATTACCCTCCCAAAACGGCAACCGCGACCATAAATTACCTGTGAATACAGTTCTTTACTCAATATCTCACTGCAATGATAATAAATAATAAAGTTGTATGTTTCAATTACCATAATTGCCACCATTCATAATATACGGTACAATAAAATTCTTAAGAAAAGAGAGAAAACACTAACATCGTACTGATTTATTAAGGCATCCCTCAGAGGTGCAATTTGGCCTACGAGTATTTCTTATAGGACCGGTCACAAAGTGTTTTTTATACTTCATTGAAAAGTTGTCAAATAATTGAAATAAATTAACCTTTAACATACATAGTCATATCTAGCCAATCAGAAAATTGTAAAAGTATCGAACAGAATACAAATCATTTTTAATAGAAGTCATATCATTATTTACAAAGCATTGTTCCAAATCTTTATCGGCAATTTCTTTTTACATTCCAATGAAGTTAGAAATGTTTGAAGTAAATGCTATACTTAATATAAAATAATGGTACCCAATGTATAGGTACATTCAAATATGCAATAAATGTAGCATCTCTCTCGAACTACTGCGAACAGTTATTGGATATTCGATCGGGTTCAATGGAGTCCATTAACATCGTAATGAAATTATACGCAGGTCAAATGAAGTGTTCTAACCTGCGGGACTGTTTTGCTATTGCAAGGCAAGATAGTGTATAGTTTACGACAGTGTTCCTGCAGAGGTGAAGGAAGACAGATAATATTAGCACTATGTTTGTTGCTTTTATTTACGAAGAAGTAAAAAATAGTTTACAACCACTTTCTTCATTTCTAAACTTTCTACTGTACACTATGCCTGTATTGTGTGTAAGATATATTTATATATTTGCATAGTATGATATATGTATATATATATAATATTTTTATAATATGTATGTAGGTAATATGATTACAATATGTTTTATCTAGGTTAATATACGCCACCAAAACTGTCCTATTCCTTATGTTGCTTCTTCCAATGCATTGGTTGTCTATAAGAAATTGATAAGTGACCATTTCAATTAGGAGCATCTCCATGATCTGGCAGTACGTTAAGCCATATCATATAAGTTATCACTATTATTTTAAAAGTCAGTATTATAGGCTGGCTCATTGTTCTAGTACCACATAGCGGGTAACGATCACAAGGACCTACTTCGAATCCTAGGTCAGACAAAATTCTTAGTAGTATTCTGGAGACTGGAATTGTACCAGTTATACTGGCAATAGACTCACTCCATATTACATGGTGGTCTCTAATAATTTTCTTAATGCATGAAACGACTATTATAGAGACACAAGAGTATTTCGTTCGAAAAATTGTTTAACGTCATCAATTATTTCTTACGCACACCTACTGAAATGAAAGTAACATTATATTAATTCAGGCATTATACGAGTCATTAATAATTACGTATATAAAAAAGGGAGAAGTCAGAATAGCAGTCGTTCTGAGATGAGAAAAATTAGGACAGTGATAAAGTTATACGATGTGAAATTAGAAATACGTATAACGGGTATGGATATTGGATATAATATACTTACTAATTTTTTTTATAATATTAGGTATAATTATAAAATCAGAATATTAAAAATAATGCAATTATGATACACGTTTTAGAGCAACAATTTATAGGCATTATATTTTTTTTATATCCTTTCGCCTGGTGCTAAAACCAGTTTAAAATGTAAAATTAAAAAAGCAAGGGATACTTTCAAACAATCTGCTACGATAATATAGAAAACAAATAAATAGACAATAAAACACCCTGACCAAAATGAACTTTTTGGATCACACAATGATTTATCGTGCGGGTAACCCGCGATGACTTGATGTATCACGATGTGTAACGATGTAGGAGTAACGAACGCTTAAAAAATCACCGGACTTACTAAAAGCTGTTTTACTGTCTATAATATTCACTATGTCACTGAATTCCATTTCTCCCACCTTATTTCCTCTGACTTCAACGACCTATTATATCATACGTAATATTTTCCGAACATCATTCGTTATACCTTCTCCTATTACATCAGATCATCACAACCGCAAACCAAACTATAATAATAAACAAATCCCAGATTGGACGGTACCATCGAAACCGCACGTCCGAATATCCGGCCTTGCCTAATCAGATTTCAATTTACAGACCAGTTTCTATGTGCCAACGTAAATAACACCATAAAACACTACTGCTACAGTTGATTTTGGTTTGATAAATTTTGCAGTCACATCTGCTCTTTATTGGAATGTAAACTTTACTATTTGAAAATTATGGTTCGCAATTCAATGTTCCCGTTTGTTTAAATTAATTTCGCACTATATCCGGAATAAAATATATGCGTGTGTTATAAGTTGTATTTGTGATTAGTCTGCTTTAAATTTTTATTTATTTTCTTGTATAACTTAAATATGGGCAGCTATTTGTTTTTAGGTTTATCCATAATACACACAGCACCGTTAGTCAAGTGTGTCTAAGGAGTACAGTGCGGCGTATTTTCACTCAACTCCCAAATCGGGAAAAGTGTGTTTTCTCTATCTCTAGTAACAGTCTGATTTTAGGTCCCAGTGGTATGAGCCAACTAACATTATAGCGGGCACATATCTAAACTTGCCGGGAAATTCAGATTGCAGAAAGGCATCAATAATAATCATTCTGTCCAGTCTAGGATTTTAACTTAAATTCTAGTTATCGCTAGTTGTGCAACTAGCATACGCCTAGACTAAAAGATAGCCAAAGTCTTACTAAACCTATGGATAGGATATCCTTAAGGTTTCCTCCAGAATATTCCTTCAACAAACATTGTGGTTACGTACCCATTATAAATACTCGTTCTTCTGTCTTTTAAAATACTGTTTCAAAAGTATCTGACTATTTCACAGGGATATCCCTGTGGTCCTTATTTTGCGTATCTGCTGCAGCACAGCGCATGTCATGTATAGCTAATTTTGTCCGGATCAGGTTTGCGGTGACACAGTATGCCGGCGGAGCGTCGGCTGACCGCGGAATCCGCTTTGTTTGCATCAAATTATGTTGTGCACGTAGAAACATACGTGACCAGAACTGATAACATTGTTTATTTAAAAGCCGCAGCATCGACAGTTCACGAAATAAACATTAACGAGGTTATCCAGAATTCGGCTCGTACGCTCTGAGATAGGTGCAAACATGTACAAACAAACTATGAGAGTCATCAATTTGTATTGAGAAGCGTGCAGCCTCTTTCATTTTTATTTAGTAAATTTGTAGTATGTAAGCATGTGAACTCTATAGAATTAAGTGTAAAAAGCGCTGAACGTTAGCATTTAGAGCCCAGTCCACGCTTACGAGTGTTGAAGCACGTTAAAAACTAGAGCGTTTAAGCGCCGACTGAAGCAAGTTTACAACACTAATAGCATTAAGCTAACTAGGCTATGCGAACTGTTTATAATTAATTAAAAGTCGTCTGAAAATATATTTAAAAAACGGCTTATTAGGAGCTGTTCAGAAGGGTGACCGTTTGTGGCGATTTCATTTCTGAGAGTCCCTTTGCTTTAGTAGGCACGCTAAACTATTGATCTCGAAGACCATTTCGTATTTCGTTAAGCTAATTTAAAAGTCATAAGGACAGCTTTATAAGTTTCAACAGCAAATGACCACAAATCTGCTGCCATTAGGTCTGTGTCAATCATTGCTGAGACGATTCAATGATATGAAACGTAAACGAGAACTACAAGATATAAAACAGTTGTGGTAAAACAAATGCTTCAATTTCTAAATATCGATTTTACATTCACCTCTATAAACCAGTCGGTATCTATCCATCTAGTATTGAAATCAAGAATAAAACAACATCTTTTATTTCAATTCGAATCTCCATCTCAATTTCCTTTCTTTCTTATATAATGAACGAATACGTGATGCGTTTTTTTGGAAGGTGATGTTATTCAGTGATTTAATGTCCCAAATGAGGCATATATGGATTCGAATCATTGCACTGTTTTTGATAAAAATGAGCGAAACGAACAATGAGACAGTCTTGCCATGTCTAGTCTCCATCAATCCACCCTGGGCCCGGTGGTAGTGTGTGGCCTACTCTTTTTCCCCGATTTGTGAGAGAATGTGTTTCCCAGTAGTGGGACGATAGAGCCTGATTTGTTTTTTATATTGAGTAGGTATTTTAATTATTACACAAGCTTATCCCTCATGCCTACCCGTATTATTGATCTAGTGTCGAAAAATAAACATAGCGATCGCGAATTCCCACGTTGAAATCCTAGAACTAAGTGTAATTTTTCGATAGAAAAAAACGATTGGTTTTTAGTCCGGAGTCTGGAATTGTACCTGGTATAATGGCAATAGAACCGGCATCGTCGGCGAATGCGTGTACATAATACATTTCTGCCACTCCCGCTTGGAGGTGTATATGTTTTTTGTTAACAAGCTTCTCCAAAGTCTCCTATGTTTCCATGTGACGTTTACACTAATAACAAATGTTGACGCCATGTTTGTTTCTGTTTTTTTACGCACCTGACGCTGCGGATTGTCAGCTAAACATCCATAATCTCCCTGGGGTAGCTAATGAGCGGCAATTTGTTCCGCTGACCGTACTTTGGATGAAAATGGTTTGCATAAATTCATTGCATTGTCACGCCGGCACGGTAATGATAATTTTTGGGTCCAATCCAAAGTGTTTCTGGTTGGTGTAATTTTGGGGGAGTTTCTTGTAGCGTTTCCAAAAGAGTTTACAACGATTTGGACTCCTTTTGGACCTGAGTAATTTTCGTGACCATGGTTGCTGGTTGTTGTAAAGCACTCAAAACGACGCAAACAATAAACCGCGATAGATTCTTATTCTTTCTTAGAAAATTATTTCATGTGTCCGATTTGCATAAATGTAAGAACTATAACGTAGTTAGAAACCCTGTCTGAATCTATATTATGTATAGATATAAGATAATAAATACTATTTAAGCGATGTCTGGAAGAGATTACCTATTTCTATACATGCTATTTTAGTCTTAGTAAAATATAGAAGACACTATCATTTTACGTGACACAGCAATAGCCCAAGGCTATTCTATAAAAAATATCACTTTAAAATCAACCCTGAATTTCAATCAACAGCCATTAACATTTGCCCAAAATTCATAATAGTTGGTGTTTTATTTTGACATAGAACATCCTTATGCAAGAAACGAATAAACTTCACTAAATTTTGACTGAGCCAAAGTAATTATCCCGCCAAGGCTTTATCTAACAAATGCATGAGGGAGAACACAATATGTTCATAATTTATTCACACAAACAATAAATCTAACGCAAGAGCCAACGAGAGTACAAAGAGAACAAACACAACGGCGCTCAGCTTAATAAATTCTCGCAAACTAGAATTAAATATTTTCCATTTGAGATATTTAGCTTCTAATATAAAATTAACTCGTCAAATGAGCACTTTCTCATATACCTTGGGAGGATTTTTAATTAATTATAAGCAACAATTCCTGTTAAGAGGACTTAACACAAACAGATTGAAGTTGTCTTATTAATATTGACGTTGACGGAACAGAAAGCATAGATTGTTTTCTGTTCCAATATGTAGAACAGAAGCGCGTGCTAGTTCGCCAATCCCGCGCACCCTCGCAGCACTTAACGCTCTCCTTGACGGCAGTTCTGGTTGCGATCTGTTTGCGGATGCAGGGAGTGATATTTTTTCTGAGTGTCTGAGGTTTCCGAGGGACTGAAATGAATGAGCTTGTATATTGCACTTCTATACTTTTAATTATTCTCTTTTTATATTTTCTTTTATACCAACGTAAATGATGTAGGAGCTCGTAGTGCTGTGCGACTGCGGTGTTCTTAGCGATCACTAAGGTTAAGCAGTGTTCGAATCGGTCAGCTTGAGATGATGATGATGATGATGACCGTTTGTGGCATTCATATTCGAGCGTCTCCGTGCTTCAGCAGGCACGTTAAGCCGTTGGTTTCGGTTAGCACGTGATGTGTTAAGCCAAGTTGGAAGCCTTATAGGCGGATTAATAAGCTCCAACAGCAGGTGGCCACAAACCTGCCTTCACCAATCCGCACTGGGACCACGTGGTAGAGTATGACCGAATCTCTCTCTACTCGATTTGTGAGAAAAGGCCTTTGCCCAGCAGTGGGTTAGTATAGGCTGATATTATTACATGGTAAATGGTGTACCTGCCGTGTTAGTATTTAAATCAATAAATGTAAATGTAAACTGACTGCCTCGTTCGTCTAGTGGCAAAGCGCATCGCTTTGTGATCACGAGGTCCTGGGTTCAAATCCTAGATCGGACAAGTGCAGTTTTTCTAACGAAAACTTCCCAGTACAAGTCTGGAGTCTGGAATGTGCCAAGTGTATGGCAATAAGCTCGCCCCCTATTACATGGGACCTAACATCGTGGGCGAAACGTGGATGTACTCAGTACCCCCGCTTGGGGAATATAGGCGTGACGGTGTTTTTTATTTTTTTTTGTAAATGTAAATGATAGCGTACTATCATAGGGCTGATATGTCATCCTTTACACGCTACAAATTTGGTAAAAAAATATAAAGGCGACAGCACGCTTTCTGAGTCTTTGAGTGTATTAAAGATACAGGTGACAACGTTTCGCTAACATTAATTTAGTACTGCTAAGAGCCCTAAATCAGAGTGGAGGAGGGAGAGAGATTTGTTATGGAAGTACCAATCTATCTCCCTCCTCCACTTTGATAGTTCTTCTCATACACGCTCGCCGGTTATGGAGACTCTTGACTTATCCATCAAATAAGACGCGGTCTATTGGAAAGGACGAAAGGAAAGTTGGCACGCAGAACTTTTTACTTATTTCGCAAGGGATCTGGTATTATTGTATAGATTAATAGTGAAGTGCAAATTTTAACTCCTACATAACCGTTTAGAGGATGAATTTTTGAAAAACCTTTCTTGTATGTAAGGAACTCCTGTAAAAAAAGAACTCCTGTAAAAATTCGTTCTTCTAAATCAATGATACTCAAAGTGTCCCAGAAGTCGACAATGACCTGCTAGGGATCCATGACAGCGAAACAAAAATGGGAGTTATGAGATATAAATACCATAATAGATCTCATTTAAGCAGGTGGTGACTTTCCATAAATATAATATTCTGCATACACTGCATATTCAGATTAGTTGCTTAGTTATTGCGTGGAAATTTCACAAAAGACTGTAAAGACTGTAGAATTATAATAGTTTTAGTTCTTTGTAGAAAAAGCAATCCCTTTTTTCACCCAGGTGAATTAAGGAGAACAATTCACGCCACACAGTCCAGACAATGTTAACTTACCAAAATAGGAAAGACTTGTTCTCAGAACTTACCAAAAGCTTCCCTAACCAAAATACGTTCCACTTGCCATCCACTTGGAAGTTAAAATTATTTCCCAAAGTCGTCTTGGCTATCACAGAAAATTATCTGCGCGCAATAAAGACCCATTAAGAACCCGCCGCAAATTGTTCGGCTAAGTACCCCGTACTTTGGGTTGTTTTCATCTCCGATTGTTTTCTGAGCACTCGAATCCGAGTGGCTTTGTTGAAACATTTTGACACGACTACATTCCGTTAGCAGGGGTAACAGAGATGTAGGGTATAACATTTGTCATCCTGTTCTGCTGAGTAGAAGTGAGAGTAGACAGGTCATACTCCACCACGCGTACCAACAGCGGATTGGTTGATGCAGGTTTGGAGCAATTGGGTGTTGAAACTTATCTAGCCACCCACAAGGCTCACAGCTTAGCTTAATGCCATGGCAGCCAGCTAAACGCCAGGGACTAACGACTTAGCGTGCCTTTAAAGTTTATTCATATAGAAATGTCTAAATTACCTCTATCTATCTATAACATCACGCCAGGTCATACGTCTCTGCCTTCCTCCACTCACATACACGCTCTCTAGTTTCGGAGACTCTTGACTTGTCCTTCAGATAAAACACGGTATATTTGGTCATGGTAAGATAGTCTAGGTCTTCCCTGGTACCTACAACCTTCCACTTTCGCATTGTATATCTGTTATGCCATTCTTTCTTCTGACATTCTTTCTATATGCCCGAACCAATGGAGCATACCCTTTCTCATCTAAATTACTAAATATATAAAATGTCTGTATGACCACAAACTGTTACCCATCTCAGACTTTCCAAGTCGAATGCTGCTTATAGCCTGAATTTTCTGTCGAATACCGCGGTTTTGGATAACTGAGACCGCATCAACGAGGGACACATTTTAATGATTCAGTTTTTGACTTGTACAAAAAGGGGAGGTCACATATTTACTGTCCTTTGTGTTTGTATCCAAACTCACCACCTATTATGTAGGGTTTTTGAGTATTAAAAGCGCTTGCGGATGGTCAAAAAAAACAAATGACTTTCAATAAAGCTTTACACGTAATTTTTTGCCCTTTTTTCACGAGAACAGAAATTTTAGAATGTAGATCATAAGTACCAGAAGTCCCTTTTAATAAGGCCTATTTTAAATGTAATTTTCTGTCCCTTTTTAACAAAAGATTTGTTAGAGCATGTTAAAGAGAAGCTTTGTAATACGTAAATTAAATTTGCCTTTGTTGTTAATTTTAATAAGTGGAGTTGGGTTCAGTTAAGTTTCATTAAAGTTTTGATACCTAAATTCTAATAACAGTGTTTTATAAGTAAGATTTTTATTATTAAGACACACACAGTGTTGGATAAGAGAATGACAAAATAGTTGTACTATAAGAAAATGGAAGAATAAAGGTACCGGGGAAGACTGCAAATAAACCATGTTTTAGGTATCTGATAGTCGCTAAAACAAACAAAAACAATACTAAAAGGCACGAAATAGTAATAAAAAAGGGTGTTTATATATTTAATAACAGTTTAAAATAGTATAACATAATTCAAAATGAAAAACGTGTGGCGCATACCATATTATTACCCGACTACCGCAAAGCCTATATATTTACGAACGTTCCAACGTAACGCTTAAACTATTCTACCGATTATGATGAATGATGTGTCATTCGATTTGTTATTATGATCAGGTTACATTTTATACGAACAAAAACTATATGAAGGATAGTACATTCAAAAGTGCGGAACTCTGATTTTTTTTGCTATCTTATGGAGAGGTCAAATGTAGGATAAGAAAATTTTGCTATAGTTCAGCGTAAATCCCGTAGTCGACATTTTATTTATTTTCCCTTTCAGTGTGAGAGAGGTGGCATCTCTACCTCTATGACGTCACTATAGGTTAAATTGTTAAGTATTCCACAAATCTGATCTCGATAAGTCACTCCCCTAATAAGAAAAAAATATCTAAAAGGACGCGAAAATCTACACATTATTTACTCGTTCAAAAGATGTGATCCGAAAATATGTAACTTTGGCAAATCCAGTGAGCGAATTGGAAATAAATAGGGTTCGAATCCGTTCAATCATATTTTTACTGTTCGCGTGAGAGAATAATGGCGGGTAATATTGGTATAGGTTTTAGCTGAATAGAATACTCTTGATCCTGTATCTTGAGTGTGTGAAGATTGATTTGTATAAGTGGCAGAGAGATGATACAAGCCGGGATATAATTATATCCCTTGTGATATAATTATGTTTCAGTCTCTAATCTATATCATCACGCCAGATCGCTTGAGGGGTAGGCAGAGTACAGAGTTCCAACAGGTTTTTTACTTATAGATCTCTCTGGCTTCCTCCACTGTCATAGTTCGTCTTACTCACGCTCGCCGGTTACGGAGACTCTTGAATTGCCCTTTTGATAAGACACGGTCTCTTTCCCCATGGTAAGATAGGTCTTCCCCGGTACCCACACCCATTCACTTTCGCATTGTTTATCTGTTTTGTCATTCTTTCTATTCTCATCTTTACACCGATACCATCTTTCATAGCTACACGCTTTCTTGCTACGCTGTTGCAAATACGATTGGTCAGCTTGACTCCATAGAGCTCGAATTTCGACCGCGTTTATCCTGCTTTCGTTCTATTTCTTACATTCCCGACTCTCAATCTCGGTCTCAATCTAGTAATATAGTATATTCTTAAACTAATTTCATGAAATAGTGAACAACTGAAGGATACAATAAAATAACTCTCACGATACATTTTTTCACACAATCCTGAAACATTTAGTGATAATTTTCTCATCATCATCATCTTAAGTGTGGGAATAGACTATCCTTTCTATGGGCAGTACGCTAGCCCCTTTACATTAAGGGCCTTTCTTTTACGTGGGGAAAATCCTGCATAGGATTTTTTAGGGGAAGTTAGCGGGGTATGTCGGACTCCTACCGCCTCGAAATCCCCACCTTCTTATTTAGTCTTATGTCAGGAGCAACTACCTCTAAGGCACCAACTACCTCGACCAGTGTAGAAATCATTAAATTGGCCCCGCTCTCATGTAGGCAGGTAGTGTTCAGAGATCCAAACTTAACAGGATGCCATTATGCTCCGACCTAAAAGACTATGTTGCACCTATTGGTCTGCATCTTGTGCCCCATCACTTCTACAAGGGAAGAGCTGAGCGTAACTATGGACGGCGTGATTCAGCTAGCTACTCACTTAGTGGGACAAATATGAATCATTAACAGGAAAAGAAGTCCCGACTAAATTTAAATGTATATTTTATCTGCTTCCAAGTGTTTCATTGGACATATTTAATAACATTTTCCTATAGTATATTATATGTAATAGCTTATAAATGGCTTGTAGTTAATAATGGGAGCATCGAATATTGTTTTTAATAGCTGTAAGCTATCCAAATAAAATAACAACTCCATGGGGATCAAATTAACACTTTGGAGGTGCTCCGGGATCTCCGCTAGGAACGCACCGGTGCCTTTCTGTGCCGTGCTCTTAAGAACCTACCATCGAGCAGGAAATTATACTTCCTTGCACAGACTTGTTGCTCACGGTGACGTTGGCCACTTCACGCCGCTGTCCTCCTCGGGATTTCTAACGGACGGCTTGTTTCAGTGGTGAAGAGCTTGAGTCGCTCCGCCCTCTGAACTGAGTAGTCGCGGATTCGATTCCCGCACGGGACGAATCTTTGTCGACCCAAAAATATTTGTTTCGATCTGGGTGTTTGTGCATGTGAATTTCATGTTTGTAAACGCGACACAGAAATAATTCCTAGTGTGGAGCTACGTTTTTTACAACAAAAAAAATTATTAGGTCCTAAAAGCGTCGGCTAAATGTGGGTGTGTATAAAACACCTTTGCTACTATCGTATGGAGCAGCGTTTCTCATATGGTCACGACCCAGCACCGGGCCACCACAATAAAATACAGGGTCGCAGTATTGTCTTGTCGTTTAGAATCAATTATACCCGTTCACGATCGCGAGACCTATTGTAGGAGACCACGTCTCTGATCCTACAATAGGTCTCACAAAAAAGCTCAGAGTTGCTCAGCGAGCTATGGAAAGAACTATGCTCGGCGTTTATCTTCGTGATCGAATCAGAAAGGAAAAGATTCGTAGAAGAACCAAGGTCACCGATATAGCCCTCAGGATTAGCAAGCTGAAGTGGCAATGGGCGGGCCACATAGCGCAAAGATCGGACAGGCGTTGGAGCACAAAACATTCTAGAGTGGAGATTCCCGAGCGCAGCGTAGGACGGCCGCCTGCCAGACGGACCGACGATCTTGTGAAAATCACAGGAAGTCGTTGGATGCAGGTGGAATCGGACCGGTTACGCTGAAAAGCGATTGGGGAGGCCTATGTTCAGCAGTGGACAAGTATAGGCAGAGTTGATGATGATCGAGAGACGTGTAACTTTTGTGTCAACGCGAACGCTCGCTTCACTGTTGCACTGAGGAGTGAGTGTTGGTCGTCATGCGTCCTGCGTAGCTTTTGTTTTACATGCCCTGCGCCCTGTGTGTTCTTTCCGCCTGCTACTACATGGACATGGACATTTAAATGTGATTTTTTTATTTACTCTATATACATTAGGAGGGTTAAAAAACTTGTGGTGGGTCGCGATGGGGACACATTAAAATAACTGGGCCCGGGCGCAATAAAGTTTGTCAAACGCTGGTATAGAGAGTTATGGTGTGTAGGTGTGTTTTTCCAAATAAAAGTAATAAATTTTCACCGATCGCGTGTGTATCTTTTCGCCAAATATAATTTTATTATGTATCTTTTATGTGTATCGCTAAAAGATTTATTGTTTTCCCTTGTATCTGGGGTATCGTAAACTGTAGGCGGGGACATAAGCTGTAAAACTGTCCAGATTATGATTTTATTGTTGATGTCATATTTCTGAGTCAGCGATGTTAGTTTCATGTGTTATGGCCATACATAGCATCACGGTACTTATACATACTGTTTTGTATCTTTATGGAATTTACAGTTAAGGTACTGCCAAACCAACACGTTCAACCGCGGCCGCGGTGGCGTCTCCGGCGGCCATTACGGTGGCGATCAGTATCTCCCTATGATTGCACGTGCGGATGCCGCCCAGATAGCGTGTACAGGACGCAGGACACGTTGGTGTGAACTTTAAGAAACAAATATTTCTGCAGGAGCTGATCGCCACCGTGCACGCCACCGCAGCCGCGGCTGAACGCGTTGGTTTGGCCTTACCTTTAGTAATACTAAAAACAAAAAACACAAGAAACTAAAATTACCTAGTTATAATATAATAAAAATAATCACCGTCACGAGCCTATTGCCATATACTGGGCACAATTCCAAACTCCGGACTCGTACTGGGAAGTTTTCGCTAGAAAACTACACTTGTCCGACCTAGGATTTGAACCCAGGACCTCGTGATCTCAAAGCGATGCGCTTTGCCACTAGACCAACGGGGCAATATAATAAAATATAATAAACTAGTTTCTGTCCGTGATTTCATCCGCGTTAACTTTAGTCCTGCCCTTACGTTTTTTCGCGATAAAAAGTACTCATGTGTTCATTCAGGTAATATATCATATACGAGTATGTGTGTGTGCCAAATTTTATCCAAATCCGTTCAGTTGTTTTTGCGTGATTAAGTAGCAAACATATAAACATACAAACTTTGACATTTATAATATTAGTAGAATACCTACTCGTATCATTTAAACAATTGAAAAATAAATGGAAGGATGTAGGTGCCGGGGAAGACCTAGACTATCTTACCATGACCAAATAGACCGTGTCTTATCTGAAGGGCAAGTCAAGAGTCTCCGTAACCGGTGAGTGTGTATGAGACGAACTATGAGAGTGGAGGAAGCCAGAGAGGTATGTAAGGAAAGAACCTGTCGGAACTCTGTACTTTCTGCCTAGCCCGCGAGGGAGCTGGCGTGATGATATAGATAGATAGAAAAAATAAATGGCTGTTATTTTGCATGTTTACATCTTTACATATAAATTTCCAATGTACGCGTGTTCGTAATTCTTATTCTCCTATAGCGCTTCACTGATATTATTGTTTTTTTTTGTACTTATGGGGTCTTAGTTCTTGGCTATAGTTGGACTCGGCAGGTGGCGCTGTATTCGTTCGGGCGCAAAGCCTCGGAAACTGCTAGTAACTGTTTAAAATTAAAAGTTATGCTGTATTTAATTAATTTACGCTTTTTGATCACGAGGTTCTAGGTCGGATAAATGTAGTTTTTCTAACGGAAAATTCCCAGTGATGATAAGTCCGGAGTATGGAATTGTGCCTGGTATATGGCAATAAGCTCGCCCCTTATTACACGGGATCTGACACCGTTGGCGAAAAGTGGGTGTACTGAGTACACCTCTGCCACTACCGCTTGGAAAATATAGGCAGGACAGTGTAATTTATTTAGGTACATAATTATTTTCAGTCATTTAATTTATAGAAGCAATACACGTTGAATATAATATGATGCCGATGATGTAGTAAATAGATAATCATAACCAAAGGTTTAAAACGGTTTAAAAGTTTTTAAAAATGTAACTTTATGAGGTTCTTCACCTTGATGCCCAAAAATCCAGCATTAAGAAGAATTTCAACAGTTCAACTTATCGCGTGATCGAAATATTTTACAAGGTTTTTTAGAAAACTTAAAATTTTCGCATAAGTTTTGAATTTTAAAATAGTTCATAAAAAGTTGGGGTTTTATCTGAATACCTGGCATTTAGGCATGATACCGTTTTTAGATCTAAAAAGTCTGTACATTTTAGATCTAAAAACGGTATCATGCCTGTGCAAAGATGTTGTATATTATATTATTCGCAACAGCGTAGTAAGAAAGTGTGTAGGTTTGAAAAATAGTATCGGTGTAAATATGAGAAAGGGTATGCTCCGTTGGTTCGGGCATATAGAAAGAATGCCAGAAGGAATAATGACTAAATGGATATACAAAGCGAAAGTGGAAGGGTGTAGGTACCAGGGAAGACCTAGGCTACGATACCATGACCAAATTGACCTTGTCTTATCTGAAAGGCAAGTCAAAAGTCTCCGTAACCGGCGAGCGTGTATGAGACGAACGATGGGAGTGGTGGGAAAACGAAGTGGTTGGAACTCTGTACTCTCTGCCTATCTCGTAAGGGAACTGGTGTAAAGATAAATATAGATAAACTAGCAGTTTCCTGCAACTTCGTACCCAGTCGACAACAGTACCATCCACTGGGTCTATGTTTTATAGCCTATTCTACTTCTGGATGGAGCGTACCAATGGTGAAAGAATCATTAAAATCGCTCCAATAGTTTTTGAGCTTATTCGTTACAAACATAAAAATCTTTTCTCTGTATTATATTAGTGTAGATAGGCAAACGCGCAATCCGAAACAAACATTAGTGGGTCGCACGAAGAGTTGTCCTATGCGGAGATCGAACCCGCGACTGGGACTTCTAAATCCAGTGGGCGGAACAGCTGAAGCTCGTAACCAAGCCGTCGTATTTTAAAAGACTTAATTTTATAAGGTAATTAAATTACATTAAGTTAAATAATTTTATTACCCTAAAAGACGTTCTAATCCAATGAAACGAAAAATACAATATTCGTGAGTTTCTTCAAATATTGTCCCAAAGCTTAAAAGGATATTGCTTTGAGTCTGTTTACCCTGTAAAAGGTAAATTTTTTTTTTTTTCGCACACAACTCAAAGATAAATATCTTACTTATTTGCCTATTTATGCTATCAATAGACATGCAGTAATATAATATTATACCTAAATATTGTTATACATGCAGATTTTGGTACAGCCCCAATTACAGGGAAACACAGCTGACTTATAAAAATTTAACTGGTGATAAAGTGAATAAAATAAAAATAAATATAACTTTTACTTGCTTTAACAGAGAAGGAAAACATCGTGAGGAAACCTGCACGCCTAAGAGTTTCTCGAAGGTGTGTGAAGTTCGCTAACCCGCACTGGGCTAGCGGGGTAAACCATGGCCTAAACCGTCTTAGTTTAAGAGGAGACCCGTGCCCAACGGTGTGACAGTAAGAAACAGGGCTATTATTATTAGATTAATAGTAAAAACAAATTTGTAAAAATAAGCTTTTATGCCGTCAGATAATGGTGCAATACATATTAAATTTCAATTCCGTAGGATATAAAGAAGTGGTTCTAGTTCTGTTTGCAAAATTAAACTGTTATTAATAGTGATGCTATGTATTTTTCTGTTGTAAATACGGCAATGTTAAAGCGTAGCGTGTTCTGCCTGACGAGCTTCGAGCATCGCTGCTTTGTAGACACAATCTGACTACCGTCTTTGGGGTTCTGGTTTGGTCATGCTCACTATAATGTCTTTGCTTGCGGTGGCTGTCTGGCACGGGTCATTACCTTCCCTTCAATATGGTTGAGGGGAGTGATGGCTGTTCCAGCAGTCATAATCGTGAACGGGTGCAGCTTGCGGGAACTGGTCCATCTGGAACTCTTTAGACACTTTACAGATATCATTAGATTCATATCTCGATCGTAAGGCAACCTAAACATTATCAATAAGACTCCCTGCCTTACTGACGTCTCCCTCCTCTTCTCTCATCTGGCACAGATAGATAGAATTATCCTAATTTTTAAGGACTTAATAGACTTTAGTTCAAAGTAACTGGTGCTAAACGCCTTAGAATTCTAGCAGAGTAAACTAACTGCTTGTTTCCATTTAATCCGCCTATTGTTAAGTCGCGTTAAGTTAAGTTAACCAACATTAACTGCGAGCGTCGCATTGCCTGTAGGGGATTCAAACTTCCTTGACACTTTGTTTGTTGGGAATTGAGTTGGTTACACGGGAATCCCTGACTGAAAATATTTCCTGATATCGTTGGTGCAATGCAATAGTAACACAAATTAAAAGCAAGAACATCAGGACTTTGTTACTTTACAAATTTGAAACTAGTGCTAATTTAAATCATAATAATTTTGAGTTATATCGTTTAGTACTTTTTCGTTAAATCATTATCACATTAAAGGTTTGTGGTTTTACATTATTAATGTGCAATAAAATGTAGCTTATAAAAGGATATTAGTAGTAGTAGGATATAATAATGACCACTGTTTTAAGGTATGAGTGACTCTAATTCATTTAAAAATGTGTTAATTAGAGTCAGAGGTAAATATAGGTATTGGATCCTTTATTATTTGAAGCATTTACTCATAAAAAAACTAAAAAAATTACTTACCAAATAATATACTCCGAACGGCATCACAACGACCGCAACCAGCAAGTCAGCGACAGCTAAACTCACTATGAAATAATTCGTTACCGTCTGCAATGTCCTTTCCCTAACCACACTCATAATCACCAAAACATTTCCGAATAACGTGAAAAATGGAAAAATCAATAGTAATAATGCCCAATAATTCTGTTCTGTCTCCTCCACTTGCCTAAAGCAAGAAACATTTAGAGTTCCATTGTAACTACAATTATAATAAACATCATTGAATTCTACACTCCTATTCTCACTAAACACGTCTTGAGTTGTGTTCCCGTAGAAATAATCACTAAAGTCGTCCACTAGCTTCATAAAGTCAGAATCATTGGTATTCCTAACCTCGATTCTGATTCTAGGGGTAGTGTCGGGCGGTCGTTTAGATGGGTAGAGGTATGTTTGCGTGTTGTTGTGGGAGGGTAGTAGGGTTGTGGTCATGATTCTAGTGTTGTCCTTTGAGCCATTCTGGAACATTTTCGTTTCGTATGGTCGTCGTATCCATTTTATTTGGTTTTAGTGATGCCGCATCTGGAACAAAAAGCAAAATGTTTTAATTTGAGTTGATCTGTAAATGTATCTTTTATTAGTATAATGCATAAGAACAATATATTGTTTTAATGTTTTGAAATAGTCTTTTTTCTTTTTAACAATTGTTCGTTATGTTTTAGTTATAGAAACTTGTAATAATAAAAACTAGTATTTAAGAAATAATAAATTTAAATTACACTTTAAAATTGCTCGACGTTAATTCTTAAATATATTAAATCTTTACTTCTTTAAACTTAATATTCTCAGCAGACGTTATTTCAACAATCTAAAAAGAAGCTTCTAAACTTATCACGTTTTCGATTATCTTTTTTTTTTCTAGCATCTCAAGTTATACTTATCTATTAAAGTTCATAATGAGTCTTTCAAGTATTTCTAAAAGTAAGAAGTACTATCCTTTGTCCTGCAGTGGACGTCTTTCGGCTGAAGAAGAAGAAAAAGAAGTTCTATCAAGTACTAATATATTTTCTTATAAAAACTTTAGGTATACATAAGTTTACGGGCCACTAAAATTTACTTTGTAAAAAAAATTCATTTTCCAAACGCGCCTCGTTGGTCTAGTGGGGAATAATGCATGTAGCGATCACGAGGTCCTGGGTTCGAATATTAGGTCGGAGAAAAACGTAATTTTTCGAGAGAAAATTTCCCGTATCAGTCTGGCATTGTGCGCAGTCCAATGGCAATAGGCTCGCCCCCTTTTACTTGCGACATAATATCGTCGGCGAAAAGTAGGTGTATTCAGTACACGTCTGCCATTTACTTCAGGAATATAGGCGTGACGGTGTATATCACCGTATGTACTCAATATTGATTTCCAATCACTCCTATCAGATATAGCCTCATATCAAGAATTATCAGTTTCAAGTCGAATAAATCGTCAGAATCCCCATTCATTATTCTTCATTAGATCGGGTAACGCGTATTCTTTCAAAAACTCGACATCAGCTGATCCAATCCGCACCATCAAAGGTAATTTACAATTGACATCATCAATCAAATATTAAGGGTGTTTCATACTAAATGTAACGTTCGCTCACAGTCAGCAGTCTTGACGCTAGCGAGTTGATATAACATCATCGTCTATCTACAAATTTACTACATGAACATTAATCTGACAGTACGATTACTCGCTAGCTTCACGCTAACGTCAAAGTTTTTGTGCTAAGCCCTTTGCTGATCCAATCAACATCAAACGCAATTTACATTTGACGTGTCATCAATCAAATATTAGGAGTGTTTCATATTAATTGTAACGTTTGGTCTGTTAGTCACCAAATGTAAGGTAACGTTATGCAGTTTGCATTTTTCATATCACGTTTACACTGAACCTAGGATTCGCCTTAACGCAGTATGTGATTGCTGACGTTCCATAACCGATTATAGTACTATGTCGATATCTGCTTCGGATAATGAGTAACTAAGGAGTAGCTAATATGCTACGATAAAGCGTATCAGCGCATTATAAGCAGAAAATATAGCCCAAGTTCATATTCACACCAGTACTCAGTCCAACTAGAAATCCAGATTATTGCATTAATATGGGAGTATTTTTTTGGCCAGGTCAGGTCTGAAAGAGGATGCTCGGATAAATTTTTCTCCCTCCGCAACATCGTAGAGAAACATATGGCAGTGGGCCGGCAGATTTTCTGCGGTTTTGTAGATCTGAAAAAAAAACATTTGATAGGGTGTGCAAAAGAGACTGGTACATGGGAGACTTTGCTTACCCCGCAAAGGATCTGTCATGATGCTATAGATAGATAAATATTTATTTTTAGTGTCAAGCCCACATTCCTTAAGCGAGTTTGATAATGGTGCAGTGGGTATACGTACATTTTGATGACTACATTAGGCCTCAATGTACGATTACATATACCCGGAATAATTCCAGATTCCGGAATACTACGAAGAACTTTTAGATAGAAAAACTTCTGACAACACTTTGGCTGATCTTGGATTCTTACCCGTGATTTACTGCTTGAAAGCAACCTACAAATAATGTTTCGGAAGTAAACATATTGAGAAATACTTCTATCTCATACATATACAGTTAAAAATGATGTTATGGCTCGCCGGCAAAATCGGAACTAACGCTGTTATCACCTGAAATGTCACTTTACGATATTTGCTGAGATTAGTAACCGTGCGGAGCCAGCCACCTGTTGTAATATTTCCCTAAAAGTAAAATAAAAATACTAAATGATAACCCTAATTTCACACCAACCTGTTAATGTCATCCACGGATCAAAACATCCTTTACATTTAAAATATGGCAGCTGCAGTTCCATTGTTTGCCATTACACAGACAAGTTTGTGGCTCTTTAACGTTACTAAATTGTCACACTCGATCCCTATTTCGTTGTGAACATCCCCTAAGTCAATTCTTGTTCTAGCTCGTCCAAGACGCAATTTATTCCACACCATATTTTTTATAATCCCCAAGTCAATTTAGAAATGATTGATTCGGGAAAAATCAGAGTTGCAGAGAGGATAATAAATCATTTGAAACTTTATGTCTTGGTTGTAAGGGCTGTTTTTTAATTGTCTGATTTCTTTAAGCGGCCTTAGGGTGTGTAAAGTGGGTTGTTAGGGGAAGAGGGAACGAATTTTGAGGGGATTTTGAGTAAGTGCATCTTCGCCATTACTGCTTAAGAAATATAGGAGTGACGGTATTTTGCAAGCATTTATTTAACTTGCTTGGTTCGTGTGTAAGTCATAGTGACTTTTCGCTTTAGATTTTGTGATATATTTTTCAAGTACCTGCTGCCATTCGATTGAGTTAAAATTTAGTATACTTACATACGTACTTACGACCGTGGTCACTACTCTAGAATTCGTCCGAGTTATTAGTAGCGCAGCGTAGGACGGGCGCCTGCTAAATGGACCTCCGATCTTGTAAAGATCGCAGGAAGTCGTTGGATGCAGGCGGCATCGAACTGGTTGCGCTAAGATGATAATGAAAAATATGGTACTGTAATGGAGGTGGCATGTGGTCATACCAACATGCCAGATGCATAACATAACCCATTTTGGTTTGTAAGATTTATTTTGACAAGTACTATAGACCTAGATGATGTCCAGGTCTTATGATGAGCTGAAAAGTGGTCATAGGAAATTTTCAACCATACCAGATATTTCCGTTGTGTTCTCTACAAAAGCTTGTATATAAAAAGGGTTTTTTTTCAAATTATAACTATCTATCTATCTTTATCTTTTATCTACGAATGTAAGGATTATGGTTGGTAACGATGTGCTGGAGCAAGTGAATGAGTTTGTATATCTTGGATGCGCCTTCAGTAAGGATGGGAAATACACCGCTGACATAGAGAGAAGAGTGAGTGCAGGGAACAGAGTGAATGGTGCGATGGGAAAGCTACTCGGGAGCCGGCACTTAAGCCATAAGGCGCAGCTGGCCATACATAACGGAGTTCTTGTCCCAACGCTGTTATATGGTAGCGAGAGCTGGGTATGTAAGAAGGAGAATGAAAGTAGGATAAATGCGGTAGAAATGCGAGCTCTGCGGAAGATGTGCGGAGTGAAGCTGACCGATCGCATTAGCAACAGCATAGTAAGACAGCGAGTAGGTATGAAAGATAGTATCGGTGTAAAGATGAGAAAGGGCATGCTCCGTTGGTTCGGGCATATAGAAAGAATGCCAGAGGAAAGAATGACAAAACAGATATACAATGCGAAAGTGGAAGGATGCAGGTACCGGGGAAGACCTAGACTATCTTACCACGACCAAATAAACCGAGTCTTATCTGATGGAAAAGTCAAGAGTCTCCGTAACCGGCGAGCGTGTATGAGACGAACTATGAGAGTCGAGGAAGCCAGAGAGGTATGTAAGGAAAGATCCTGTTGGAACTCTGTACTCTCTGCCTACCCCGCAAGGGATCTGGCGTGAGGTTATAGATAGATAGATATCTATCTTTATCATCACGCCAGATTTTTTGAGGAGTAGGCAGAAAGTACAGAGTTCCAACAGGTTCTTTCCTATACTGAGTTCTTAGATTTACGCGAATATTACACATGAAATAAAACTATTTTACGGATTTTTTCGCGGTTTATTTTTTGATTTTTAGTTCCCGACGTTTCGAGTGCTTTGCAGCACCCTCCTGTGACCATGGGTGCTGCAAAGCACTCGAAACGTCGGAAACTAAAAATCAAAAAATAAACCGCGATAAAATCCGTAAAATAGTTTGATTTCAGGTTCTTTTCTTACATACATCTCTGGCCTCCTCCACTCTCATAATTCGTTTCATACACGCTCGTCGTTTACGGAGAGTCTTGACTTGCCCCTTACATAAGACACGGTCTATTTGGTCTATTATTATTTAAAATACATTTAAAATGATTTCAGAGAAGCTTAGACATTCTGTCTAGTCATCCGGTAAACTCATCCCTTCTGATAAATCCCCTTTTATTTATCCCTTGAATATCCTATACCTAGACTACTAAATAATCTAAGGAAACTAATGACCTAAATAATAAGTAACTTCGTTTGAACTTAACGCTGAAACTAAAGTAATCAATCTCGGTCATAGAACTTTCTTGAAAGTTGTATTTTAATGTTGATAAACTTGAAACGGTTACTGAATTCCTTTTATTTTCTTTAATATTCACTGAAAATTATCTGTCTTTAGTAAAATAATTACTGAAGGTTGTAAATCGTTCTTCCGATACGGAGCTAGTGATGATGATGATTGATCCGAGCGGCTTCGGCCATGGCAACCGCTTTGACCCCTAGTCGGAGTAATGGCGCTGGTGCGCTCGAAGATTCGCGGCGAAACTCCATGCACACTGAGGGCACGTGAGTACGCCGTTCTCATAATTGTATGTTATGGCAGCAAGTAGGCGAGCCTTAAACTGATAGCGTTTGGCATCAAGGTCAGCTTTACCCTGAGCCTCGAACTCGCGTACTTGGCTGTTCACCAACCTGCGCCATTCTAGCCGCTGTGCTGCCATACGTTCCCAACGAGAGGGCTCTATGTTGCATATCTTTATGTATCGCTTTTGGACATCCTTGTACCAGAGTAGGGGACCGCCATGATTCCGCTTGCCCTTCTCCAGTTCTGAGTAGAAGATGCTCTTCGCCACTCTTTCCTCCGCCATACGAGATAGCTGTCGACGCATTAAATAGGCCTCAATGCCACCAACATTGGCTCAAGGCAGAACTTCGGTATTTCGCACTCTAGCAGACCATCTAATCTTCATGATGGTACGGAGGCATTTAAGGAGCTAGTATACTTATTATAAATACTATACTCCTAATACTGGTCGCGTGGTTCCCGGCTTAGAATAGGACCATCCCATCTCATCCCATCGGGTGTCGTACAAGGCGACTAAGGGAAAACTAGGGAATGGGCAGCAGCGTTCCCTTAACACTTCGGCGATCAAAAACTGCGCTCGCCAACCCGCCTGCCAAGCGTGACGAGTATGGCAAACCCCCCCCAAATCAATATTATGGAAGGTCAGAGGAAAACCAGGCCCCTAGTCCCCGGCGGTCCTGTTCGTCCTGGCCACGGTAGCAGCCATGGTAACGACAGGACAAGGGGTGCTAAGAATCTCTGGCAGAGATTCGGCTACCACCAAAAACGAAAATTGGCCCTGGTGACATACAACGCACGCACGTTGAGGACGGATGAGAAGCTTGTTGAGCTGGAAGAAGAGATAAACAAGTTGCGGTGGAATATTGTTGGTTTATCGGAGGTTCGAAGAGAGGGCGAGGACACGATAACCTTAAAATCCGGCAACTTGTTTTACTACCGGGAGGGCGAACAGCAGTCCCAAGGTGGTGTCGGATTTATCGTCCACAAGTCACTCATAAACAACGTTGTGTCCATCACTAGTGTGTCGAGCAGGGTAGCGTACCTGATACTCAGAATATCCAAAAGATATTCGCTGAAGGTCATACAGGTCTACGCACCGACATCGGCATATTCAGATGATGACGTCGAAGTTATGTATGAGGACATTAGTAGCCATGTATACTTCCAAAACACACTTTACAGTGGTAATGGGTGACTTCAATGCGCGGCTGGGCAAACGTGGCGATGATGAGTTGAGAGTGGGGCAATTTGGATATGGGCAGCGTAACCTCAGGGGTCTGAGGCTGGCCGAATTCCTGGAGAAGGAGGGACTCTTTATGATGAACTCTTTTTGCCAGAAGCCACCTCATAGGAAATGGACCAGGATGAGCCCTGATGGTTCCACCAAAAATGAAATAGACTTCATAATGAGCACCAAGCGTAAAAACCGGCAGTGATCACCGAATGGTCAGAGGCACATTAAATATTAATGTCAAAATGGAAAGATCGCGTCTGATGAAGTCTACGGTCCGACATTTTTATGCACATATCCAAAACCCCGAGACCTTTTAACTCGAATTGGCAAACCGCTTCGAATTGCTAGACAGCAGCGCATCAGTGGACGAAATCAACAACAGGCTGGTAGAGACTGTCCATACGGTCGGGTCCAAGTATGTTAAGCCCCACCGTAAAAATAGACCTCAAAAGCTATTCAACTACACCCGAAACCTCATGTCTGAGCGACGTTCCATGACGCTCCAAACCTCCGAAGATGCTAAGTCCTATAGGCAGCTCAATGGACAGATATTAAAGTCCTTGCGACACGATTTACGGTCCTTCAATACAAGGCGTATTGAGGAGACTATAGCATAGAACAAGGGCTGTAAAGTGTTCGCAAGAGACGCGTCTATTGGGCAAAGCCTGTTGACGAAGCTGAAGACGGAGGACGGAAACGTAACGTCGAATAGGTCAGAGGTGCTCAGGGAGATAGAGAGGTTCTATGGGCAGTTGTATACCTCAGTAGCTGAACCTGTTGTTGACTTCGTAAAAGACCCAAGAGCCAAGCTAACCCGACACTACACTGAAGATATCCCGGACATCAGCCTGTATGAGATTAGGATGGCTCTCAAACAACTCAAAAATAACAAAGCGCCGGGTGAAGACGGAATTACTGCAGAGCTTCTGAAAGCGGGCGGAACGCCGGTACTTAAAGTCCTTCAGAGGCTGTTTAATTCCATCTTGCTCGAAGAGGAAACGCCGGAAGCACGGAACAGGGGTGTGGTGGTACTGTTTTTCAAGAAAGGTGATAACACTTTACTAAAGAATTATAGGCCCATCACACTGCTGAGCCATGTTTATAAGTCCGGAAAGGCTTTAGTACCATAGACCACATACATACGCTGCGGCAGATTATACAGAATACCGAGAAGTATAATCGGCCACTATGCTTGGCGTTTGTGGACTATGAGAAAGCCTTCGATTCGATCGAGACTTGGGCGGTTCTTAGATCTCTCCAGCGATGCCACATTGACTATCGGTACATCGAAGTGTTGAAGTGCTTGTATAATAACGCCACCATGCCAGTCCGAGTACAGGGGCAGTGCACGAAGGCAATCCCCATAAAAAGAGGAGTAAGACAGGGAGACGTCATTTCTCTGAAACTGTTTACCGACCGACCTTAGAGGACGCCTTCAAGCTCTTGGAATGGCAAGGACTTGGCACCAACATCAATGGCGAATACATCACTCACCCTCGATTTGCTGACGATATTGTAGTCGTGGCGGAGTCGCTGGAAGATCTAGGACGAATGCTCGGTGACCTCAACAGAGTATCTCAACAAGTGGGTCTTAAAATGAACATGGGCAAAACGAAAATAATGTCTAACGTCCATGTCGTACCTACCGCACTCACCCTTGGGAACTCAACTGGGAGACAGGTAGTCCGGTTAGGTAGGTCCAACTTTGAGAGAGAGGTCAATCGACGAATCCAACTCGGCTGGGCAGCGTTCGTGAAACTGCGCAATATCTTCTCATCCAAAATACCTCAGTGCCTTAAAACTAAAGTTTTTAGTCAATGTGTGTTACCAGTGATAATATATGAATTAGAGACATGGTCTTTTACAATAGGTCTCATAAAAAAGCTCAGAGTTGCTCAGCGAGCTATGGCGGGAGCTATGCTCGGCGTTTCTCTACGCGATCGAATCAGGAATGAGGAGATTCGTAGAAGAACCAAGGTCACCAACATAGCCCTTAAGATTAGCAAGCTGAAGTGGCAATGGGCGGGCCACATAGCGCGTAGATTGGACGGGTGTTGGGGCAGAAAGATTCTAGAGTGGAGACCACGTATTGGCAAGCGCAGCGTGGGACGTCCGCCTGCCAGATGGTCCGACGATCTTGTGAAAATCGCAGGAAGTCGTTGGATGCAGGTGGCATCGGACCGGTTACGCTGGAAAACAATTGGGGAGGCCTATGTTCAACAGTGGACAAGTATAGGCTGAGATGATGATGATACTTATTATAAATAGATCATCACCTCGTGTTAGACCCCTGCTGTATGCAGGCTTCTCCCATGGCACGCCACTGAGCTCGATTTTCAGCTTTCCTCCTCCATTTCCTGCCCGCTGCCTTAGGAATCTCGTTGCTCATTACAGGGCGCCCTGCACTACGTTTGACACGCGGGCTCAACTCAAGAACCAATCCGCCCCAACGGCCAACAGTTCTGCGCCATATGTGACCTGCTCACTGCCACTTAAGCTTGCTGCTTCGCTGAGCTATGTCGGTAACTTTGGTATCAAATAGGTAAACACATAGACATTTGCCTCATTGATATAGAAGAGTATAGCGCGCCTGATAATGACGAGATCCTGGATTCAAATCTTAAGTCCGAAAAATGGTTATTGACGTTGTAGCAACTCTTTACAACGCTGCATGGTCGCCGTGGCTGCCACATGTTGACACAGTGACATTATCTTTTTTGTAGTGTCGTATAAGGAACTAACGCTGTCATCAAGTGAAATGTCACTTCATAAAAGTCGCAAAGTTGCCGTTTGCTACGAAAGGACATTGCTGTGCGTCCATACAAGATTTGCCCCAGAACCAACAGCAATAAAAAATGCGTGTATGTTGCAAATTATCTTCATGTATTTTTTATTAAACACACAAGCAGGGGAATTTCATTATTGCAAAATAAGTATTGGATTTTGAGCTTATGATTTAGCAGCCAATACATTTGTAAATTCGTTATTTAAAATACACAAGCAATAATCAAATCGATCATGATTGAAAGTAATCGATTGAATATAACCCATTGAAAGGATTGACATCTCCAACCGTAATTGAATAGGAACTTTGACATTCGGACAAGACTTTGATTTAAGTACTTACAGTACTTTGAAATGTTCGTTTTGGATAGCAAATTGTCCGTTAGATATGGATGTTTGCAACTACTATAATAAAACATAAATAAATATGGTATAGGTCACATTTTTGTTGGTTCTGGGGCCATTTTCGACGATGTCCTTTACCCAAGTTCTTTTTTTAATTAGTAACCGTAAGGAAAATATTGATGTCCCACTATACTTTCTTATATGCGCGCACTGTTTTATAAGCCCGTAGATGACTGGGGGGCGTTGGTGTGAAATAAGGGTTATTATTTAGTTAAATTTTCCTATTCCCAGGGCAATATTTCAACAGATGACGAAGGACGGTTTAGCGCAGTGGCTAAGGGCTTAAGTCACTCCGTCCACCGTGTCTAAAAGTCGCGGGGTCGGTTACTGCACGGGACAAATCTTTGTGTGACCCACAATTATTTGTTTCGGTCTGTATATTTTTAAAGATATTTGTGTATGTGAATTTTCATGTTTGTAAACGCACCCACGACACAGGAATATATCCTAGTGTGGGGATACGTTTTTATTAAAATGAAAAAGAAAGAAAGGAAGAAAGATGGGTCCGCACGGTTATTAATTTAAAAAACCACTTGATTAAATTTCATAGCAACTCTGCAACTGTCATGAAGTGACATTTCACTTGACGACAGCGTTAGTTCTGATTTTGGCCGCGGCCAAAAGATCCTTGTTTGACGGTATTTTAATTATTGTAAGTATATCATGTACATAAAAATATTGAAACCGGTGTTTCTATCACTGCCGGAGCCGCACACCCTTGCTATATGGTTTTCTCTATTTAAAGATTCTCAGTGACGATCCGCCATCCATATCCGGTCATTTACATTAGATTATTAGATTGAGACCTAGCATCATTAGTAAAATGTAGGTGTACACATGTTAGTTCATCTCTGCCGCCTCTATTGGTGAAAGTAGGCATGATGGTATACACACTAGATAATGCCGATATTATCCTGCATTATATGCATTTGGTGGGTTTTAACCGGCCTGCATGAATCAAAATCAAAAACCATGATGGTATGGTTTTTTTTTAAAATACCGTAATCGTAACCCCGCGCCTTTATTATTATAGTGTTTCGTAGGTGCGTTTATAAACATGATATTTTACATACACGAATACCCAGACCGAAACCGAAACAAAGGTTTGTTACGTGCGGGAATCTAACCCGCGACTATTCGACACAGTGAGCGGAGCGGCTTAAGCTCTTAACCACTGCGCCAAATTATCCGTCATAATATCTTATTTAAATTTCAGATTCCCAACAAAACTGTATCAAATTATTTCTAGTTAATTATATCATGATCGCATAACGTTACTCCAAAATACGTGAGTTATCGATGATTTCCATCCGTTACATCGTACCCGTCAACAATGAACCATAAAGGTGTACACAAAAGAGCTAGCCTGGGGATCGAATCCGTAAAATCCTGGGGCTTTACAGCATTATCATAATGCCATGCCTCACCGTCTGCCATAATTTTCGACAATATGAAGAGAGGGAATTTAACAGGCTATGGTAATCTACTCGTATACTAATATTATAAAAAGGAAATATTAAAGGTTGGTTCGGGCATATAGAAAGGATGCCAGAAGAAAGAATGACAAAACAGATATACAATGCGAAAGTGGAAGGATGTAGGTGCTGGGAAAGACCTAGACTATCTTACCATGACCAAATAGACCGTGTCTTAGCTGAAGGGCAAGTCATGAGTCTCCGTAACCGGCGAGTGTGTATGAGACGAACTATGAGAGTGGGGGAAGCCAGAGAGGTATGTAAGGAAAGAACCTGTTGGAACTCTGTACTCTCTGCCTACCCCGCGAGGGAGCTGGCGTGATGATATAGATAGATAGATAGATAGAAATATTAAAACTTTGTACGCCTTTTTACGAAAATTGCGCGGACGGAGGAGTATGAAATTTTACACACTTATAGTTTATATCGAGAAGGAGTGCAGAAAGCTTATATTTTATTTTTAATTTTTCATTAAAAATACATTAAATCGATAAAAAACACATTACACACACTACCGTATTAATTATATTCTCTTTGCACACTACCATGTATTTGACACACTTCAAATTGAGAATAGATAATATTGTTTGTTTTTAATATTATTTGTCTATAGTTTTACTGAATGTCAAACATAACCAGCAAACGATGAAAGAGTTTTTACAAAAAACGTCGTTTAGAGAGAAGTTTTGTATGATTAATTAAATTATCGAAATATGTATGTCAAGTTTAATGGACTGCATTTTCTTTTTGGTTTTTTGTTCCAATAAACAAAAAAAAACTAATAAAAGGTATTCCTTATTTTAAATAATTTTATATATGAAATAAAACTATTTTTCGGATTTTATCGCGGTTTATTTTTGATGTTTAAGTTCCCGACGTTTCCCAAATAAACCGCGATAAAATTCGAAAAATAGTTTTCTTTCATGTGTAATATTCGCGTAAATCTAAGAACTCAGTAATTTTATATAATTTGTTTAAAAAAATAGACAAATTAACAGTGTACCCTTGGCGAAATCTGTGATTATCGAAGTACAGTCTTTGACAATAGAACCTTAAAAATGTTCAAATTTAAAATTTAAATTTTATTTATGGCCGAATTTCGACCAATGGGCGACCACTAGTACCTATAATAACGGAATCTATGCATTCATGTTGTTTGCCGTTAAAGAGTCTCCTGGTGTATCTTCAAAGTCCAAGGTTAAATACCGTTTTTATTAAAATGAAACCACCTAGAAGCTATACTAAACCCCACGCAAAAAGAATCATGAAAATCAATTATAAGAAAACAAATTGTTAACCTCTTCCTTTTTTAAAGTCAGTCAATATTCTGAATATTATATGGTACCGTACGTATAGGGTTAACACAATACTTATAATAACACAATCTACAGATTCGTATTATTAAGATGTATCTACTACCTTGAAGCTATACTGAACCCAATGCAAAAAGAATCCTCAAAGCTCTACATTTGACGAAAATTTCGGTAAACATACATAAAAAGCATACATTCAGACGAACATAGAACCCTTTCCTTTTTGAAGTGGGTTAAAGCAACTATCGAACGTTGACTTAGTCTTATTGGAACTCTGAACTGTCTACGAGGGATATCTAGCTCGGTCTGATTGGAACTTAGTACTTCCGCCTACCCCGCATCGGATTTGGTAAATAAACACCATGACGCTTATATGCCCCAAGCGGGACTAGCACAGGTATACTGGGTCCACCCACTTTTCGTCGACGATGTTAGATCTAATGGAATACGGGTTAGCGTATTTTCATAGACCGCGTCCAATTCCGGAATCCGGACTGATACTGGGAATTTCTCGATAGATTAACTACATATAAATTTTATTTTATATTATTAATTATTTTGAATTTATGTAGGTATATATATCGTCACGCCTATATTCCCTAAGCGGGGGTGGCAGAGGTGTACTGATTACACCCACGTTTTGCCGACGATGTTAGGTCCCATGTAATAGGGGGCGAGCCTTTTGCCATATACCGGGCACAAGTCCAGACTCTGGACTCGTGCTGGGAAGTTTTCGTTAGAAAAACTACACTTGTCCGACCTAGGATTTAAACCCAGAACCTCGTGATCACAAAGCGATGCGCTTTGCCACTAGACCAACGAGGCAGTCAAAGGTATATATATATATATATATATATATATGTATAAGTATAGTATATAGGTGTATTTATTTATATACATTTAATTTAGTGTATGGGTAATGTTAGAATAATTTACGTATGCATGCGTAGCTTCGATTTGTGTTTTCATTTTCATCATTGTTTCGTTTGTTGTTTTTTTTCTCTTAGAATTTACTGAATAGATTGTTGTACAATTGCCTTCACTTATACGCTAAATATTCACTTTTCACTCCAAGGTTAACTGGTAGACAACTCAAATTGAGTTATGTTCGCCTTTGTACATCGTATATGTAAATATACACACTAATTTTTGTCATTTTGTACAAAATTTTGTGATGATTAAATTTGATTAAATATGGTGGAACTTGCGTCCGGGACGCTTTTTGGGTCCTCGCAAATCTTTGCTGGAAGACCGGTAGAGTCCCTATAGATTGGCGCCGCGTAGTCATAGTACCCTTGCATAAAGGCAAGGGCTCACAACATGACTGCGCCAATTATAGGGCCATCACTTTGATCAGCTTGGCAGCTAAGGTGTATGGTAAAATTATTGAACGGAGAATGCGCGAGAAGTCCGATGGAGTGTTGTGTGAGGCACAGGGAGGTTTCAGGTCTGGAAGAGGATGTTCGGATCAAGTTTTCTTCCTCGGCAACATCGTAGAAAAGCATCTGGCAGTAGGCCGGACGGTTTTCTGCGGTTTTGTGGACCTGGAGAAGGCGTTTGATAGAGTGGTGCGAAAGAGACTTTGGGACATTTTGCCAGAGTATGGTATAAACGGCACCCTGTTGCGAGCCGTCCAGTCCACCTACGTGGACAGCAAGGCATGCGTACGGGTGGGTGGTAACATGTCACCTTGGTTTGACGTTAAAATCGGCGTCAAGCAGGGTTGCGTGTTGTCCGCTAGACTGTTTATAGTGTATCTGGATAAAAGTCTTCAAAGACTGAATGCGATGTCTGAAGGGGTAAAAATGGGTGATCTAGTGATAAATCACCTATTGTATGCAGATGACGCGGTTTTGATAGCGTCAACACCCACTGATCTGCAAACACTAGCCACAGTTATGAGAGACGACTGCATGAACAATGGCTTACATTTGAATGTGAAGAAAACCAAAATTATGGTTTTTGAACGGGAAGAAACCAGAACGAATGGAAGGATTGTGGTTGGTAACGATGTGTTGGAGCAAGTGAATGAGTTTGTATATCTTGGATGCGCCTTCAGTAAGGATGGGAAATACACCGCTGATATAGAGAGAAGAGTGAATGCAGGTAATAGAGTGAATGGTGCGATGGGAAGGCTACTTGGGAGCCGGCACTTAAGCCAAAAGGCGCAGCTGGCCATGCATAACGGAGAGCTTATCCCAACGCTGTTATATGGCAGTGAGAGTTGGGTATGTAAGAAGAAGAACGAAAGCAGGATAAATGCGGTCGAAATGCGATCTCTGCGGAAGATGTGCGGAGTCACGCTGACCGACCGTATTCGCAACAGCGTAGTAAGAAAGCGAGTAGGTATGAAAGATAGTATCGGTGTAAAGATGAGAAAGGGTATGCTCCGTTGGTTCGGGCATATAGAAAGAATGCCAGAAGAAAGAATGACAAAACAGATATACAATGCGAAAGTGGAAGGATGTAGGTACCGGGGAAGACCTAGACTATCTTACCATTACCAAATAGAGCGTGTCTTAGCTGAAGGGCAAGTCAAGAGTCTCCGTAACCGGCGAGTGTGTATGAGACGAACTATGAGAGTCGAGGAAGCCAGAGAGGTATGTAAGGAAAGAACCTGTTGGAACTCTGTACTCTCTGCCTACCCCGCGAGGGAGCTGGCGTGATGATATAGATAGATAGATTGTACAAAAAATCTGATGGAAAAGTCAAGAGTCTCCGTAACCGGCGAGCGTGTATGAGACGAACTATGAGAGTCGAGGAAGCCAGAGAGGTATGTAAGGAAAGAACCTGTTGGAACTCTGTACTCTCTGCCTACCCCGCAAGGGATCTGGCGTGAGGTTATAGATAGATAGATTGTACAAAAAAATAATTTTCCTGGATATATGATTTGAAACTAGGACGTCGTAATAGCAAAGTAAATTAATCGCCACTAAACCAACAAGGCAGTCTTAGCAGGGCAGGGATCTGGTGTCTGTAAATATATAAGTACTTGTGTTAGAAGACAACAAATTTGGAAGCCAGCTTAATCCCACAACACCGGGCCTTTATTCATCTAAAACCCACAATTTAGACCTCAGGCTGATAGAAATGCTTAAATAATCCCATCTGGCATTGGATTCAAACCTAGTGCTTTACAATTCCAGCTGCACTATGGAGTACCCAGACTACTACCCAGACGAGAAATTAAGAAAAGGTTTAACTTTCACCATCAAAAAAATATTCTAGCAATAGCTACCTACCTAATTGAATAATAGCATAAGCTACAATATCGGACACGTTTTCACAATCTGGACTGCTTTTGGGAGTTTTTTGATAGAAAATCTCCAATTACACTGTCCAAATTAGAATTTGAACCATGAACCCGGAGACCGACCAGCCAATAAATCTAACTTTAACTATTATCCAAACCAGAGAAATCAAGAAAAGATTTAAAAATTAATGGAGCATTACTATCTGTCTCCACATGTGATTATAAAATGATGTGTGAAAAAAAATTTCGTATAATTTATCCTTATTATGAATGGGGACAGATAGCAATCAAAAATTCTATCTGTCCCTGAAGGTGAAGCTCTTGGTGTCATCGTCCAAAAATAGCTAATACAACCCATTATAATAAAAATCACGAAATGTTTTAAAATTAAGTATTTCCATCTGTCCACATATATGAAAATATTGTGATATATGATGGGAATTTTATATATAATTTATCCCTATTATGAATGGGAACAGATAGAAATCGAAAATTCTATCTGTCCTTGAAGATGACCCTCTTGGTGTCACCGTCAAAAAATTTGGGAATCGTCTTTTTGTCTCCGGGCGTTTTTGCTAACGACATTTTAATTATGTAAATGGTTGGAACGGCTCGCAACTCGTCACAGACGCTGCCAGCAGAAGATAAAGATATGTGCTACCAAAAATATTTTTCTGCGAAAACTTACAGATTTTTTGCTCCAAGATGACTGCTTGGTCTAGTGGTTCGAGTGTAGATTGAATAGTAACTAAAAATTTTCTTATAAAATTCAGTTAAGTTTATAAAAATATATCGGTTTTCTTTGTTAAAGAGAATAATGGAATATTGTTATTGTTTCAAAAAAAGCACTAAATATAACACTTATTTGTCTGAACCCGTAGCTTGATTGAGCCCAAGTTTAGGTAGAAATAACTAAACTGCGATCTGACTGTAGCTATCTGCTCCTGCCTTAGGCTTTTGTATATTGGAAAAAATCTCCATAGGACTTCCACGCGGCTCCTTGCCAGGAATTTTGGACTTCTGTTGATTAAAAACCTCTGGATGAGGGCGGAAAGGGCACGAGCTCTCAAAAGGAATGCACCCGTTCCCCTCTGGGCCATGCCCCAAAGAGCTTTTGGAGAGAAAATTAGTTTCGCATTAGCGTTAACCACTGTAGAAAGTCACCTCGGCTACAGAAGCTAGTTTAGTACGACTCACGCGCAACAACTGGACGGAAGCATTCCAAGAATGGTATAATATAGAAATGCTCTAACTAACCACACGGGAATTAAATAAATCCTTAAAAATCCACCGTTTTTCGTGAAATCCATTGAAACATAAATCACGATCCGTCAGCCTATTTGTATTCGCGCCTCGATTAATCAAAGATCAGGCGATGGGGGAGGCTGGTGATTGCGTCAATGGATTAGGCACAAAAATAGGCTACAAATATTTGAGGCTTACAGTCGGAATGGTAGAAATTTGCTATTTTAGTTCTATTTATACTGATACTGCCTCGATGTTCTGGTGGTGATACTGCTGGGTGGTGGTCCAGGATTTTTTTTTTTTTGGACAAAGTGCTATTCAAGTCTTTGTTAAATAAATGATCTATACCTAGTTGCAATTTCAACCCCCTTAACCTGATGAACTGACCTATAAACATTAGTTTGGGTTGATATGTGAATTTTCTTGTTTGTACCGTCCACCATACAGGAAAAATCCTGGTGTGAGTCTACGTTTGTGAAATAACCACGTTTTTGGATTTCATCGCGGTATTTAGCTTTAATGTTTAAAATTTTGTTTGGAATTATTTTGTTGGCAATTGAGACCATAAAAATAAATTAAACGATAATACGAAAACATAATTAAATTTCAGATATGTAATATATATGTATATTAACTAGAGAATAGACGCAACGCACATGACACGGCTCATTCTTGTGACGAGACCCGTTCGTGTAATAAAGCAGAAGGATGTAAGATTCTTGTCGCTGTTACACATGTCTGGGAATGTTAGAAATCGTTCATATTATTTGGAATGAATAAATATAAGGAAAGAACCTGTTGAAACTCTGTACTCTCTGCCTACCCCGCTAGGGGTCTGGCGTAATGATATAGATAGATAGATAGATAGATAGAGCAAAAGAGGTGTGACATATTCCTAGTATATGTTGACCTGTAGTCTCTGCTTATACCAGTGGGATATAGGCGTGAGTTTATGACGTAGGTAATAAAAATGGAATTAAAAAAATAGATCTATTGCTTTTTGGGGGACCTTGGACCTTGTTTTGAAGCCCATTATAACCGACTATGTCTCAGGACCGTACGTAGAATGTATGTCGAATTTTAGGTCAGACGTAATGGTAAAGAGTATTTTCTAACAAAGACTGAGAATGTATAAATTTTTTACGGAGGTTCACCGATATTTTCCTCAATTGTGGACCGATTTTAATGATTATTTTTGCGTTGGATTTGGCATTGCTCTAAGGTGGTCTTTTATAAATTTCATTAAGATTGGACTTCAGAAAGATACACTAGGAAACTCGTTAACAACAAACAAAACGAATGTGTAGAATGAATTGTTATGGGTATATTACTTCAATCCTATAGGTACCCTACTATAGAATAGTTATTTGTTTGTTTTTATTTTATAACTTCTTTGTCTATAAACCAGTCTTAATGATTTTGTATTGAGTTTAATGGAGCTTTAACATGCTTCCATTTTAATTTCATTGATTTTGGACTGGACCCTGGACATTAAAAATACACCGCGAGACTCCTTAATGACAAACAGCACGAATGTGTAGATTAAGTTATTATAGATGTTAAATCAATTCTGTATTCACCTTTCTATAGAACTAAGCAGAATAACATAAAATAGTTACATTAATACTCAATTCACTCTTCACTTAAAATTGTAATGTACAACCTTTTTTGAAAATAAGGGAAACCGACTCCAAAAAACAAAAAAATATATTTGAAATCCGTGCTGAGTAGCCGACCACCAGGCACCGACTTTAAATATTCATTTTTGCTTTTTGGAGTCGATCACCTTTCCGGCGTATTTTCTATTAAAGCCCACATTATCCTTGCGATCTCGAGTCTACTCGTCTGGACGTACTCTAAAAGATGGCCGCCCCAAAATTTGAGATTTTATTTGAATAGTTTTATTAAAGGAAAAAAAAAATTACTTTCCTTGAATTTGAAAGATGACACGTCACTTAGGAAGGCTCTGCGTGGGCGTCGTTGTGCGTGTACAATCTAAATTTGACGTGAGAAAAGGGAGCGATAAATTTGATGTGATACAATATGTGAGGTAATAATACAAATGGTCCGTGTGATACAAAATTTATATATGGCTAGAGTTATTGTGTGAAATATATCAGTAATCGATTTTCAACATTCACAAAGTATGTTATAGGCCACGAAAATGTAGCAGGCGGTCGTGGCACTAGGGGACGGTCGCGTATCAAAGTTAATCTGCTTTCAATTCGGTTAGTCAGTAATGGGTTAACATTACCTATGGGCGTTCCAGTTCTTTGAAGGGATCGCTAAGCCATCGGTCCCAGCTACCACTAAATGTAGCAGTCGTAAAGACTAGTTGGAAGCCTAAAGGGTGGCATGATAAATTGCAACAGCAGGGAGCCATAGACTTGCCTCCATTAATTGCGATAGATCCGCATAATGGCAACCTATAACGCATCCAACCTGGTTTAAAACTCTCACATCAAGTGGCAGCCGGCACAGACTTAGTGCCTTTCAAAGCACGTGCTCTTAAATGGAATTACCACAAACGGTCACTGGTCACAGACCGATCGAGTTGAACGCTGGTTACCTTCGACTATCGTTAAGAACACTGGGGTTTGATATTCTATCTTCCACTTTCGCATTCCAAGTATATTTTTTTAATTGTTGTTTTGTTAATCTTTCATCCGACATTCATGCTCATACGTATATGAAAAGAATTAAGAACTACAATAGTTCCTGCCTACCAATTTCAGAATGTCGTATAAAAACATCTTTACATGTCAATAGATTAACTTCAAGATAAATGGGCGGGGTGAGTGCGCCGGCGGCAAGTTCCGCTAATGGAGCCATCGATCATACATCAGAGGCTGGGGACACTAGATCACTGACGGGTATTAGGGCTAATATGGCTAATGATCTTGGCTTTTTGATAAGATACCTCTTTCGCTTCTGTCTACCCAAAGGAGTAGTAGAAACTTATACTGACTGTTGGTTTGTATTAGTAATAGATATTCATCTTTAGATCATATTCTTACGGCAGAAGAATACGCTACCACGCGATAAGAACGTGGAATAGTATTGTGTACTATGCGGGGTCCGACCACGCAGGTGTCAGCGTCGGCAACATTACTATCAATTAATACTTACTATAAGACAATATATTAATTGTAATTGATGTTTTACTTTAAGTTTTTGGACATAAATGACAAATATATTTATAAAGCATAATATTGACGTCGTTACTTCTTGTGTTTAAAATCTTAGTTGTTTCAGAACTTGTTAAGCATTAATTACCTTTTATGTATTACGAAACATATATAGAATGGCGCCGCGTGGTTCCCGGCTTAGAATAGGACCAACCCATCTCATCCCATCGGGTGTCGTACAAGGCGACTAAGGGAAAACTAGGGAATGGGCAGCAGCGTTCCTTTAACACTTCGACGACCAATAACTGCGCTCGCCAACCCGCCTGCCAAGCGTGGCGAGTATGGCAAACACCCCCAATTATGGAAGAAAGTAGAAAAACCAGGCCCCTAGTCCCCGGCGGTCCTGTTCGTCCTGGCCACGGTAGCAGCCATGGTAACGACAGGACAAGGGGTGCTAAGAATCTCCGGCAGAGATTCGGCTACCACCAAAACCGAAAATTGGCCCTGGTGACATACAACGCACGCACATTGAGGACAGATGAGAAGCTAGTTGAGCTGGAAGAAGAGTTAAACAAGTTGCGGTGGAGTATTGTTGGTTTATCGGAGGTCCGAAGAGAGGGCGAGGACACGATAACCTTAAAATCCGGCAACTTGTTTTACTACCGGGAGGGCGAACAGCAGTCCCAAGGTGGTGTCGGATTTATCGTCCACAAGTCACTCATAAACAACGTTCTGTCCATCACTAGTGTGTCGAGCAGGGTAGCGTACCTGATACTCAGAATATCCAAAAGATATTCGCTGAAGGTCATACAGGTCTACGCACCGACCTCGGCATACTCAGATGATGACGTCGAAGTTATGTATGAGGACATTAGTAGAGCCATACATACTTCCAAAACACACTTTACGGTGGTTATGGGTGACTTCAATGCGCGGCTGGGCAAACGGGGCGATGATGAGTTGAGAGTGGGGCAATTTGGATATGGGCAGCGCAACCCCAGGGGTCAGAGGCTGGCCGAATTTCTGGAGAAAGAGGGACTCTTTATGATGAACTCTTTCTTCCAGAAGCCGCCTCATAGGAAATGGACCTGGATGAGCCCTGATGGTTCCACAAAAAATGAGATAGACTTCATCATGAGCACCAAGCGACAAGTATTTAATGATGTCTCCGTGATTCATAGGGTAAAAACCGGCAGTGATCACCGAATGGTCAGAGGCACATTAAATATTAATGTCAAAATGGAAAGATCGCGTCTGATGAAGTCTACGCTCCGACCTACTCATGCATATATCCAAAACCCCGAGAACTTTCAACTCGAATTGTCAAACCGCTTCGAATTGCTAGACAGCAGCGCATCAGTGGACGAAATCAACAACAGGCTGGTAGAGACTGTTCATACGGTCGGGTCCAAGTATTTTAAGACCCACCGTAAAAATAGGCCTCAAAAACTATCTGACTACACCCGAAACCTCATGGCTGAGCGACGTTCCATGACGCTCCAAACCTCCGATGATGCTAAGTCCTATAGGCAGCTTAATGGACAGATATTGAAGTCCTTGCGACACGACTTACGGTCCTTCAATGCAAGGCGTATTGAGGAGACCATAGAGCAGAACAAGGGCTCTAAAGTGTTCGCAAGAGACGCGTCTATTGGGCAGAGCCAGTTGACGAAGCTGAAGACGGAGGACGGAAACGTAACGTCAAATAGGTCAGAGGTGCTCAGGGAGATAGAGAGGTTCTATGGACAGTTATATACCTCAGTAGCTAAACCTGTTGTTGACTTGGTAAAAGACCCAAGAGCCAAGCTAACCCGACACTGCACTGAAGATATCCCGGACATCAGCCTGTGCGAGATTAGGATGGCTCTCAAACAACTAAAAAACAACAAAGCGCCGGGTGAAGACGGAATTACTGCAGAACTTCTGAAGGCGGGCGGATCGCCGGTACTTAAAGTCCTTCAGAGGCTATTTAAGTCCGTCTTGCTTGAAGGGAAAACGCCGGAAGCATGGAACAGGGGTGTGGTGGTGCTGTTTTTCAAGAAAGGTGATAACACCTTATTGAAGAACTATAGGCCCATCACACTGCTGAGCCATGTTTATAAGTTGTTTTCGAGAGTCATCACGAATCGTCTCGAACGAAGGCTTGATGACTTCCAGCCTCCCGAACAAGCCGGTTTCCGGAAAGGTTTTAGTACCATAGACCACATACATACGCTGCGGCAGGTTATACAGAAGACTGAGGAGTATAATCGGCCACTATGCTTGGCGTTTGTGGACTATGAGAAAGCCTTTGATTCGATCGAGACTTGGGCGGTTCTTAGATCTCTCCAGCGATGCCGCATTGACTATAGGTACATCGAAGTGTTTGTATAATAACGCCACCATGTCAGTCCGAGTACAGGGGCAGTGCACGAAGGTGATCCCCATAAAAAGAGGAGTAAGACAGGGAGACGTCATTTCTCCGAAACTGTTTACGGCCACCTTAGAGGACGCCTTCAAGCTCTTGGAATGGCAAGGACTTGGCATCAACATCAATGGCGAATACATCACTCACCTTCGATTTGCCGACGACATTGTGGTCATGGCGGAGTCGCTGGAAGATCTAGGACGAATGCTCGGTGACCTCAATAGAGTATCCCAACAAGTGGGTCTTAAAATGAATATGGACAAAACAAAAATAATGTCTAACGTCCATGTCGTACCCACCGCACTCACCGTTGGGAACTACTCTTGAAGTTGTCGACGAATACATTTACCTGGGACAGGCAGTCCGGTTAGGTAGGTCCAACTTTGAGAGAGAGGTCAATCGACGAATCCAACTCGGCTGGGCAGCGTTCGGGAAACTGCGCAACATCTTCTCATCCAAAATACCTCAGTGCCTAAAGACTAAAGTGTTTAGTCAATGTGTGTTACCAGTGATGACATATGGATCAGAGACGTGGTCTCTTACAATAGGTCTCATAAAAAAGCTCAAGGTTGCTCAGCGAGCTATGGAAAGAGCTATGCTCGGCGTTTCTCTACGCGATCGAATCAGGAATGAGGAGATTCGTAGAAGAACCAAGGTCACCGACATAGCCCTCAGGATTAGCATGCTGAAGTGGCAATGGGCTGGCCACATAGCGCGAAGATCGGACGGGCGTTGGGGCAGAAAGATTCTAGAGTGGAGACCACGTATTGGCAAGCGCAGCGTAGGACGACCGCCTGCCAGATGGACCGACGATCTTGTGAAAATCGCAGGAAATCGTTGGATGCAGGTGGCATCGGACCGGTTACGCTGGAAAGCGATTGGGGAGGCCTATGTTCAGCAGTGGACAAGTATAGGCTGAAATGATGATGATGATGATGATAGAATACATAATTCGATTTTTTTTTAAACTTATGGTTAGGTATATTTCATTATTATAGTTATTGTTTCATAATATGTATGGTGGCCTTTGATTGGCTCAATTCATTATACGTTAATAACTAGATAAATAGCAATTAATAAGATTCCAAGACCCTACCTATAATATCTTACCATGTTTCAAAGAGTTTTTGAATAGCTACCTTTAAATAATAACTGTAATGTATCGAGATATTTAACAATAATTTAAGGTAATCCATGATTGGTTTAATCCATATTAAGCAAATAACTAGAGAAATATTGCTGTTCGATACTTTATAATTATATCTGATATGTCTTATAATGTTTTAAATAGTTTTTGATTTCTTAAATTTGATCATAAATATTGTAATATTGTGCTATTTAATAATTTAAAAAGGAAGTCTCTTGTAGGTAGATTCTGAAACAAGCTAATAACTAGACTTATATCTATATTTATCATTCCAAAATATGTAAAAGACATCGATATATGGTTTAAAACATTTTGAATGGATTGTATTCATAAAACATTATATATGTAGTAAGTTATTCAGTAAAAACAACACATGTTTGTGATTGGTCAGAACAGAGTTATATAATTTGTATTATGAACGTAGGGTATATAAGGTAATGCATTGATCAAATGTGCAGATTTTGGATTCTAAAGTTATCGCGTGAAGACATCATTTTTAAGTTAAGTATGTACTCTTATCTACCCTATTATTTTGATATTTTTTGTTATAATTATGCTATTTCTCTTTTAGAGTGTAAATACTGATCTTAAATATGCTTGTGTAATAATATTAACATTTACAGACATGGTCAAGGTAAAATAAAAGGTGTAAATTGTATTTAGTTTTAGCTCCACTTTTTTCTGAATCTCATACAGGCATGTTTCCACACACGTGAAAGTGCAACAACACATTTTGTTCTTATTTTTTAATAATTAATTAAATTAGTGCAATTTCATTTTTATTGATTAAAATAATAAAAAGAATAGTGGAAACAGTTGGAAACGGAGTAGTATTTTTTTTGCAGAAATAAACATCTTTGGCAGATAAAGCACCGTAAAATTATCTTATGAAATCCATTTTTCTCCAGTCGATCCTAAGCCCTTCAAAGCGAGCAGCGAATATTCACAACGAATAAAGTGACCATCCCCTAATGGAAGGTCAAGCTTAGCCTGAAAATTCTCCACGAAATATTGCAGTGTATTTCTGTAGCCACCTAATACTAGCGCCGTAAATATAGTCTCAATAGGCCGGGTCTGGCTGTGGCCGATATAGCCCGATCGTAAGCCTCGTATATTTACGGTTTCCAAAATATTAGTTCTTATAGGCGCCTATTTTGTTGGAGGATATTTTTGGGGGCATTTATCGGGTTTGGAGGACACTAGGTTTTTTGAGCTCGTGTGTGTATGAAATGAATTGTAAAAGTTACATAATAACCATGCCAAATACCTCCTGTATTTATTATGTAACTTTTACAATCTGGCTATGGTGTGAAGTATGGTCCCTTCATGGTCGTAAGTATAATAATATATTAATAATAGGACGGTATGGTCTTGTGGTTAAGAGCTTAAGCCGTCCCGCCCACTGGACCGAGGAGTCGCAGGTTCGATTTCCGCACGGGACAATTCTTTGCGTGACCCACAAATATCTGTTTCGGTCTGGGTATTTTATGTATGTGAATTTTCATGTTTGTAAACGCACACTCGACTCAGGAATAAAGCCTAGTATGGGGCTACGTTTTTACAAAAAATAAGGAGAATACAGCGGTCCATAGTCTGATTTGTTATTATTTATGTACTTTCTGCCAACCCCGACAGAGATCTGGCGTAATGATATAGATAGAAACTAGCTTATACTATCCCATTGTTGCACTGCATATAAGACCCTGGATGGACATACTCCACCACAAGGATCTATTAAAGCACGTTAAACCATGCATCCATATTGGCTGAGCTCAAGATCACCACGAGACTCTCCATCATCGGCACTCAAAAAATTTTCGAGGTTTTCGGCCACATAGCCAGAAAAAAAGTTTTAAGGGAACCCTGTAGTTCACTTCTACTATTCTCTGCTATGGTAAGAAACATCCTTGAGTACGCTAGTCCAATATGGCCTCCGTATTATAAAGTACATATAAATGAAATCGATAGTGTACAGAGAAAGTTTACTAGATTATCGTGTTATCGACAAAAAGGGGGTCGCTCAAATCTAAATTATGAAATCTCAACTCAAAATTCCGACGTTAGAAAATTGTCGCAAATATTGACAAAATTTGTCGCAAAATTTGACTTGATATATCTTTATAAAATTTTACATGCAAAAATAGACTCTCCGGAATTACTTTCCCAAATTAGCTTTAACACAAGATACAGAGCCCGTAGAAAATTTAATGAAACTAATCTATTTGCCCCAGCTATTTACAAAAACGATATTTCGTACTATAATCCACTGGTATGAATGCCCCGATATTTTTGAAATTTAATTTACTATATTTGTTAAAATTGTCAAAGATGTCATTTATGCTACATAATGTTATGCTCTGTAATATTATGTTACCTATCCTTATAGTAATTGTGTTTTTATGTTATTAGATGTGTACCTGGTCCTGTGTCTCTTCTTAGATAATGTGTTTACTCCTTACTCATTTTTTTGTTTGTCGTTAGTTATTTCTATCTATCTATCTATATCATCACGCCAGATCCCTTACGGGGTAGGCAGAGAGTACAGAATTCCAACAGGCTCTTTCCTTACATACCTCTCTGGCTTCCTCTACTCTCATAATTCGTCTCATACACGCTCGCCGGTTACGGAGACTCCTGACTTGTCCTTCAGATAAGACCCGGTCTATTTGGTCATGGTAAGATAGTCTAGGTCTTCCCCGGTACCTACATCCTTCCACTTTCGCGTTGTATATCAGTTTTGTCATTCTTTCTTCGGACATTCTTTCTATATGCCCGAACCAACGGAGCATACCCTTTCTCATCTTTACACCGATATTCTCTTTCATACCTATTTGCTTTCTTACTACGCTGTTGCGAATACGGTCGGTCAGCTTCACTCCGCACATCTTCCGCAGAGCTCGCATTTCCACCGCATTTATCCTACTTTCATTCTCCTTCTTACATACCCAGCTCTCGCTGCCATATAACAGCGTTGGGACAAGCACTCCATTATGTATGGCCAGCTGCGCTTTTCGGCTTAAGTGCCGGCTCCCAAGTAGCTTTCCCATCGCGCCATTCACTCTGTTCCCTGCACTCACTCTTCTCTCTATGTCAGCGGTGTATTTTCGGTGTGTTAGTTATTTAATTTTAATTAGCTGAATGCACATGTTTTGGATTACAATCCAGATCTATGACATTACTTTAGAACTAAGTGAAATTTTTTGATTGTAATCTGTGCATGTCAATAAAAAAAAACAAAAAGGCAACCAACGCGAAATGCTTCTGATCACTGGCAAAGTAGAAGGAAAGTGACCAAGAGGCCGTAGCCCTATGCATTGGTCCAGACAGATCCGATCCGCGCTGGACACCACAATATCTGAGGTGATATACCCGGCTGAGAACCGAGCCGGTTGGCCGAACATAATCCGCGATTTAGTTCCTGGAGCCCACGACCCTATCGACGCAAGGGGGAAGAGGAAGCCAAAAGTTTCGATTACCACATAAAGTTGTAGTTGTTAGCAAACTTGGTAATCTTATAGGCTGCTTGTCAAGTTTCAAAAGCCAGCAGTCATAAATCTGCTTCTGCCAATCAATGGGTTCAAGGCTTACCCCACCAGGAGTACAACCTATTCTCTGGGCCTTCGTCCAACATGGAGATAGTATTAAACAAAAAAAGATAAGCACCTCCACTAAGCGGGGATGGCAGAGGTACTTTATACATTCATTAATCTCCGACGATGTTGTGTCTTAATGTGTTAGAGGGCGAGCCTATTTTCATTATAGGTACTGGGAACAATTCCAGACTCCGGACTGTAACTAATTTCTTTTTTCAATATAAATAGCACAGTTTGTCTACTCTAAGAGTCAAACTGAAGATCTCGTGGCCGTTAACCGCGTTATGCAACATTAGTCTAACAAGGTAGAGAAGAAAGTGGAAGGATGTAGATACCGGGGAAGACCTAGACTTCTTCTTCTTACCTTAGACGATCTTACCATGACCAAATAGATCGTGTCTTATCTGAAGGGCAAGTCAAGAGTCTCCGTAACCGGCGAGCGTGTATGAGACGAACTATGAGAGTGGAGAAGGCCAGAGAGGTATGTAAGGAAAAAACCTGTTAGTAGTCTGTACTCTCTGCCTACCCTCTAAGGGATCTGGCGTGATGATATAGATTGACAAAAAATATTACAACTAAACATTTTTTTATGGTGATACCAGTACCTATATATGCCCAGCGATTGGCGTAAAAAGGTTATAAATACACCTAAAACTCACCTTCAAAGGTCACCCCTAACCATAATAAACGGTTAGGACAATTTGGACATCATTAATTAATTATTCACGCCACTACCATTATATTGGAAAACGATCCATGAACTATTTAAAGCTGAAAACCATTTGACAAATAGTTTACGAAATATGAGTAATAGTTTCCAGACAAAAGTCTAGTCTAGACTATTTGTAACCCTTTGTTTGAACTCGAACTCTAATGATTTATTTTGTATAAACCCTGCTTGGGTGCTTATAACTTGTCATGATTAAATTCTTTTTAGACCTTTCTTGCCATAACGGCAGTGATAGCCTAGTGGATAGACCGTTGGACTGCAAAGTCAGAGGTCTCGGGTTCAAACCCAGGGACGTACCTCTGTCTTTTCGAAAGCATGTGCGTATTAAAAATAAATGATCACTTGCTTTAACGGTAAAGGAAAACATCGTTAGGAAACCTGCATGCCTAAGAGTTTCTCGAAGGTGTGTGAAGTTCGCCAACCCGCCCTGGCCAGGGTGGTGGACTATGGCCTAAACCCTCTTAGTTTGAGAGGAGGCTCGTGCCCAACGAGGTGACAGTTTCTTAACCAGTTTCCATAAAATATTTATTTTAAATTCTTTTTTAAAATTCTAATCTACCACCGGATCGGAACGCGGCCTCCGCTTGAAGAAACTCAGCGGGCTTGTCTTTTTATCTAATTCCGTTTTAAATTTTTTTTTCATTATTTTCTGTATAGATTAAATGTTATATTATACAAAATTATGCATGCGATCCAGTTTCTGGTAAAAATTTCGTTGCTTTACTTCTACATAACTTTATGTTGGCTCACTATTATGCGCGAGAAGTCCGATGGAATGTTGTGCGAGGCACAAGGGGGTTTCAGGTCCGGAAGAGGATGTTCGGATCAAGTTTTCTCCCTTCGCAACATCGTAGAGAAGCATCTGGCAGTAGGCCGGAAGGTTTTCTGCGGTTTTATGGATCTGGAGAAGGTGTTTGATAGAGTTGTGCGAAAGAGACTTTGGGACATTTTGCCTGAGTATGGTATAAATGGCACTCTGCTGCGGGCCGTCCAGTCCACTTATGTGGACTGCAAGGCATGCGTACGGGTGGATGGTAACATGTCACCCTGGTTTGACGTTGAAATCGGCGTCAAGCAGGGTTGCGTGTTGTCCGCTAGACTGTTTATAATATATTTGGATAAAAGTCTTCAAAGACTGAAAGCGATGAATGAAGGTGTACAAATGAGTGATCTAGTGGTAAATCATCTACTATACGCAGATGACGCGGTTTTGATAGCGCCAACAGCCACTGATCTGCAATCACTAGTCACAGTTATAAAAGACGACTGCATGAAAAATGGCTTACATTTGAATGTAAAGAAAACCAAAATTATGGTTTTTGAACGGAAAGAAACCAGAATGCAAGGATTGTGGTTGGGAACGATGTGCTGGAGCAAGTGAATGAGTTTGTATATCTTGGATGCGCATTCAGTAAGGATGGAAAATACACCGCTGACATTGAGAGAAGAGTGAGTGCAGGGAACAGAGTGAATGGCTCGATAGGAAATCTACTTGGGAGCCGGCACTTAAGCCGAAAGGCGCAGCTGGCCATACATAATGGAGTGCTTGTCCCGCAATATGGCATACTGCTATGGGGATGCTCTGTAGAACTAAACACCATCTTCGTTCTGCAGAAAAGGGCTGTTCGAGCAATTTACAATTCGGCCCCGAGAGCTTCCCTTAAGGAAAAATTTAGAGAAATAAATATTCTAACTGTTACCTCACAATTTATATATAAAAATCTTCTATATGTAAAAAAGAATATCAGCAGCTTTGAAAAATATAGCGACATTCAGAACAAAGATGATCTTATTGTACAGTCTACTCATCTCCACAGAATTAGTAATTCTTTCAAGGGGCAATGTTTACGCTTCTACAACAAATCACCCATAGATATCCGAAACATACCTATCAATAAATTTAAAAAGGTAATCAAAACTAGACTGTGTAAGAAAAGGTATTACAAAATTTCGGATTATCTTGACGATAAAACAGATTGGGTGCAGCTCCTCAATCAGCAAAATTAAACAAAGCTGTATAATACAATTTTGAAAAAAATGGTTATCAGAAAGGCCAAACAAATTAAGTTAAAAAACTAGCCCGCTGCGTTTCTCGCCGGATCTTCTCAGTGAAGGCCGCATTCCGATCCGGTGGTAGATGTAAAAAATATGCCTAAACAAATAAATGATTTTTGACTTTAACTTTGACTATCAACCATGAGAATACTAAATATTTCACCCAGATACATAGAATAATATATTCCTACAAAAAGGCAATCGAGTTTATACATTTTAAAAAACAAAATAGCTATTATAACGATTTCATTGTGTCAGTCCCTAAAACGCAAACCGTTACAGTTTACGTAATTGAGTAATAGTTTTATTAAGTTCTTTAAATAATAACGCAAATTTATGTACAGTATATGATTTAGCACCTTTTTACCCTAGTGGTTAGACCGTTGGACTGCAAAGTCAAGGGTCTTGGGTCCAAACCCAGGCACGCACTTCTGTCTTTTCTCATCTCATCAAATTATATTTGTACTTGAGTCAAATCAGATACCGTTTAACAATTCAATGTCAGATAAAATACTCGTACTCCTAAAATTCGAAATAAATAATTTGTAACCTGAAATCGTGAGACGTAAGTCTAAACACCTTTAGCTCTGCAACTTTCTATTATCTCGGTAGGTTATATCGGGTAAACTGCTACCTATCGATTACCTCTGGGAAGTATTACCAGCTCGCCAATGCACACATTTTGCAACACTATAGTGTGACAAGGATATTTTGGCCTGTGGATGACATTGACAAGGGGGCGTTGGTGTGAAATTAGGGTTATCATATAGTAAAATGCTCCTACTCCTAGGGAAATATTTTAACATTTGGGTCCGCACGGTTACTAATTCAAAAATCAACTTAGATGAATTTCATAGCAAACAGCAAGTCTGCGTTTATTATGAAGTGACCTTTCACTTGATGAGAGCGTTAGTTCGGATTTTGATCGCGGGCCCAAAAAGCCTTGTATGACTGTACCTCCACTCTCGCCCACCGGATCTCCTGAACTGTCAGTAGTGGCCACACTCATGCGCACACGAGACAGGGTAGCCTTCACAGATAACATACACTACAGCGGGTATCTGCTCGTTCAAACAGCGCAGGTGCAAGCCGTTAGCTACCTACTTGTTGAGACATAGCGAGAAGCGGCGTAGAGCGCGCGCCTGTTTATAATATCAGCCTATATTGCCCACTGCTGGGCAAAAGCCTTCTCTTACATATCGAGGTGAGAAAGATAAGGTCATACTCCACCACGCAGACCCAGTGCGGATTAGCGGAGGCAGTTTTGTGGCCACCTGCTGTTGAAATTTATCAAGCCGCCTTTAAGGCTTCTAACTCGGCTTACCGATTACCACATTAAGTGTTTACCGAGACCTACGGCATAACGTGCCTTCTGAAATACGTAGACGCTGGAATATGAAAATGCCACAAACGGTCACCCATCTTAGGCCGACCGAGTCGAACGCTGCTTAATCTTGGTGATAGGTAAAAACACCGCGGTCGCACAGCGCTACGAGCGCCTTAAGCGCGCGCCTGTTTGCGTGATTCGTATTCAGATTGTTAATACTAAGATGAACTACTGTTCACATACCTTTATTGTGTCACAACGCAGTATTCTGAAACTGCAAATAATTAAATTTGCCTAAATTAATCGAATTATAACTTACTCACCAATACATTAAGGTACATCTTCGCATGGAGACGTTCTATTAATATTACTTGATTAATTTGAAGCTTCCTCGGCACCACGTTACTCAAATCGAGGTCGCGGTGACAAAAGAATAAGTAACAGTGCAAGCTATGCGATTGCTACGCTTGTTTTAAATATTTTTTTTCTGAACCATCGATCTTCCTCGGTTTTGGTAATGGTAGTAATAAGTATATATGGCTGGGTGAATTCAAAAGCCACTGTTAATGGGTTATTATAGCGACACTTAAATCGCCCATATTACATTTAAGGGGGGTAATGCTGCTCGCTCTCATAGGATTTATTGTCAATTCCCTACACGAGGTCCCTGGGCAACGTTAACTGTTAAACAAGCAGCACTTACATTGGCTGTAGGCTTGAGCCGTGACTGGTCACCACCCTAGTAGAATAGCCATGCCGTCAAGCGACAAAGTCAAGTTCCGGCATGTTTCGCGGAGTTGCTTTACGAGGAGGCGGGTCTAGCCTGATCATACTGATTAGGAACTCGGGTTAGCTTGCATTTTCTCAGCCTATTTCAGAGCGAATAGGCTATTCATGAGTCAAATAGCCGCATTTTTAGCCTCAACGTCACTTTCTATCAGATAATACGAGGATCAATACCTAACCAGTCTTTGCAAGAAAAAAAAACTTCCAAAGTATGCACGACGCCTTGAGATCGCGGAAGAGTGCTAGCACTAACACTTGTGACACAGAATGTAACCAGAGAGTTTTCTCGTCGGTACACTTGGGCCCTCAACAGCCAGACTCACGCCGAGTGTTAATAGACCATGGACTCCGTTATAGCCCATTCGTATTTTCTAAACACGGACGGATGTTCGCGGTAAATTTCCTTATATCTTATACTATGCTTTTGCCGTAAACTTGACATCTTTGGAGCGTAAACAGTTACAGGGCCCGACACATGCTGAAATTACTACCTTTCAGGAGGCGCGTGACCCGAATCCGATGTAAGCTTTCAAACGACATTTGAATTTTAATTCCTCTTTTTGAGCATGAGAATTTTATTGATTGTGTAATGGGAATTATGTTGATTTCAGATTTTTGTATATTTAGAAAGTACGCAAGATCCACGTGGCCCGAAGACCTGATGAAGGTCGCAGATAATAGCTGGATGCGTACGAAGCCGGTCGTCGTGGCAATCCTTGGGGGCAGGCCCTTGTATTGCAGTGTAAGTCTGATGATGATGATGGTATTTAAAAAGGATATACCACTACGCCAAACGCTATGTCTAGCTGATTAGGTAGTGTGCACTTAAGTCTAATTCAAAAAGAAATATGTACATTACCCAAGCAGAGGTGACCAAGGTGTAGTCTCTATCTACCTATCTATCATCACGTCAGATACCTTACGGGGTAGGCAGAGTGTGCAGTGTTCCAATAGGTTCTTTCCATACATACCTCTCTGGCTTCATCCACTCTTCGTCCCATACACGCTCGCCGGTTACGGAGACTCTTGACTTGCGTTTCAGATAAGATACGCGTGTAGTATAGATGCAAATTTCGCTAATGATATTAGAGCCCAATGGAATAGGAGATAAGCCTATTGGCATTATCTATCTATCTATATTATCGCGCTAGATCCTTTGTAGGCAGAGACCTATTGCCGTTGTACCGGTCTCATTGGTGACTATGAACTGCTACTTTGAATTTTCGACAAAAAAACATGAATAGTACGACCTAGGATTAAAAGCAGAGACCTCATATTCACTAGCAGCACCATTCATAACTACTCGTACACTAGCAAGCCCTACACGATACCAAAACTTTATTTGATAACAATGTGAGAATATTCGTAGTTACTCTTAAACCCTGACCACAAGATCCTTCCCCTAACAATAGCCATAAATAACTATTAAACTCAAATAAGCTGTTCTAAGTATCTCAGTGACAAAGCCGAACTAAACTTGGCTAAGCTCTAGAGGCCACGTGTTTTTGTGTCAGAAACTAGGGAACTTCGTGTTGCGGTGTCGGACATTGCCTAACCAAGTTTCCGTTGCAATGTCCCTCGGTTACATAGTTGGTTTTGTTCTAACGTGGGTCAGCAAATTGGTAATTTGCAGTGAGATGTTCTGAAAACTACTCTAATTAAATGTGCTTTGTTTTGTTAATTACTAAATATATCATTACGCCATATCCCTTGCAGGGAAGCCAAAGAACCTGTTGGCACTGTGTACTGCCAACAGGTTCTTTCCCTACAGAACAGTTTCCTTGTTGTGTTAATTAAAATATATATAATAATATTAGCCTATACTGCCCACTGCTGGGCAAAGGCTTTCTCTCACAAATCGAGGTGAGAGAGATTAGGTCATACTCCACGCGGACTCAGTGCAGATTAGAGGAGGCAGGTATGTGACCACCTGCTGTTGGAACTTATCAAACCGCCGTTAAGGCTTCCAACTCGGCTTAACGACTACCATATGAAGTGGTAACCGGGATCAACGGCTTAACGTGCCCGCTGAAGCACGGAGATGCTCGAATATGAAAACGCCTCATATGGTCACTCATCTCAGGCTGACCGAGTCGAACGCTGCTTAATCTTGGTAATCGGTAAGAACACCACGGTCGCACAGCGCTATGAACGTTGTGTTAATTAAAATACCAATTATTGCAACTGCCTTGTTTGTCTAATGGCGAATAATGCGCATTGCAATAATCTGATTCCAATGTTCCCGGTATCAGTCCGAAGTCTAGCATTACTCCCGGAAAAATTGAGTTGCCCATTATTACATGAGACCTTATATGTCAACAATAAGTGAGTGTATACAGTACACCTCTGCTACCTCCACTTAGGACTAAAGGCGTGTATATATTTAAGTATTCCTTCCCACTAACAAAATTTTGTATAACCTCTCTTAAAATCTTCAAACCCTTTACCGCAAGGTCTTTCCTCTAACAATACCCACAAATAACTATTAAACTCGGGTAAGCTGTACTAACTATCTTAATGACAAAGCCAAACCAAACTTGGCTAAGCTCTTGAGGCCACGTGTTTTTGTGTCAGAGACTAGGCAACTTCGTGTAGCGGTGTCGGACATTGTTTAACCAAGTTTCCGTTGCAATATCCCTTAGTTAATTGTTGATTTTGTTTTAAAGTTGGTCATCAAATTGGTAATCTACAATAAAATGTTCTGAAGACCAATTATTACAAGCTTTTATTTAACTTGCAACGTTATTTGGCATACGTACACGTGACAATTTAATAATATGGTACCATGGAGCTGGTCTGATGGTGGAGTTAGAATGTGGCCATAGGAATATGTGAACTATACAACGTAACTCCGTCGTGTTTGGCTTGTTAGATTGACATTACCAAGTACTATACAACCAGATAGTGTTCAGTCTGATGATGAAGCCGAAATGTGGCCAACGAAACCACTTAACTACTCAATATAACTCCGCCGTATTTAGACTCGTGGGATTTATCGTGACAAGTACTTTAGACCCAAATGGTGTCCAGGATTTGATTATGGAGTCATGGAAACTCCTCAACTAAGCAAAATATTTTCGTTGTATTTTTTGCCTTAGAAGCTTGGTTTTATAAAGGTATTTTAAATTAATTAATTATTGTTATTTAAAGTGTTGAAAAAACAGATCTAGTTAATTTTTTGACGGACGCTTAGTACCGTGGTTAAGTTCTTAAGCTGCTCCGCCCACCTGATCGAGTGGTCGCGGTGTCAATCCCCGCGCGGTACAATTTTTTGTGTGACCCACAAATATTTGTTTTGAGTCTGGAACTTGTGTATGTGAATTCCATATTTGTAAATAATTCTGCCCGAGGCGCTCGTAGCGCTGTGCAACCGCGGTGTTCGTACCGATTACCATGGTTAAGAAGCGTTTGTCTCGGTTGGCCTGAGATGGGTGACCGTTTGAGGCATTTTCATATTCGAGCGTCTCCGTGCTTCAGAAAGCACGTTAAGCTGTTGGTTCCAGTTACCACTTAATAAGGTAGTCGTTAAGCCGAGTTAAAAGCCGTAAAGGCAGTATAATTAGTTCCAACAGGCAGCTGGCCACAAACCTGCCTCCGCCAATCCGCACTAGCTCCGCGCAGTGGAGTATATCTACCCTCTCTCACCTCAAGTTGTGTGTTACCAGTGATGACATATGGATCAGAGACGTGGTCTCTTACAATAGGTCTCATAAAAAAGCTCAAAGTTGCTCAGCGAGCTATGGAAAGAGCTATGCTCGGCGTTTCTCTACGTGATCGAATCAGGAATGAGGAGATTCGTAGAAGAACCAAGGTCACCGACATAGCCCTCAGGATTAGCATGCTGAAGTGGCAATGGGCTGGCCACATAGCGCGAAGATCGGACGGGCGTTGGGGCAGAAAGATTCTAGAGTGGAGACCACGTATTGGCAAGCGCAGCGTAGGACGACCGCCTGCCAGATGGACCGACGATCTTGTGAAAATCGCAGGAAATCGTTGGATGCAGGTGGCATCGGACCGGTTACGCTGGAAAGCGATTGGGGAGGCCTATGTTCAGCAGTGGACAAGTATAGGCTGAAATGATGAATAGGAGGCGAGCCTATTGCCATATACCGGGCATAATTCCAGACTCCGGCCTCATACTGGGAATTTTTCGAAATTGAAAATCTACATTTGTCCGACCTAGGATTTGAACCCAGGACCTCGTGATCACAAAGCAATGCGCTTTGCCACTAGACCAACGAGACAATCTCTTAAAACTTATATAGTACTTTAAGTATAAAATCCGCAACAACACGGAATTAACATCCGTTATCCATCAAGACTCCGCGCTCTCACACGTTTGGATAATTTCCCATCCGACTGTACGGCGTGATGGATCGGTACAAGACTTTGCCCTCATTTAATACCCTTACTCGCTATGATCAATTAAACGCGTAACGTGCCACGTTACGATAGCTTCGTGAAATGAATATGAAATAAAACTATTTTTCGGATTTTATCGCGGTTTATTTTAGGTACCCGACGTATCGAGTGCTTTGCAGAACCCATGGACGCGGGAAGGACTAAGGGATTAGATGTCCTAAAGGCAAATGGATCTGTGACAAGAAACATCGGGCTGCTGAGCTTCAACGTGTCAAGCAAGTCCTGCACGATACTAAGCTTCGAGTCCCACGCCAACGTCACAGTAACCGAGTGACACCAGCCACAGTCGAGCGTCTCCCTGCTGTACTTACGTTACATGAGAGGAGTCACAGTCAAGATTGACGTAAAATAAGGAGTATTACTGATTTGAAAAACCGAGACTTTTAAGCGAATTACGTTGCTGCCTATTCCTTTGAGACATACACAGTACTATTACACGCTCATTTCATGACGTTATCGTAACGCACCGTGTTTGGTCAGTGGGAAATAAAGGCTCAGTCCCTTCCTGTAAAATGGGTCGTCATAAATAATTTCCTCAATGTTGATTGAGAAAATGTTGGTATTATAAGTTTATCTATCTATATCATCACGCCAGCTCCCTCGCGGCGTAGGCAGAGAGTATAGAGTTCCAACAGGTTCTTTCCTTACATACCTCTCTGGCTTCCTCCACTCTCCAAGGCGCAGCTGGCCATGCATAACGGAGTGCTTGTCCCAACGCTGTTATATGGCTGTGAGAGTTGGGTATGTAAGAAGGAGAACGAAAGCAGGATAAATGCGGCCGAAATGCGTTCTCTGCGGAAGATGTGCGGAGTCACGCTGACCGACCGTATTCGCAACAACGTAGTAAGAAAGCGAGTAGGTATGAAAGATAGTATCGGTGTAAAGATGAGAAAGGGTATGCTCCGTTGGTTCGGGCATATAGAAAGAATGCCAGAAGAAAGAATGACAAAACAGATATACAATGCGAAAGTGGAAGGATGTAGGTACCGGGGAAGACCTAGACTATCTTACAATGGCCAAATAGACCGTGTCTTATCTGAGGGGCAAGTCAAGAGTCTCCGTAACCGGCGAGCGAGTATGAGACGAACTATAAGTTTATTCTCGTTAATAATAGTTTCTGTTAGCGGCTTCGTCCGCGTTGACTTTAGACAGAAACCTAGCATTTTTCCGGGATAAAAAGTAAGGTAAGAACACTTTCGGTAAAGTCACCTTTCAAACAAAAAAAAACAAATCAAAATCGGCTCATCCGTTTAAAAGCCACGATTAAGTTAAACTTATAACATCTTTTACCAACTAGAAAAGAGTTAATTTTCAAACAGTTGAAAAGATTTTATTGATTCATAGCAAAGAATACTCTCGGTAAAGTCACCTTTCAAACAAAAAAAAACAAATCAAAATCAGCTTATCCGTTTTAAAGCTACGATTACGTTAAACTTATCGGCTGAACAGATTTTCTTGATCAATAGCAAAGAACATTCTCGGTCAATTCACTTTTTAAACAAATTAACATCGGCTGATTCGTTCAAAAGCTACGATTTCGTTGAACTTATAACACTGCTCGTTTTCCGGCGTGGGCTTAAAAAGAAGTCGTTGAGAACCAATATTTGCCGCCGCTATTTTATGACGCTTTCAATCTGTATATATCGTCGACATAACGCCATAACTTTCAAAACCCAATTAACAACGCCACGAAAGTCAGCGGAACGGTTTAAAAGCCGAATATTGAAAACGTGGAACACAGACCAGTTCAAATAAATAGACTTACTACAAAATAATGTATGATATTTTTCAAGAAGTTCGTTTAAGTTGTGAATTATGAACGTGAAAATAAATTCGATATTTTTATATGAAAGATGCTTTTATGATTTTTATAGTGGAGGAAGCGAGAGAGGTCTGTAAGTAATTTGTCTTCTTTCTGCTGGAGATTTGTACTCTCTTCATATCCTTTGTTGGTAATTCTCACTGAAAAAGTAATTTGTATTTGTTGGTTTAATGGCTTTTTGGAAAGTTACCAGTATAAGTCAGCGCCATGTGAGTGTAATACAGAATTTATTCAATTATACAAGAAATTGTCTATTGGAAGAGCGGAACCTCCTAATGCAAGAAAAATAATTGCTTAATAGTAGGTGATGGCACCTCCTCATGCAATGTTAAACAGTTTAAATAAGATTCACGCACACACGCTGAACACTTCCGAGGAATCGTGTAGAGGGCGCGTCTGCTTAATTGTTAATTACGTTAGCTGTTACATTATAAGTGACTAAGAATTTTTTATTGACCGTCTATTAATTTAACCTGCTCTATGCTGAAACTGTGCCGCCGCATTGGAATCACATAAATCGGGGTATTAAAGCATTTTATACTGGAAAGGTGTTTGAAGTCAATATCGGGTGCACACGGGTTACGATTTCGCAGTTTTAAAATTGAGCGTCATTGCTTCAACTTAGACGACCGACGATTTGGTATATTTGCTTGAGCAGCAAATATTTGTCCCGTACGGGGATCGAATCCATGACTTCCCGATCATTCTGTTCTGATCATTAAGAGGAGCAGCCTATGCTCTAAATTACTGGATCTAGCCGTATCTCGAGTATCTGCGTCCATACTTTATATAATAAATTCGAAAGTAACTTTGTCTGTCTACATGTCAGTTATGTTTTTACGCCAAAACCGCTGAATAGATTTTCATCTAATTTCGCAAAGAGGTACATTTTATCTGTGAGAAGGATATAGCCTACCAATTGTTTAAAAAAAAATACCTTAAGGGTGTGAAAGATTTGTATGGTGAATCCATCAGTTCTCAAGTTAGGGATATAACAATTTATATATAGGATTTTAGTAAAAAACAAGAACTACGTAACTATTTCAGCGTTTTTCAAATAATTACCCCCAGGGGGGTAATACAGTGTAAGGAAAATTTCTATGAAGAACCCATAATTCAGAATGTTAGTGATATGAAAATATAACAGCATAGTAAGACAGCGAGTAGGTATGAAAGATAGTATCGGTGTAAAGATGAGAAAGGGCATGCTCCGTTGGTTCGGGCATATAGAAAGAATGCCAGAGGAAAGAATGACAAAACAGATATACAATGTGAAAGTAGAAGGATGCAGGTACCGGGGAAGACCTAGACTATCTTACCACGACCAAATAAACCGAGTCTTATCTGATGGAAAAGTCAAGAGTCTCCGTAACCGGCGAGCGTGTATGAGACGAACTATGAGAGTCGAGGAAGCCAGAGAGGTATGTAAGGAAAGAACCTGTTGGAACTCTGTACTCTCTGCCTACCCCGCAAGGGATCTGGCGTGAGGTTATAGATAGATAGATAATAAGTTCCGTCAAAATTAGTTTAATTGCATCTAAGTAGACGAACATATAAAACGCAAAAAAATATAAGTTACGTGTAACTAACACAATACTTGCTTGAAAATCGCAAACGAAGTTGCGAGTACTGCTAATGTTGATACCAAATCGATATTAAATAGTCATCTTTTTCAGTTCCACAGTTACGTTACACGTTTGCTCCAGTTATCGGGTTGTCTGTAAGTTTATAGCATCCAAAGTATCTGCCGACAGTTTTACAATGGTCATAGATTTGACTCAAACTGGAATTTCTAGCGATTTTTAAGTGTCGATTAGTTTTATGGCCGCCGTACGATAAAGACAATTGGGATCTAACTCTGGGGAGCTGTTAAGTTTGAATCTTTATTTAGGTATTACGGGCGTGAAAAGTTGAACTCTAATATAGTTAGCATTGTAGGAAATTTGCAATCGATCAGCGGTGATTAGTTCGGTTCGGGATTCGATTTTAAAGAAATTTTGGGCCCCGGAATTATTTATATTGGTAATACCTACATATAAAAGTATTTATATGGATTTTATCGCGGTATCTTTGGTTATAAGTCCCCGATTCAAGTGCTTTACTGCACCCATAGTTATAAAAAAGACTTTTTCCCGTTCTGTTCTGTCCCTGGTTATGGGTTTTACAATACCCTTGGTGACAGAGAATACAGGACAGAAAACGTTGTGATCATAAAAAAATAAATAAAAAGCGCTAAACTCATTAAAAATCGTTTAGATACCTATGCCAAAGGTTAACCTTTTTATCGCCGATGATGTAAAATCGACCCTATTGCCATCATACTAGGCATAATTCTCCGGAAAACCACTAGGAAATTTTCTACAGAAAACTAAGTGTTGTCTGACCTATGAACCCAGGGTCTTGGGATCGCTAAGCGATTTTTTAAAAACATAGTCGCAGACTAGGAATTATACCTGTATCGTGGGTGCGTTTACGAACATAAAATTCAGATTCAAAAACATCCAGTGTGTCGTAACTCAATTTGCCGTCAATTATACCCCACTAAATTATCTAAGCAGTTGTTAAAAAATCAGTTTCATAAATAATCGAAACATTGTATAAAATGACAACATCTGTGTCCTAAATTTAGGTCGCTGGGCCCACTGGGTACTTTATGCGGTCGCCGCACGCTAAGGTCTCTAATTGGGGTCTGTCTGGACCGACCCTCTTTATAATCACGCAGCGACTGTGCGCACCTGAGCAGAACTATTGTTGTACATGATATATGTGGATGATAGATTTAAGAGACCTTATTATTTTTTTGAGTTCCTGTTAAGCGAAATAAGTCACTAAACATTTTTCAATATTCAAATTGTTTGCTTACTTTTATTTTGAAGCAATTTAAATATTTTGTTTTTATCTAAATAATGACTGCCTCGTTGGTCGAAAAATTCCCAGTACGAATCCGGAGTCTGGAATTGTGTCCGGTATATGGCAATAGGCTCGCCCCCTATTACATGGGACCTAACATCGTCGGCGAAACGTGGGTGTACTCAGTACACCTCTGCCACCCCCTCTGGGGAATATAGGCGTGACGGTGTGTATCTAAATAATATTTAAATATGATATAAGAAAAAAAAGTAATATTTTGCTAGCGTCTAATGTGCTTATATTTGGTTTCGATAATGTTCACCAACATTTTTAAGAGTATTCCCAATTTCAAAAGTTGACTATATTTAGTTACTTATGATCACTGACAGTTTATATTTAGGACAAAGAACGGATATTTTTTTTAAACAGCGAGGGCCTGTGATAATGATTGAGCGATCTCTAATAATCGATGATCGCAATAACTAAAATCACAAGGCAATCGTCCAATAATGTATTAACACGTTAAGTAGCATGTAAATAATTTTAATTTAAAAAGACCTTTTGAAAAACAAGCTTTTACATCATAAAGAAAACGAAGGTATATTGCTTAGTTGAAGAATTCCTATGGCTTCCTTCCGGCTCCATCATCAGACCATGGCCATCGTCCGGGTCTAAAGTACCCGTAAAGACAAATCCAACGTGCTCAAACACAACAGTGTTATATTGAGTAATTGGGTGGTTCCATTGGTCACCTTTTGGCCATCATCAGACCCTGAATACTATCTAGTTGTATAGTACGCCTCAATACCAATCTAACGAGCCTAAACACGAGGGGATTACGTTCTATATTTTACATGCTCCTATCGCCACCTTCCGACTCCATCATCAGACCAGCTTCATGGTACCATACTATTGCATTGTCAACGAACTTACATAAGTATGCCAAATTTCAGCTCAATCAAATACCCGCAAGTGCTTGAAAAATGGATCGCAAACCAGAAAGACAGAGAGACATACGAACATTGCAAGTTAAAAAAAGATTGTAAAAAATAAAGTCAAGAGTCTTCCTGACTGGTGAGCGTATGAGCGTATATGATAGGAACTGTGAGGGTTGAGGAAGCGAGAGAGGTCTGCAAGAAACAAGACTCTGTACCCCTTGCTTATCTCGTGAGGCATCTAACGTGATGATATAAAAACATTACTAATTTACCCGAATTTTATAAAGTTCATTACGGACACAAGTCAACGCGGTAGCTACGCTGCGTTAAAATTAATAATGTAAATTTTCATTAAAATTCACGGTTAGTTAAAGTGGTCGGCGACATTTTATTATAACAGTTGTTGGAAACTGTGTACGCGGCCATTTTAATTTGGATTTCGTTACTTTTATAAAGAAAATTATTATACTTACGCGATTCGAATACATAAATAAAATGATTGTAAAAATATTTTTTCCAAGACTTGCTTTTATTTATAAACTACTAGCATTTTTCCGCGGCTTCGTACCCGTCGGCAACAGCGCCACCTACCGGGTCTATGTTATATAGCCTATGTTACTTCTGGATAAGGTAACTTTCTAATGTAGAAGAATTTTTGAAATCGGTCCAGCAGTTTTTGAGTTTATTCGTTACAAACATACAAATCTTTCCTCTTTATAATATAAGTAGAGATATAATAACTAAAAGGATGATAATTACCTGTTACAAAAGGTGTTTATATGTTGAAACCTCGTGTTCTCCTCACGCAAGCCTTTCAAAGGTCCGGGTAAGATCCGTGAATTTTAGCGAAATACATAATTATATCCGACGACCCCAAAAAGGTCGCTGGAACAGACTGGATGTGGAAGGCGGAGGACCGTGTGCAATGGCGCGTGTTAGGAGAGGCCCATGTCCAGCAGTGGACTGCTATAGGCTGATTGATTGATTGACATAATTATAGTAATTTAGTCTATACGACTGCCTCGTTGGTCTAGTGGCAAAGCGCATCGCTTTGTGATCACGAAGTCCTGAGTCAAATCCTAGGTTGGACAAATGTGGTTTTACTAACGAAAAACTTCCCAATATGAGTCCGGAGTCGGGAATTGTGCCCAGTATCGCCCCCTATCGTCGGTGAAACGTTGGTGTACTCAGTACACCTCTTCCATCCCCGCTCTGGAAATACAGGCGTGACGGTGTAGCCTATACAGTCCCACTGCTGGGGAAGGGCCTTTTTTCACAAATGGAGGGGAGAGAGATCAGGTCATAGTCCACTAAAGGAACCCCGTGCAGAAGAGTGGAAATAGGTTTGTGCCCTGTATGAATTTATCAAGCAGCCTATAAGGAGTTCACCTTAGCTCAACGACTACCAGAAAGGTGGTAACCAAGATCAAAGGCTTAGCGTGCCTTCCGAAGCACGGACACGCTTGGGAATGGAAATCCCACAAATAGTTACCCATCTCATACAGACCGACCCGAACGCTGCTTGACCTAAGTGATCGCTACAAACACCGCAGACTACAGAGCTACTAGAAATACATTTAATATGGCTGGTTATGTATTAATACATAAAAGTCATAAAACTTTTTAGGACCTCTTTCACCACCCTCGAGTAAAGTCTGAAGTATACTAATCGACAATTAAGTTGCAAGTAAGTCGATATATGAATTTCACCATCTCTGCCTATTACATCTATCCGATATCCTAGCCCTATCTGACGCTTCAACTAGCTAATTTTAATTACTAAGTAAACCTTAATCGTCCTCGTAACACTGTGCGCTTACCAAGGTTAAGCAGTGCTCGACTCGGTAGGCCTGCGTTGGGTGACCGTTCGTGGCATCTTCATATTTGAGTGTCTCCGTGCTTCGGAAGGCACGTTAATCACGTAGTAGTCGATATGCCAAGTAGAAAGCCGTATAGGTGGCTTGATAAGTTCCAAAACCTGCCTCCGCCAATCCGCAATGAGTCCACGTAGTGGAGTATGACCTATTCTCTCTTACCTCGATTTGTGAGAGACGGCATTTGCCCATCATTGGGATAGTATAGGCTGATATTATTATCATTATTATAAACTCTATTGGAGAAGTAACTCGAGGGTGGTAAAAGAGGCCCTTAAATACAACATTTTGGAAGCAATATTAGTAATCTGTGGACGATTTAAAATAATTTCACTCGTGAGGGTCCAGTTGTAAGCTATTACAACTTTTTACATTTCGTTTTATTTATTATAGTTTAAATAGCTTTGGGGACTTACATTTATTTTTCAAAGGACCTCGTAGTGCTATGAGACCAAGAGATTCTAATAATAATAATAATACTCCCTCAGGGCAGCTAATGGTGTAACGTACCACGGACGCGAGTGCTCCAAATAATCATTCAGGGCCCACACCTCAGCGTGTCTTCGTCGGTCTAGTGGAAAGCAAAGGAAGCAGAACTCTCGGATCTAACTTGCCTTAATTCTCTGTCCAGAGAAGTGAGAGCTATATTGTCATAGGAAGGTAATGCTTTCTTACGTCGATTTACCACGGTTGAAAGCGCTAAAGGATATAACGCCTCGAGTATCCTCGGAGAAAGAACAGCACACCTCTCGACACCCCTGAACCGCTTACACCAGTATTGCCCTCAGTAGTCCTTTGACAACCGTTCAAGAGCCCATCCATTGAGCGGCAAATGACCATCGGCTACAGGTAATTAGGTATCAGTAATTATAGCCGGTGTCCGCTTTACCAGCTATTCTTGTGATCAATCCAATAGTTTTACAATAGTTCATTTTTACTCGGACCTGTCTACTCCATAGTTGGTTTTAGGTCTTCTTATTGATATAGACTCGAACCTACCCACTCAGTATATAGCTAGTATTATCCATTTTCTATCTGAAAACGAGCAATAACCCCGGCAACATGTTGTAAAACTGAGGTTAAATTGCATTCAACTCATGGGACTAAGCCCGCCACACATTCCCACCATTGTAACTCCTGTAAGCCGGGATCCACAATGGTCTCCTTAGATGACACCAAGGTTTGAACCTTGCGGTGTCCCGGGAAGCGCTTTAATTGTCTTAGAACCCGCAAACAATGTAATTAGAAAGAAAATCAGGAGAAGTAGCGTAGCGCGGTGTATTTAGTGTTGTAAAAATGAGCGCTGAAGTCGTGCGTTTAGCGCTGAGTCGACACTCACAAGCATTGAAATACGTAGAAGAAGCGAGCGTTTTAAGCGCTGACTCGAGCGTTTTTACAACACTAGGTGTATTAACCTAGAATTAATTAAATAAACTCGTTGGTTGACCACCTACCTCGTTGGTCTAGCTCGAATCATGAGCGTAGCGATAACGATGTCCTGGGAATACTGGGATCCCAGGTTGAACAAAAATGCAATTTTTCGAAATTTTCAGTATCAGTCCGGTATAATATTCGAATCAGTCAGTCGCTGTCTTGTGTGTGTGTGTGTGTCTGTGTGTGAATAATCTACGCTGTTGGCCGCAGGGCCTTTACAGGGCGAGCGTGCAACCACTACAATCGTGCCAGAAGGGCAAGGGGGCAACTAGCTCAAAGGCGCCTCAAGGAGGAACGGCCTCGGCTTGGGCAGTCGCTATGGCGGAGGGCATATACTAGGTGTCTCGCCGTGGTGCTCTGCACCGGCCGGCGGTAAAGAGATTCTTCGACCTTGCCGGCGAGGTCGGTATCTGATCCTGAGTCTGGCGCTGTCCCGGGTATAATATTAGTGCTTGTACCCCATATTATATGGGATACATTGTGGGTGAAAAGTTAGTATGTGTAGTACACTGCTTGCTTGGGGAATAGTGACGGTGTTATTTTTTTATTATTTGAATTCATTAAGTCTAGCAATTAGTTGGTATAAACGTAGTGTTGGATTAACCCAGTTTTAATTAAACAAACAAGGTTCGCAATTCAATGGTTTGTACAGCTATTTAGCTTGTGGAATAGCCAAGTAACCGTTTATGAGCTACGTTAATTTGCCGTATTAATATCTTTATGGCTTAAAATATTAAATAATTTATATAGACGGTATAGATTTGACATGTATAATATGTTTTTATTAAATTTACTTTTCTTTTCGTCAATTGTGGCAGTATCCTGAAAAAAGGAATATTTTAATTGCAATGCACAAAAAGATTTATTTTCTCTGTGTTTTCTCTCGCAACGTTTAAATATAGGATTCATGTTATATATTTTTTTGTTTTAATGTAGGAAGTTCGATGAAGTAGGTACCTTAAAACTTTACTACGAAGAAAATCACATACACCAACGCCTGTATTCATCAAACGAGGGTGGCAGTACTGAGTACACCCACTTTTCCACTTTTCGCCGACGATGTTAGGTCCTATGTAATAGGGGGTGAGCCTATTGGCTCGCCCCCTATATGACGCCCCCTATGAGTTCGGAGTCTGCAATTGGGCCCAGTATAGGCAATAGCCTATACCGGGCCCAATTACAGACTCCGAACTCATATTGGAAAGTTTTTCGTTAGAAAAACTTCATTCGTCCGACCTAGGATTTGAACCCAGGACCTCGTGATCAAGCGATGCGGTTTGCCACTAAACCAACGAGGCAGTCGAAGAAAATCCTACTAATATTATAAATGTGAAAGTTAGTATGTTTAGCTGTTTGTTACTTAATCACGCAAAAACAACTGAACGGATTTGGCACACAGATAGTTTATTACCTGGATATACAAGGTGTAACATAATAAACGCAAGACCTCAGACACCCCAATTAGAGAATTGCTTCATAAATTCAAAACAAAAACCAAATTTTTAAATTTAAAGGTTTTGACCCTTTTTTTAAGCACTTATGTACCCCAATTAACAATGAAACTTGTACGAGTATGTGTGCGTTTTGAGAAATACGCTTTAGGAATGCATTTGAAATCTTATTGCTATTAATCAAAAATAAATTTAGTTTTTTATAGCTCGCTGGAGGAGTAAAAGCATTTTTAGCAAAGTTAAAAAAAAATGAAATAATTAAAAATTGTTGGAATCAATTCAGTTACCGATTTAGAACAACCTACTTTCAGGTCTTGCGTTAATTACGTTACAGCTTGTATAGGATATTTTTCTTCGTGAAAAAAATTTGGTTTCCTGTCTAAAGTCCACGTGGACGAAGGCGCGGGCAGAAACTAGTAATAATATATTTTAGATAAAGTTCCTACGGGATAGAACAAGGAAAATAATCATTTAAAGTATAACCCAGTCCTGGGTTCAAATCCTAGGTCGGACAAATGTAGTTTTTCTAACGAAAAATTCCCAGTATGAGTCCGGAGTCTGGAATTGTGCCCGGTATATGGCAATAGGCTCACTCCCTATTACATGGGACCTAAAATCGTCGGCGAAACGTGGGTGTAATCAGTACACCTCTGCCACCCCCTCTGGGGAATATAGGCGTGACGGTGTTTTATAACCCACTGGGTAAAGTGAGTCCTGATCGCATCTACTATAGTCTTACACAAGACATGGTTACGGTGACGTTTGGAATTTGACATTTCTAGAAATGTGGTGATGATAAAATCGAATGAAACAGAAACGATTGAAAATATAATTATAACTTATTTATAACCTATAATTTATAATACAGAATAAAGCGATATTAAAAACAATAATTTAAGAATAAAATGAACCAAAATACAAGAAATTCATTATTTATTTACGAATCAAGCCATTGGTCTGAAAAATCTATTTATATCATCACGCCAGCTCCCTCGCGGGGTAGGCAGAGAGTACAGAGTCCCAACAGGTTCTTTCCTTACAGACCTCTAGCTCCCTCCACTCTCATAGTTCGTCTCATACACGCTCGCCGGTTACGGAGACTCTTGACTTGCCCTACATAAAATAAAACTATTTTTCTGAAAAATAGTTTTATGTCATGTGTAATTTTATTGAAATATAGTTTTATTTCATGTGTAATATTCGCGTCAATCTAAGAACTCAGTAATTATTTTATTCTTATCTATTTTTTGTATTTCCTATTTTAAATCTTCTTAAATACAATATGCATGAAATGGAATATGACCAAACGTCACCCTAACCATGTCTCGTGGAAAAAGACTTAAATGCCATTTTTCTGGTAGGTAAGCAATATTGGCTCATAAATTAACCTATACTGTCTCACTGACTGGATATAGACCTCTCGCCAATCAAGGTGAGACAGATTAAGTCATAATTTATCACACGGCCCAAGTGTCTATTGGTAGAAGATAATATATTGATTCTTCAAAACATCGATTTTCAAAGTCAATGTTACATTACATTTAAACGCGGCCTCCACTGTGAAGATCCCGCGAGAAACTCAGCGGGCTAGTCTTTAAACTTAATTTAATTAACCTAAAATCAATTAACATAAGGGATCTGGCGATGATGGTATAAAAAGATAAATAGATCTTAACACGTCCACAGTAATCCGTCTTATTCTCACTTTAATTAATTCAAAAGCACCAGCCGATTAAACTTCGTTCATTAAAAAACTAAATTCGAAAATAAATTACTCTTTCTAATCTTCAATCGTCGGGAATTAAATAGTTTTCGGTTAAATTCGTTCCAATTTCGTTCGAAAGTTGGTCCTAACGGTCGTATTTCAGTCTAACCCTCCGCTGAAGGTGACGTGTTTCAACTTGATTTGATCAATTATCCCCTGTGCAGGTGAGGGTTACTTTTTTAATGTTATAGAAAATTTATCTCAACTAAATTGTCCTGTTTCTTTGGTAAAAAAAATTAAATCATAGATCATGTAGTCAATGGCAATGTAGTCATGTAGGCAATAGGCTCGCCCCCTATTACATGGGACCCAACATCGTCGAAACGTGGGTGTACTCAGTACACCTCTGCCACCCCATCTGGGGAATATAGGCATGACGGTGTGTGATCATGTAGTAACTGCTTGGGTCTAGTGGTGACTTTGCAGCTTGAGTTTGAATCCTAGGTCGGACAAAATGGTTTGTCTATCGTAAAATTTTGGTTAAAGAGTCTGTCAGGAGAGAACCTGTTGAAAGTCTGAACACTCCGATTACCTGCAAGGGATCTGGCGTGATGATGTAGATAATTTTTTTTCAGAAATAATCCAGAGTTTGATTTGGGGCTAGTTTAATGGTTGTATAGGTTCGCTTCCCACTGGGACCTATCGTCGTCAGTAAAATGTGAGTTTACATAGTACATATCTGCAACCGTGAGGGGAGGTGTGCGTACTGGATCGAGTAGTTGCGGTTTCGATTCCCGCACGGAACAAAATATATAAAATCAAGAAGCAATTAATAAGGAAATAATAAAAAAGGACCCCCAAATATTTGTTTTCGCCTAGGTATCTGTGTGTGTGAATTTCGTACTTGATAATGCATCTGCAGCGAATATTTATGTTTGAAATAAAACTATTTTTCGGATTTTATCCCGGTTTATTTTCGTTTTTAAGTTCCCGACGTTTCGAGTGCTTTGCAGCACCCATGGTCACGGGAGGGACTGTCCCTCCCGTGATAGTCAGTTCTATTTCAGTCTTATTCATGTGTAATATTCGCGTAAATCTAAGAACTTAGAATATTTTTTTTTTTTTTTCGCAATCAGGCTAAATTTCAATCTTTTTTTTTTTTTTTAAACGTTGCCCACACTAGGATTAATTCCTGTGTCGTGGGTGCGTTTACAAACATGAAAATTCACATACACAAATACCCAGACCGGAACAAATAATTGTGGATCACACAAAGATTTGTCCCGTGCGGGAATCGAACCCGCGACTATTAGACACAGTGGGCAGGGCGGGCTAAGCCCTTAACCACTGCGCTAAATCTTTTCGTGTAAATAGCCAAAACAGGATAGAATAGAAACGAATTCTAGTAAAATTTTGAAAAGAAGACATAAACGAAATTACACAATTGGACCGTTCCTACTAGTACGGAAATAAAGCGCAGACCGTTGTACGCCGAACTAGGCACATAAATCAACGCGAGTAGCGAGTGATTTACGTTGCAACGTGTTTTTCTATTTTACGGGGTGAATAGAAATAGAGTATTTGTACAAAACCACTGCATTAATTAGTAACAGAACATATAATATGGGATGGCCGTCATAGAAAATATTTAGAGATGGCCTTCGTGGGGATCCGGGACAACATTAAAGTCTTCTCACGGAGTAAATGGGAATATAGTATACCAAAATATTTTCATCCAAAAATGTTTGTCTTTATCTCTATATCATCACACCAAATCCCTTGCGGGTTAGGCAGAGATCACAAAGTAAAAATACGTGTATTAATTACTAATATAAAAAAAAATATATATATTTAAGAAATAAGCGTCGTGGCAGCACTTCAATCAATCAATAAATCAGCCTATCGCAGTCCACTGCTGGGCATAGGCCTCTCCTAACACGCGCCATTGCACACGGTCCTTCGCCTTCTGCATCCAGTCTGTCCCAGCGACCTTTTTGAGGTCGTCGGTCCATCTAGCTGGGGGCCTTCCTACCTTACGCTTACCAAGTCGCGGTCTCCACTCTAGGACACGCTTGCTCCATCGGCCGTCGGTCCTTGTGCAAATGTGACCAGCCCATTGCCACTTTAGCTTACTGAGTCTGCGATCTATGTCGGTAACTTTGGTTCTTTGTCGGATTACCTCTTTACGAATTTAAAAGGCAGCACTTAAAAGTAAAAAAATAAACGCGAAAGTGATGCGATTTGCCACTAGACCAACGAGGCAGTCACACTTAAAAGTCTTCTTTATAATCAGTTTATTCTTCTTCATCATACTATATAATTATCATTAAAGGTCCCTTGCATTCCAACAGGTTCTTTCCATATTCTTATAGTTCGTCTCATTGGCATTCGCTCACTGCGGAAACTTAACTTCACTATCAAATAAGACACGGTCTATTTCGTCATGATAAGTAAATCAATATTGGTCTCTTTAATCGTAAGATAGTCGTTAGTAACGCGAGCCGTAGGGGCAGACTGGTTCTTGAGTGGAGACCGCGTGTTAGCAAACAGAGAGTGTTTATGTATTTATGACAATCATTGGTCATAAAGCACGTCTTTGATAAACCACCAGCCCGCTGAGTTTCTTGCCGGATCTAATCAGTGGAGGCCGCATTCCGATATAGTGGTAGATTAGTAAGAAAAAAAAAAGTAAATATGACCATTATTTACAAATGGTCATATTTACTTTTTTTTTTTCTTAGGGTGTGCCAAAAATAATTTTTGACGACGATGACGAAAGAAAATGTCTGGTAATGTATGAGCTCTTAATATTAATATTAACAGGTGACGCTTCATAATTTTTGATTTTCCATTTAAATAACACAGGAATGTTATTTTTATATTGTTTAGATTTTTAATGCATTAAAACGAATAATCTTTTAGTAAATTAAAAATTTTTTTTGGCACACCCTAACGTACATGTATATAAAAAATAATTTAAATAATAGATAAATGTATTTTTGTGCTGATAAAAACTTTAATTTGCATTAATTTTTTCGAAACTAATGAATTATATTAAAATTTTCCGAAGAAAATGTTGAAAAATTAGTAAGAGCGATAAGTATTGAACTTTGATCATAAATATCTTTCAAACGCTTATTCTAATCGACTAAGCATAAGAGACCTTTTTTGTAGAACATTTAATTTCCTGCAAAAATATGTATTGCGCATTTCATAACGTTCATTTGTCAACGACTTACAAAATTCAGAAGCAAAAAAGAAATGTACCTTAAAATCTTTAAATTTTAATCTTGAATATCTTTAAAAATGGCGAGGCGTGCGAAAAAAATGTAAGAAACCTTTTTTGTAGAACGTTCAATTTCCTACAAAAAACTCTTGAAAAATTTTGATGTACGAACAACGAATGGTGTGATATGAATTTTTTTGTATGGGACTAAAGAAAAAAAGAAAAACTCTAATGCGCCACCTCTTAATATTAAGAGCTGAAACTTTAACACAATTTTTTTTTCGTCAGATCAGACGATATTTTCATGGTACATAATAAAAAAAAAATTAAAAGTTTTTTTTGGCACACCCTAATCCAAGCATATAATAATATCAGCCTATACTGCCCACTGCTGGGCAAAGGCCTACTCTCACAAACCGAGGTGAGAGAGGTTAAGTCTTACTCCACCACGCGGACCCAGTGCGGATTGGTGGAGGCAAGTTTGTGGCCACCTGCTGTTGGAACTTATTAAGCCGCCTTTAAAGCTTCCAACTCGGCTTAACGACTAATACATTAAGTGGTAACCGGGACCAACGGCTTAATGTGCCTTCCGAAGCACGGAGACGCTCAAATATGTAAATGCCACAAACAGTCACCCATCTCAGGCCGACCGAGTCGAACGCTGCTTAACCTTGGTGATCGGTAAGAACACCGCGGTCGCACAGCGCTACGAGCGCCTCAAGCGGATACAAGCATGACGGTGTTTATTTACTTTTTACTCACCAGTATAAGCTGATTTATTAAATTATTAATATTAAACTAATATCAGAAGAAAGTATCCATATTTTTTCCACGACCCAAGTACGATAAAGGCTCTATAACTTGTTCATTAAGTTATTAATTACCTCAGTTCCGGCTTATTGAATCTGCTGCTCCATTTTCCTTAAGTAGTCTTAGTAGAAGCGGTTCCCAAACTTATAATAGTTTTTACTGCTGCCAGGTAAAATATAGTATCATATAATTAAAGACTGCCTCGTTGGTCTAGTGGCAAAGCGCATCGCTTTGTGATCACGAGCTCCGGGGTTCAAATCCTCATCATCATCATCATCTACATCATCAGCCTATAACAGTCCACTGCTGGACATAGGCCTCTCCAAGTGCACGCCACTGGGTACGATCCTCGGCTACTCGCATCCAGTTTCTGCCAGCCGCCCTACGAAGGTCATCGCTCCACCTAGCCTGAGGGCGTCCTGCATTACGTTTGCCAGTCCGCGGTCTCCACTCAAGAACTCGTTTGTCCCAGCGGTTATCGGTTGTTCGGCTAATGTGACCGGCCCATTGCCACTTCAGCTTACTAATCCGGTGGGCTATGTCGATAACTTTGGTTCTCTGTCGAATGACTTCGTTCCGGATTCTATCCTTCAGAGAAACTCCGAGCATAGCCCTTTCCATAGCTCGCTGAGTGACTTTAAATTTATGAACCATTCCAACCGTGAGTGTCCACGTCTCGACTCCATATGTCATAACGGGCAGGACGCATTGATTAAAGACTTTTGTCTTTAGGCTTTGTGGAATGGGCGATGTAAATACTCGACGTAATTTCCCAAATGCCGCCCAGCCCAGCCGTATTCTTCTGTTGACCTCTTTCTCGAAGTTGTTTTTCCCCAACTGCAGAGTTTGCCCTAGGTAAACATATTCTTGAACAACCTCGAGAATAGCGCCATGTATTGCAACAGGTTCCGGTACTACATGTCGGTTAAACATTACTTTGGTCTTGTCTAAGTTCATGCGGAGACCTATTTGTTTGGAAGAATCGGCTAGGCTGGTCAGCATCTGTTGTAAATCCTGCAACGTTTCGGCCATAATGACGATGTCGTCTGCAAATCTCAAGTGTGAGATATGACTGCCATTTATGTTTATGCCATGACCGTCCCAGTCCAGCGTCTTAAACATATCCTCCAATGCATTTGTGAACAATTTGGGGGAGATAACGTCCCCTTGTCTCACTCCTCGATGCATTGAGATAGGGTTGGTCTGCTGGTTTTGTAACTGGATGGTCATAGTCGCGGCGTTATAGAGGCTTCTTAACACTTGGATGTATCGCCAGTCGACTTGGCATCGTTGCAAGGATATCAGAACTGACCAGGTCTCGATCGAGTCAAAGGCCTTCTCATAGTCCACGAATGCTAAGCACAGGGGCCGATTATACTCTTCGGTCTTCTGTATAATCTGCCGTATAGTGTGGATGTGGTCTATGGTTCCATACCCTCTTCGAAACCCGGCCTGTTCCGGGGGTTGAAATTCGTCGAGCCTTCGCGCAAGACGATTCGTGATAACTCTTGAAAACAGCTTATAAATGTGGCTCAGGAGCGAAATAGGGCGGTAGTTCTTCAGTTGGTTCAAATCCTAGGTCGGACAAATGTAGTTTTTCTAACGAAAACTTTTCAGTAATGGTCCGGAGTCTGGAATTGTACCGGGATATGGCAATAGGCTCGCCGTCTATTACATGGAACCTAACATCGTTGGCAAAAAGTGGGTGTACTCAGTACACCTCTGCCACCCCCGCTTGGGCGTGATGGTGTATATGGGTCATTCCATGTCAAATCGACAAATTTTTTACCTGACCCCCTTTGATTTCGCTGAAAATTTTCTATCTTTTTCTACCCCCCGAAAGTTATTTTTCAGAATTTTTTTTCCCGACATTTCTTTACGAATTCGAAAAAATTAGATTATTTCTTTACGAATTCAATACAAAATCAAACTTCCAATGTTTAGGAGCTTTCTACTATTTTTTTAAGCTCTTTGGTACCCAAATTAACCACGAAATTTAATAAATAATTAACTTTTGTGTGCATATTAATGTGTGTAATAGGAATGCATTTAAAATAGCCGTATTGCTTTGAATAATGAATAAATTTTGTTTAATACAGCGGACAAAACAAATAACAGCAATTGTTGATAATTAAAAAAGAAATGTAACATACTTTAAAAATAGTTGGAATCGATTCATTTGCCGATTCAGAACAAACTACTTTCAGGTCTTGCGTTAATTATGTTACAGCTTGTATAAGTTAGGAACGGAAGAACTTTTTTTTCTTTTATAAAACGTAGCACTATATAAGGAATTATTCCTGTATCGTTGGTGCTTTTACAAACATAAAATTCATACAAATACCCAGACCGAAGCAAGTATCTGTGTGTATATAGAAGGAGTGTGAAAATCGCCAACCCGCACTGGGCTAGCGTGGTGGACTACGTTCTGGGGCCACGGGCTTCCTCTCAGTTTGAGAGGAGGCCCGTGCCCAATAGTGGGACAGTTCTTTAATAAGGTTAATATTATTTTTATTAAATGTAAGTTAAATTAATACAGATAGAGAGAGGGTATGTAAGGAAAGAACCTGTTGGAACTCTGTACTCCCTGCCTACCCCGCGAGGGAGCTGGCGTGATGATATAAATAGATTAAATCAATACAAATAAAATAAGTTAAACCACTTCTAAACCAACCTCCAAACCCTGGTACTCCCCTCTCCACCTCTATTACCTTCGGCAGAGTATGGCAAAGAGTTTAGGAAACGTATAGAAGCATGCCTCGTTGGTATAACAGCGCTTGGTTCGGTTGGCTATCACGAGGTCCTAGATTCGCAACCCAGGCCAAACAAAATGTTATATCCTTATTTATAAGATTTATGACTGTCTCGTCGGCCAAATGATGAGGAATGCGCGTAGCTATCACGAGGTCTTTAGTTTGAATCTTCAGTCGGATGGTGTAATTTTTCGATGGAAAAATTTTTAGTATCATCAGTCCAAAGTGTATTTTTTCATAGAAATTTTCTATAAAATAAATCCCATTATCGATCCAGAGTCTGGCATTACGCCCTGTATGACAACATTAGGCTTACCCTCTATTAAATTGGGGCCTGGCGAAAAGTGGGTGTACACAAGACACCTCTATCACCCTACTTGGGGAATAAACGCGTGACAATGTATTTTTTTATTTGTAAGAAGATTTATTAACAGTTTGACAATAGCCTTCTAATGCTAAGAAGGAAATTGAACGAGTTGTTTGATGAAAATTCATGAACTTCGTGAAATATTTCTATTTTTATATTACTGACGGATTAAGCAAGGTTATTGAATTCAGGAAATCATTTTTTGAACAGTTCAATTTCACAATTTTTATGAAGAAAAAGAATCGAGAAGTTTTCCAACTGCCTCGAATATTCAGTGAAGCACAGTGCGCGTGGTGATTACGAAGTCCTGAGTTCAAATCCTTAGTTGGAAAAAGTATTATTGATAGATAAAATACAAAAAAAAAAAATCAGTTGCGCTCCGGAGGCTGGTTCCTTATTTCATTGGAATCTAACATTTCGGACCAAATGTCAATAGTATAAACGGTACACCTCTGCCACTCCCGCTTGGAGGATATAGGTGTGACTGTTCATTTTACTTATTTTTTATTTACGTCATCTATATCATCTTTATCATCACGCCAGATCCCTTACGGGGTAGGCAGAGAGTACAGAGTTCCAACAGGCTCTTCCTTACATACCTCTCTGGCTTCCTCTACTCTCATAGTTCGTCTAATACACGCTCGCCGGTTACGGAGACTCCTGACTTCCTCCTATTTACGTCATAAAGAACGATATTTTTAATCCCGAATTCCTTAATTGTACAATGATACCTCTTACTACTAAAACCCCTGACCTTTTACGGTAAGGAGGTACCACGAAAAAAAAAAGTGTTTCAGTACTCCATGCGCTCCATATGCGAATTAGAGACTTTATATTTTAAAATATGACTTTTGACTGTGTATTTCAGATTCAGGTAAAAGGAAGCACGATTCAACGAAACTTTATCAATAGAAAACAGCTTAAGTCATCTCTATTGTTTTACATTCTCTAATTCCAACGGGAAATGCTCAGGAAGTAATCAATAAAATGTTTGCACATACGTCGTTTAATTACCGAGCGCGCGCTCAATATATCCATCTCTTATTGTTCCTTTGTAAAGTAGTTGCATCACTGTCATGCTCCCGGTCGATAAATGATCAATCGCGGTAGACCCTTTATCGATAGATTATTCACCACATTCATATACGGAACACTCCGATAAGTTGGAACATGCTCCATTGACCAACAGGTGAACAAAGTTGACATATAAATCTGCAGCCCCCAGTGATTTATCTCCTAAGTTGAGGAATACCGCCCATCCTGCGTCCTTATTCCCTATAACCAACGCGGCGCGTTACGATATCTTTGTAAAATGACCGTGTATTCTGTGTACCCGTGTGTTTAAATGACCTACCCTGTTGGCCGTGGGGCCTTTACAGCTTCACTGGACAAGACAAGCGTGCGACCACTACGCTCCAGCCAGAAGGGCGAGCGGGCAGCTAGCTCAAGGGCGCCTCTAGGAGGAACGGACTCGGTTTTTGCTGTCGCTATGGAGGGCGTATACTATGAGTCTCGCCGCCGCTGCACCGGCCGGCGGGCAAGGAATTCTTCAACCTCGCCGGCGAGGTCGGTGTCTGATCCTGTGTGCGGTATCCGAAAGAAGAGAAATAAGGAAGAGAAGAGTTCTGCATACCCCTGGAGTTTCTTTAACCGATCTGTTACATCTTAGATTCCCACGTCTAGTATATTAACACTTTCCACTTCCACACCAAATCAAAAGTGCGATCAGTAACATATAAAAAAAATAAACATAGTCAAGCCTATATTCCCCAAGCGGGGGTACCAGAGGTGTACTGTGAACACCTAGTTTCTGCCGACAATGATAGGCCACATGTAATAGGGAGCAAGCCTATTGCCATATACCGGGCACAATTCCAGACTTCGGGCTGATACGGGGAATATTTTAGATAAAAAAACTACATTTGTCCGACTTCGAGACTTAGAATTGGCCACTAGACCAACGAGATAGTTAGCAATATATGCCTTCATAAACCCCGGTTTAACATCAAAAGTCAGTCATTTTGGTACGTAGTCTAACTGCTGCCCGACTATTGACCTGGTTTCGGCCTTCCAGTTGGCTCAGCGGTAAAACCGAATATACCTGAGAAGATTATACAAAGAGCAGGCTGAACAAGACTAAGACCTTCAGGAGGTCTCGCGTCTGAGAAACGAATATACGCATAGATTAGTGCGAGAATTGTGCGAGAAATCTTTTAAAAAGAGGTTTTATAGAAACATTACAACGACGATATCTTGCTAAGTTGAGGAGTTCCTATGGCTTCCTTCCGGCTCCATCATCAGACCTTGGACACTATCTGGGTTTAACGTACTCGTTAAGACAAATCTAACGAGCCCAAACACGACAGGAGTAGACTATAATGATTAGTTGGGTGGTTTCATTGGCCACCGTTCGGCTTTATCATCAGACCCTGAACACTATCCGGATGTAAAGTATTTGTCAATACCAATCTAACAAACCTAAAGACAAGGGGATTACTTTGATCACATTTCTATGGCCACCTTTCGACTTCATCATCAAACCAGCTCTATGGCACCATATTATTGCATTGTCACTTTTACATACGTTTGCCAAGTTTCAGCTCAATCGGATACCCGAATATGCTTGAAAAATGGATTACAAGATTTGAACCGGATAGACAGACAGACATACGAACATTTCAAGTTAAAACAAGCTTGTAAAAAGATAAAGGAAATAAATCGTTTCTGTGAATAATTATTTGTAATTAACTACAATTATTGGAGTTAGAAACAGATAATTTCACAAAGTCATCGTAACTTGTCGCGTTACGTGTTCATTTAGTCATCGGGAATTAGGTTCCAGGTGCTTTGGTGGGAATCTATGGCGGTAGTTGGGGATATCTCTTTTACTTTCCTGGGTAGTTGGAAGGATATAAAGGGAAGATTAATTCTTCTTTGATGGTGGAAAGTTTGGTCTTTGTTTTAAAAGTTCGAGTGTTTTCGGAAGAGCTTGGTTATTTTTTCTGTATTTATTATATGCTCGGTAAGTTTGTGGTACTTAGTTGTTACATAAAATGACACATTAGGAATTAAAAAACACAAATAGATTTGCGAAAAGTATAAACATATTATGTTCTTAGATTTACGCGAAAACGCGGTTTTTTCCTTACGTTTCGAATGCTTTGAATGAATGAATGAATCATTTATTTGTTATAACATAGGTATGGAATTAGATCTTAATACTATGAACAGTCTCACTATGTTTCACTCTAAGGGTATACAAAAATTCATGTTAATAACAAAAAAAGAAAAATTATTCGATTAAAAATAATCAAGTAACACAGGTATATAAAGTGCATTAGGTATAAGAAATGCATTGTAATAATAAATGAAATGAATACTTGGTTAAAAAGAATATGAAAATAATGAAATAACAGAAAGACATCTAAAATAACCTGAAAGTAATAACCGTAAATTAAGAAATATTATGTCAACAACAGCAAATTATACTACATGTCATACTGTAACAAGTCATTGTATATGTCAAATTAATATGTAACTCAAACACCGTTTAAATGTCACGGTCACTTAAAAAGTCGCTTATAATATAAACATATTTTTCTATTAAGATCATTGACAATTTAGATTTGAATTCCTTTATTTGTGATGTTTTGAATTCATTCCGAACCTTATCAAATAGCTATAGGCCATAGCTAATACGCATTTTTTGGCAGCTGCACTTTTACAACCAGCTTTATTTGTGATTTAGTATTTATATAGCTTTCTGATTGGTAGTTTTCTCACATCTGCTATATTGTTAAATTTTTTTATGTTCTGGTTTACGTAAATTGCCATTTCCAATATATATAGTAATGACATTGTTGGAATTTTTAATTGCTTAAAGAAGGGTACACAAGTATCTATCATTTTTAAATAAACAAATTGCCCTCACACACAACTTCTGTACTTTAAACACGGCTTCTCTATTGGTTATTTGCAGCATCCATGGTCTCTGTCTTAGTACCAGTCCTCGAAACGTCGGAAACTTAATAACCAAAAATAAACTGCGATAGAATCCAGAAAAAAATATTATTTCATTTTAAATACAAACAACTCAAAAGTGACCGTGCCTTATCTAAAGGGCAAGAGTCTCCGTAACCGGCGAGCGTGTTTGAGACGAACTATAGAAGTGTAAGAAGCCAGAGAGGTATGTAAAGAAAGAACCTGTTTGAACTCTGTAATCTTTGCGTACCCGGCAAGGAATATGGCGTGATGACATAGTATAAAGTGGCGATTATTGAGGCACGCCTATCTCCTGCAGTGGATGTTTTTTGGAAATAGATTCCTCTACTTCCTTACCTACCCAATGTAGTTTGACCGAATATACTGCGTTTTATCTGAAGGCAAGTCAAGTTTCCCCGTAGTCCGTCTTCGTAATATTTTTAGTTCCAAATCTTTATTTTAATTAATTAATTCTTTATTTATCAAAAACAGGTCTTCTTTTAACAAAGTGTATCCTCCTTTGAGCAGTAGTTTTTTTTGGAAAGCTATTTGATACTAGCTAATAGATATACAGAATATTTACTGCAATTCGGTATTATAGCCACCGCTTTGTGATCACGAGATCCTGGGTTCAAATCCTAGATCGGACAAATGTAGTTTTTCTAACGAATAAATTCCCAGTATGAGTCCGGAGTCTGGAATTGTGCCCGGTATATAGCCATGGGCTCGCCCCTTATTACATGGGACCTAACATAGTCGGCAAAAAGTGGGTCTAATCAGTACACTTCTGCCACCCGCGCTTGGGGAATATAGGCGTGATGGTGTTTGTTTATTATGTTTTAAATTTTCTTTTATAAACTCCCGACCGAACCTGACTTGTTAAATATAAACCCAAAATTTCACCACACACTGAATGACCAAGATAGATGCAAAATTAATGACGATAGTAAAATTTTGGAAGGGTTGAAATTTTACGAGAAATTCTTCTGCATACCTTTATTCGCATTTTCTTTTAGCCTTTTAAAAAGCCCAGGGGGTATATGTTGATTAGCATAAAGAGTCCGTTTTGTTTAATCTCGAGACCTCGCAAGTGAAATGAGGGTTTTATAGTTACTGTTAATCTAGAAATGTTATGATAATGTGTACCTTTGAAAGGCTTGAGCCTTTTAAGAGTGCGTAAAGGTAATGTGAAGTGTTGAGTTCTAATGGATGTTTTGGTATTTTACAAAGCTTCATGGCCTTCATTAGGAACGGGTTGTCTTGAAAGTTCATAATATGTTTCAACAGTGATAAATAGATAATCAAACCAGTCTAAACTCTCACACTGCTGGCAAAAAAACCCTCCAAGATTTATTTTATCCGCTTTTTAAATTTTTGTTACTCTCTCTCAGACATGGACGTTTTTTTAAGATGGTTTCTTCACATAGATTATAAAAATTCCAGCGCGAAATAGTGTAAGCAGATTTGTGGCCACCTGCTATTGAAACTTATAAAGCTGCCCATATGGCTTCCGATTGGGCTTACCGAATATCACATTAAGTGATAATCAGGTGTTGGCAACAACATAAATTATCAGCATATACTGCCCACTGCTGGGAAAAGGCCTTCTCTCACAAATCGAGGTGAGAGAGATTAGGTCATACTCCACCACGCGGACCCAGTGCGGATTGGTAGAGGCAAGTTTATGGCCATCTGCTGTTGGAACTTATCGAACCGCCTATAAGGCTGCCAACTCGGCTTAACGACTACCGCATTAAGTGATAACCGGGACCAACGGCTTACCGAGCCTTCCGAATCACGGAGACGCTTGCCACAAACGGTAACCCATCTCAGGCCGACCGAATCGAAGGCTGCTTAACCTTGGTGATCGTTAAGAACACCGCAGTCGCACTTCGCTACGAGTGCCTAGGACATATGCATAGTAGTAAAAAAAATTTTTCACCACACTGGCATGATTTCCACTGATCTGTCTCCTTATTGGCTCCTCGGTGCAGTGTGCTCGTATTTTTTAAATGTAGTGTGTCCAATAAACAATGTGATTCAGAAACAAAATTTATTCGGATTCACCTCACTCACATACAAAACCTAGTTAAAAGAAGATTACAGTCCCTCATATCGAAGATCAAAGGAACACACCAGGACCAACTGCAAAGATACAGATACCGCACACAGTGTCAGACACCCACCTGGCCGGCAAGGTCGAAGAATCCCTTGCCCGCCGGCCGGTGCAGAGCACCACGGCGAGATACCTAGTATATGCCCTCCCTCATAGCGACTGCCCAGGTCGAGGCCATTCCTCCTTGAGGCGGCCTTGAGCTAGTTGCTTCTTGACCTTCTGGCTCAAGCGTAGTGGTCACACGCTCGCCCTCTTGTCCGGTGAGGCTGTAGGGGCCCCGCGGCCAACAGCGTAGATCATTCACACACACACAAAACGCGCTCAATTATTAAAATGCTACAAACGGTCACCCGTATCAGACTGACCGAGCTAAACGCTGATCCTTAGTGATCGCTAAACCACTGCGGTTATATAGCACTACGAGTACTTCAACAAATTTCACCATAGCACTATCGAGGTACCTACATCAAAACTGTAACTAACTTGGCCCGAATTTCCGCGCTTCATAAATTCCCCCACAAACTTCCTTACCTACATTAAATCGACCCGAATCAGTCGCCTCAAAATTTTAGGACCTCTCTCGTTGCTTGAATATTAAACATCGATAGAGAGGTTATTATTCTAATGGGTTTCATGAATTATTTAACGAATGAACCACTGGTGACTTAGGGTGAACGAGTTGATGAAGTGATGTTAAAATTTTAAGTTAACATTCGTAGCTACGGTAGGTAGCTACGAATGTTTGAGCTCCGAGAAACAGCACTTGAGGCGTAATCCCACCTGGGACTTGACAAAATGTTGCCTGTTCTATACAAAAATTGCATCTATAACCCAAAACTGCTTGTACGGCCACCCGCAGACTTTCAGAGCAATAATCAAAGTCCAATTTCATTTGTTCATATTTTTGACTAGCTAATAGTATACCTACTCCTGAGTTTTGAGTCGTTTGACTCCCCTGTATGCTTTCACACCTGTCGACCGATTGCTATTTCCATATTATTGGCCATGAATTTTTAGGTCTATCTTGTCATCTGCGACCACCTCTTGGTATTAAGTTCGAGATGGCTGTTTATTTATATAGTGCACCAAAAAGCAATGACAGACGATTTGACGCAGTGATTAGGAGCTTAAGACCCTCCGCTCGGTTCCCGCACGGGACAAATCTTCGTGTGACCCACAATTATTTGGTTATTTATGGGAATTATCGTATTTGTAAACGCACCCATGAGGCTGGAATAAATCCTAGTGAGGGCTACGTTTTAATAAAAAAATATCTGAACAAGTGCGAGTAGGATTTGCGCTCTAAGGGTTTCGTACCGGGTTCAGTTTCGGCTAGTTTCAGCGCCAAATTGTAGTTTTATCAATGATGTCGTCAATATAACGTAACTCTATCGTATTTGGGCTGGTTTAATTTATCTAGACAAGTACCATATACCTGGGTGGCGAGCAGGGTCTGAGCCGGAAAGAGGCCAAAGTAACTCCTCGGCTTAGTAAAATATCTTCGTCGTATTGTCACAATAAAAGCATGTTTTTAAAAGATTTTTTTATTATAATCATTTATAAACATTAAAATCGAAGAAGTTATTGTCAATTGTTTTTTGGCGTCCTATAGGACGACCATAAACTCGTAATAACTCAATCTACACAATCGTATTGTTTGTCGTTAAGGAGTTCCTTGGTATATTTTCAAATCCCAAGATCCAATACCAATAAAATAAAAATGGGGCCTGGAGCTATACACTAAGATCAAAGCAAAAAAAAAAACATCAAAATGTTTCATAAGTAATAATTTTAATTCAAAAAGTTATTTTGAAAATCAAGCTTTTATCGTAAGAACTTTATGGCAAAAACACAACGGAGACCAACGCAGTACTATGGTTATTTAGGGTTTGGGGTTTAAAGTAGTGATGTGAACCGGTTCAATAAAAACCTGAGATTCACCGGTTAACACATTAACCGGGTTTTCACCGGAAATTACTTAAAATACGGGATTTTTTTGAATGCATCATTAGTCCATAATTTTATCGGTATAGGAGGAACTCCCGACAAACCCAGATATGTTTAATTAGGAACAAATTTATTAAGTATTGTTTTATTAGTCTACCAATTTTTTTTTGATAATATAAAACTACGTAATACGTAAGTCCTAACACATAGTTAAATAAGTATACTTAATTTCGTAGTTAATGTACACATGAATGTATAAATGAAAACTCAATACCACCACTTTGCTTAGAGCTTTAACTTAAGTCGTGAACATAATAGTAGTAGATCAGGTAGGTATGCGTACGTACAGCTATTTACCTACGAACATTTGTTATATGTTAATTATTTTCATTACGTCGTTATCAACCAGTTTTTCTGCAGAGATTCTCCGGTAATTGTTGTAAATTTTCCTATAATCTCCGGAGACTGATTTTGCCTCCAGTACACATTACTAGTTTAGAAAACTATGTAGATCCTACACGATGCGCTAATAAAACTATCTGTTGCGCGGTACGGGGCGGTGTTCTTGTGGCCTGTGCTTAGTTACGATCTAACCATACAATAAAAACTATCGACCATATGATCTATATAAAAAACTTGATACCGCCATTCACAATTCCGGGCGTCGCAATGAACACCATCTAGCGAGGTTATATCGAACTAATAATAATTTAATAATACGTAAACAATGGTACTTGTCAATACTAATACAACGAGCATTAATATTTTGGGGTTATGATAAGTAGTTGGGTAGTTCCGTTGGCCACATCCCCAGCTGAATCTTCAGGCCCTCGACAGCGTCCGGATTTATAAAACACGTCAATACAAATCTAACGAGCCCAAACCTGCTGAGGGTGGGTGTGTTTAGTATTTGGGTAGTTCCGTTGGTCACCTTTCCACTTCATTATCAGACCCTAAGCATCATCTGGTTGTATAGTACTTGTCACTACCAATCTAACAAGCCTAAACACGAGGTGGTTATGTTGTGTAGTTGACATGCTCCCATGGCCACCTTTCGACCCCATCAAAAGATTGGTCTGGAGCTGGGTCCATGGTATGTACTATACTCGTATCATTGCATTGTCACCGAACTTACATACGTATACTAAATTTCAGCTCAGTTGGATACATGTTTTCTATTGCCAAACGCTATTGGATATATTAATAAAATAAAATAAAACTAATAAATAAAATACCCGAAGTGCTTGAAAAATGGATTACAAGATTTGAACAAAAAAGACAGATAGACATACGAATACAAAAGCTTCTGAAAAGTTACCTATACCTCGTTAGTCTATTGGCGAATAATGCGCGTAGCAATCACGAGGTCCTGAGTTCGAATCCCAGGTCAGAACAAATGTAATTTTTCGATAGAAATATTGTGCCCGATATAATGGCATTAGGCTTGCCCCCTATTACATGAGACCTAACATCCGACCTTGGGGAATACTGATGTGACGATGTTTATTTTTATATATATTACAATTTATATGAACAACGTTGATATTCAATTATTTCCGTATAAAAAATTCACACACACCGGGACACCTACATTTCCCAAGCGGGAGTGGCTAAGAGGTGCACTATGTGCGCACACCAACTTATTGCTGAGAATGTAAGGTGCCAATGTAATAGGGGCGAGGCTATTGCTATTATACCGGGCGCAACTTCGGTCTCCGGACTGATACTGGGAAATTTTCTATAGAAAAACTAGTTTGCTCGCCCTACTCTCTCTAAACGCAGTATACGGTACCTGCTTGTTCAGCGAGGCAGCCCATAAAAATACCTTTTAAAAAAGTGCTCTTTATTTGTAAAATTTCTTTCTATCCATCCTATATCCTATCTATATCATCACGCCAGATCCCTTACGGGGTAGGCAGAGAGTACAGAGTTCCAACAGGTTCTTTCCTTACATACCTCTCTGGCTTCCTCTACTCTCATAGTTCGTCTCATACACGCTCGCCGGTTACGGAGACTCCTGACGTCCTTCAGATAAGACCCGGTCTATTTGGTCTAATAAGATAGTCTAGGTCTTCCCCGTTACCTACATCCTTCCACTTTCGCATTGTATATCAGTTTTGTCATTTTTTCGTCTGACATTCTTTCTATATGCCGGAATCAACGGAGCACACCCTTTCTCATCTTTACACCGATACTATCTTTCATAACTATTCGCTTTCTTACTACGCTATTGCGAATAGCCTTGGGACAAGAACTCCGTTATGTATGGCCAGCTACGCCTTATGGCTTAAGTGCCGGCTCCCGAGTAGCTTTCCCATCGCACCATTCACTCTGTTCCCTGCACTCACTCTTCTCTCTATGTCAGCGGTGTATTTCCCATCCTTACTGAAGGCGCATCCAAGATATACAAACTCATTCACTTGCTCCAGCACATCGTTACCAACCACAATCCTTACATTCGTTCTGGTTTCTTCCCTTTAAAAAACCATAATTTTGGTTTTCTTCACATTCAAGTGTAAGCCATTGATCATGCAGTCGTCTTTCATAACTGTGACTAGTGTTTGCAGATCAGTGGCTGTTGGCGCTATTAAAACCGCGTCATCTGCATAAAGTAGATGGTTTACCACTAAGTCACCCATTTGTACACCTTCATTCATCGCTTTCAGTCTTTGGAGACTTTTATCCAGATATATTATAAACAGTCTAGCGGACAACACGCAACCCTGCTTGACGCCGATTTTAACGTCAAACCAGGGTGACCTGTTACCACCCACCCGTACGCATGCCTTGCAGTCCACATAAGTGGACTGGACGGCTCGCAACAGAGTGCCATCTATACCATACTCTGGCAAAATGTCCCAAAGTCTCTTTCGCACAACTCTGTCAAATGCCTTCTCCAGATCTACAAAACCGCAGAAAACCTTCCGGCCCACTGCCAGATGCTTCTCTACGATGTTGCGGAGTGAGAAGACTTGATCCGAACATCCTCTTCCAGACCTGAAACCCCCTTGTGCCTCGCACAACATTCCATCGGACTTCACGCGCATTCTCCGTTCAATAATTTTACCGTACACCTTGGCTGCCAAGCTGATCAAACTGATGGCTCTGTAATTGGCGCAGTCATATTGTGAACCCTTGCCTTTATACAAGGGTACTATGACTGCGCGGCGCCAATCTGTAGGGACTCTACCGGTCCTCCAGCAAAGGTTTGCAAGGGCCCGGAAAGCGTCCCGGACGCAAGTTCCACCATATTTGATCATCTCGGCAGATATCATGTCTACTCCCGCAGCTTTACCGTTTTTCATACTTTCTATCGCCCATTCAACTTCTTCCATAGTGATGTCCTCCGTTGATTCTGGTGCCGCAATCTCGCCTTTAGGCACGTCTGCGGCATCAGCATCCGGGTCATCTCCATACATTTCTCCAAAATATTCACTCCACCGGTTTAGCACAGCTTGTGTGTCTGCAAGAATGTCACCATCTTTAGATTTTATCCTTTCTATTCTGGAGCCTGACGAATCACCTCGAGCCTTTCTTTCACTAAAGTTTTAGTGGCATTCTTGCATTGCCGTTATATTTCTTTCCTCATCTCTGTCATACTGGCATTCAGGTTCAAAGAAGATACATAGTCCTGCCACGCTTTCTTCTTACTTTCTACGGAGCTTTGCAACTCCGCATCCCACCATGCATCACCTTTTGCTGTAATATGCTTCTTTGAGCAACCACATACTTCTTTCGCGGATTCCACCAAACTCTCTTTCAGGCTATTCCAGCATTCATCTACATTTGAGTTCGAAGAGCCTGCTGTTCAATTTGTTTAAAAAACATAAGCAAATTAACAGTGTAGCCTTGGCGGAATCTTAATAATGTTCAAACTTATAATTATAATTTATTATGGTCGAAATTCGACCGATGGGCGACCACCAGTATATATTAATACGTGAAGCAAAAACTTTGTACACATTATAACGAAAATTGCGCGGACGGAGGAGTATGAAATTTCCCACACTTATAGTTTATATAGAGAAGGAGTGCAAAATTCTAATATTTTTTTAAAATTATGCATATAACATACATTAAATCAATGAAAAAACGTTTCAAATATTTTCTTACCACAAATTAAAATAGTTCCATAAAATATCACTGATGGCACATAGACAAAGAACTATAGTTGTAGTGTGCGTAGTAGTCACTAGACATCGCTATATTAATTTTTCATCGGACTTGAGGCACAATAATTATTTTTTTATATGTTATATATTGAGTTCTTAGATTTACGCGAATATTACACATGAAATAAAACTATTTTACGGATTTTATCGCGGTTTATTTTTTTATTTTTAGTTCCCGACGTTTCGAGTGCTTTGCAGCACCCATGGTCACGGGAGGGACTGAGGTGTTAGACGTCCAATAGGCATAGTTGTTCCGAGGTACCCTCAAACTTCTTAATTATTTTTGTTGTTGTTGGTCCGATCTACGCAGAATGAGCTCACGGTGTCTTGAGGTCTTGCAGTGTTATGCTTGGTTTTGGATTTGATTATATTAATTACCGGATCCCAAGACGATGGAAGCACCCAGCCATCTTCTCTATTAAAATTAGGATGTTTTTTAATTTCAATAGCCTCGCGAACCATCCTTGGTAGGAATCGGTGTTCTTTCACGAGGATTTGTGGTCTATCAAATCTGATGTTATGGCGGGTGCGGTCAAGGACATGTTCACAGACTGCAGACTTCTTTGAGCGACGGTGTTTTAGATCAGCTATGTGTTCTTTAACCCGAGTTTTTACCGGTCTTTTTGTTTGTCCTATATAAGAGAGACCACATTCACAATCAAGCTTGTAAACTCCTGCATCTTGTAGAGGGATCTGACACTTGACAGATGGTAAAAATTGACTGATCTTCTTCGGCGGCTTAAAAAATGTTTTAATCGAAGCACGCTTCAAGATGTAGCCAATCTTGTCCGTGACTCCTCTCATGTAAGGTAGTACAGCAGGGAGACGCTCAACTGTGGCTGGTTTCACTCGGTCACTGTGACGTTGGCGTGGGACTCGAAGCTTATTGTCGTGCAGGACTTGCTTGACATGTTGACATGTTGTTTTTTAAGCCGCCGAAGAAGATCAGTCAATTTTTACCATCTGTCAAGTGTCAGATCCCTCTACAAGATGCAGGAGTTTACAAGCTTGATTGTGAATGTGGTCTCTCTTATATAGGACAAACAAAAAGACCGGTAAAAACTCGGGTTAAAGAACACATAGCTGACCTAAAACACCGTCGCTCAAAGAAGTCTGCAGTCTGTGAACATGTCCTTGACCGCACCCGCCATAACATCAGATTTGATAGACCACAAATCCTCGTGAAAGAACACCGATTCCTACCAAGGATGGTTCGCGAGGCTATTGAAATTAAAAGACATCCTAATTTCAATAGAGAAGATGGCTGGGTGCTTCCATCGTCTTGGGATCCGGTAATTAATATAATCAAATCCAAAACCAAGCATAACACTGCAAGACCTCAAGACACCGTGAGCTCATTCTGCGTAGATCGGACCAACAACAACAAAAATAATTAAGAAGTTTGAGGGTACCTCGGAACAACTATGCCTATTGGACGTCTAACACCTCAGTCCCTCCCGTGACCATGGGTGCTGCAAAGCACTCGAAACGTCGGGAACTAAAAATAAAAAAATAAACCGCGATAAAATCCGTAAAATAGTTTTATTTTATATGTTATAGTTTATGTTAATTATTGAACGGAGAATGCGCGTGAAGTCCGATGGAATGTTGTGCGAGGCACAAGGGGGTTTCAGGTCTGGAAGAGGATGTTCGGATCAAGTCTTCTCACTCCGCAACATCGTAGAGAAGCATCTGGCAGTGGGCCGGAAGGTTTTCTGCGGTTTTGTAGATCTGGAGAAGGCATTTGACAGAGTTGTGCGAAAGAGACTTTGGGACATTTTGCCAGAGTATGGTATAGATGGCACTCTGTTGCGAGCCGTCCAGTCCACTTATGTGGACTGCAAGGCATGCGTACGGGTGGGTGGTAACAGGTCACCCTGGTTTGACGTTAAAATCGGCGTCAAGCAGGGTTGCGTGTTGTCCGCTAGACTGTTTATAATATATCTGGACAAAAGTCTTCAAAGACTGAAAGCGATGAATGAAGGTGTACAAATGGGTGACTTAGTGGTAAACCATCTACTTTATGCAGATGACGCGGTTTTAATAGCGCCAACAGCCACTGATCTGCAAACACTAGTCACAGTTATGAAAGACGACTGCATGATCAATGGCTTACACTTGAATGTGAAGAAAACCAAGATTATGGTTTTTGAAAGGGAAGAAACCAGAACGAATGTAAGGATTGTGGTTGGTAACGATGTGCTGGAGCAAGTGAATGAGTTTGTATATCTTGGATGCGCCTTCAGTAAGGATGGGAAATACACCGCTGACATAGAGAGAAGAGTGAGTGCAGGGAACAGAGTGAATGGTGCGATGGGAAAGCTACTCGGGAGCCGGCACTTAAGCCATAAGGCGCAGCTGGCCATACATAACGGAGTTCTTGTCCCAACGCTGTTATATGGTAGCGAGAGCTGGGTATGTAAGAAGGAGAATGAAAGTAGGATAAATGCGGTAGAAATGCGAGCTCTGCGGAAGATGTGCGGAGTGAAGCTGACCGACCGCATTAGCAACAGCATAGTAAGACAGCGAGTAGGTATGAAAGATAGTATCGGTGTAAAGATGAGAAAGGGCATGCTCCGTTGGTTCGGGCATATAGAAAGAATGCCAGAGGAAAGAATGACAAAACAGATATACAATGTGAAAGTGGAAGGATGCAGGTACCGGGGAAGACCTAGACTATCTTACCACGACCAAATAAACCGAGTCTTATCTGATGGAAAAGTCAAGAGTCTCCGTAACCGGCGAGCGTGTATGAGACGAACTATGAGAGTCGAGGAAGCCAGAGAGGTATGTAAGGAAAGAACCTGTTGGAACTCTGTACTCTCTGCCTACCCCGCAAGGGATCTGGCGTGAGGTTATAGATAGATAGATAGATAGTTATAGTTATAAATTAACAAATATCGGACTTTACTTGTACTTTAAAACATTCCTTCTGGCCATATAATTTCTATTGAGTATATTTAAATGGTCATATCTTTTGTTTGCGTTTACTTAGAATCTTTATTTTTTTACACCAGTAGGGGATCGTCGACTTTCGTATTTGATATAAATTTCAACTTAATACCTCTAGCCGCTCCTGAAAAAAAAGAGATAACCGTCAGACAGACGAACAACGAAGTGATCCTATAAGGGTTTCGTTTTAGGTACGAAACCCTAAAAACGTTAAAAATACATTTTTACATCTGCCACTAGATAAGAACGCAAACGCAACGCCGAATAGGTTCACCCCAAAACTAAAAAAGTATTCTGACTACATTTTTCACGACAATTCTCATGTTATGTATGATAGTTATCATTTTGAGGAAAATATTTTCAGCAGCCATTTTCTTTACAAAAATAATAATAAAACATTTTTTCATCTCGCCAATTTCCCGGGGAGTGAGACAAGTACAGGGAATGCGTTAAAATAAAAAGAAAAGAGCCATTCTTCGAAACATTAAACTGTAAGTATCAGGACATTACGTGGTAAAGGCAGAACAAATGTTCTGTTACACAATAATGTGTCAACCAAACATTACATTATAACGATATGTAGCCTTAACATTTCGCATCAAAGTCGAATTTCCAGTGAAACATTCTAAAGACTTAACATATTATTGTTAATCGTTGTTGAAATATAAGTGGCAATAATATTTTAGTGGGTTTAATATAACATTCGAGTTTCGACTCTGACAGGCAAAGAATAAAGTCGAATATTCAGAAAGATTATGATTATTGGTTGGTGTGTTATTGTGGAATGGTTTCAGAATTATTTGAAATGAGGAGTATTAAAATCACGGCGCACGTGATGTAGGAAAAGGTTAGACTAATAAATGCTTTAGACTGAGAAACTGCGCTGAAAATAATATCTAGTGACTTGATGCAAAGCATGAAAAATCTCTTTAACTAATTACTAGGGTACGTATAAAACAAACTGTAATTACATTACAACAGGTAGCAAAAGAGGTTTAAGGTTTACTGTATTCTCCCTGCCTTCCGCACGAGGAAACTGCCGTTATGATGACACTTTACTGAATACAATTCTTTGCTTGTCAAAGTTGATACAAGTCATAATTTATCAATACTTTTGCCTTATCTACACTGTAATTTATGTCAGTAGATAATAGTTCATACGTCTGAGGTTTTACAGGCCCGCATAATCGCGTTAAAAATTCAAAATTAGTCAACAAAATGCTATAACTCGAGTATATTTCTGGTGTCAAGATGAATAAACCTAATAAACTACTCAAAAATGTAGGATATCTCATATCATATTGTGATACCTTGCTTTACTAATTTTTGTCCTTCTATCTACATTTTAAAGTCTGCTTCGTCGAGTTATTGAATGGGAAATACGTAAATTCATTTATGAAGGTCGCGAACAACTCAAACGTTACGATGTCTGGAAGCTATAAATACAACCAATACGCTTAGGCTATTTTTTCGATCTGTTTATTTTGCTAACTACGCTAAAAAGTAATAAAAGTAGTCTGGGTTGCTGAATTTTTGCTGACAAGTTAATAGCCGTTTTACACCACATCGGTTTAATAACACTGTTTCAACTCCAAGTTTTGGTTATCTTGACTTATGAGAGTTGACCACTTAGCTGAAGAGCTAAGTGGTCAACTCTCATAAAAACACAGACGTCTTGGGATGCGGGCATTGAATTACTGTGCATTACGTACTATAGAAGACACCACAACTATTTTTATTTGTAGCGTGTTTAAGAGAGCTTAAACTTTAGAATCTAGAGTGTTTGCATTTTAACGTCTAGAGTCTAGAGGGTCTGTGCCAGGTACTTGACATGTTTGGGTACTTAGTTTTATTTCAAAAACATGCCTTCTACTATTAAAAGAACTCTAGAAACATAAAACTATTAAAATCTATGCACACCATAATTTTAATTTAAAAAAGCTTTTATAACAAACCACAACAAAGATGTCTTGCTTTGTAAGAATAGTTCTTATGGCTTTCTTCCAGGTCCATCATGAGACCCTGGACATCATACGAGTCTAAAGAACTCGTCAAGACAAATCCAACGAGCACAAACACGACGGGGTAATATTGAATTGTTTATATTGAATTGTGGTACTATTAGCCATTTTTTGGCTTCATCATCAAACCCTGAATACCATATGGTTGAATAGTACTTATAATTATCAATTCAACAAGCCTAAAAACAAGGGTGTTACGTTGTATAATTCACATGTTCCTATGGCCACCTTCCGACTACATTATCAGACCAGCTTTATGGTACCATATTATTGCATACCAATTTTACATATGTATGCTAAATTTCAGTTTAATCAGATACCAAAAAGTGCTTGAAAAATGGATCACAAGATTTGAACCAGAAAGACACAGACATACATACAAACATTGCAAGTTAAATAAAAGCTTTTAAAAATACGCCCGCTCACCCTGTGGGCATCAAACTGCGTGCCATTTTTCCTTTGAAATAGCTTCTCATGCATAAAATACAGTATAATACAATTGATGTGAGTATCATAAGTGGGCTTACACGGAACACCTCTGCTAGAAGATAGAGGATAAACGTAGCTGAATTTCAATTACCAAATATCTACATATATCACAAAATCTTCATCAAGGTCATCACGGCCAACCAAATGACATAAATTTATATCCTCCGCCCCGAAATATGGCGATATTCTTATCAATAACGTTATTTAATAAGCCGAGAGAGATAAATCGCCGGCCTTACGCTTGTTTCCAGGGCTCCCCGAATTTGTTCCCGTCGGATTCTGAAAATTAGTTTCAGTATTACAGATTGCGTTCGCTGTTTGTTGGGGATTTATTAAATCGTCGTTTTTTTTTTGTTTGACTGCGTTATTAATCTGGCAACGTATGGTCCAATCATGAAATCCTGAATTTGAATTGTTTTTATGAGCTTTTTTTCTATTTGCTTTTCATGTCTGTTTGTCGTGTTTGAATGAACAAATTTTTTTTCTGTCTATCTATTTATATTATCACGCAGATCCCTTGCGGGGTAAGTAGAGAAATATGGCGATATTCTAATCAATAACGTTATTTAATAAGCCGAGGGAGATAAATCGCCGGCCTTACGCCTGTTTCCAGGGCTCCCCGAATTTGTTCTCGTCGGAATCTGAAAATTAGTTTCAGTATTACAGATTGTGTTCGCTGTTTGTTGGGTATTTATTAAATCGTTGTTTTTTTTGTTTGACTGCGTTATTAGTCTGGCAGCGTATGGTCCAATCATGAAATTCTGAATTTGAATGGTTTTTATGAGTTTTTTAACTTACTTTGCACACGTATCTGTTTATAGCCTTTACGGAACTTATAACTTAAAATTTTGAATCAATTTTTAAGCACTTTCTATCATCCGAGTGAGCTGAATTTTAAATAGCTGTCTATATAACGTCGGTGACAATGTAATACATAGAGTGTAGATAGTGGAGCTGACAGGTAGCCTTCTTCAAATAGGTCTAAAAAAGTCTCATCATCATCAGCCGAAAGACGTCCACTGCAGGACAAAGGCCTCCCTAAAGATTGCCACAACGACCGGGTTTATGCTATACGCATCCAGCTTCTACCTGTGACCTTCACCAGGTTATCGCTCCACCTTGTGGGGGGCCTGCCCACTCCACGTCTTCCGGTACGAGGTCGCCACTCGGGATGCTTTCTGCCCCAACGGCCGTCAGTTCTACGAGCGATGTGTCCCGCCCACTGCCACTTAAGTTTGGCAATTCTGAGATCTATATCGGTGACTTTGGTTTTCCTGCGGATCTCCTCATTTCTGATTCGATTTCGCAGAGAAACTCCGATCATAGCTCTTTTCATTGCCCTTTGGGTGACCTTGAGCCCTCTTATGAGGCCCATCGTGAGTGACCATGTCTCGGTGCCGTAAGTCATCACTGGCAACACACACTGGTTAAAGACTTTTGTCTTAAGATACTGCGGTATATGGGACCAGAAGATATTACGTAGCTTCCCGAACGCTGCCCAGCCGAGTTGGATTCTACGATTGACCTCGTTCTCGAAGTTGGACCTACCTAGGTAGACTGTTTGTCCCCGGTATATATACTAGTCTACAACTTCGAGTGTAGAGTCTCCAAAAGTTTTTGAAAAAGTCTATTGGGATTTTTTAAATATAAAATTTAATTAGCCATAAAAGTCTGCAAGAAAAAAACCTGTTGGAGCCATTTACTCTCTGCCTGCTCAAGGAATCTGGCGTGATGGTATGGATAGAAAATGCTTGATAAAACGAGCTGGAGTCTGGAATTGTATGCAGTAAGTACCAATGGATGGCGCTGACGCCATACATGTATAGAACGCGTTATGAGAGTTAGCACGACGCGTTGCATATATAAAAACCCCCAACTGACTACTGGAAGATCCCTTTGACAAATCCTGCCAAAATGTTCCTCCTGTAAAGGCAATAGACCCGTATCATATTAGATTAGAACTCGACGGTGAAATGTGAGTAGAAACGGTACATCTATGCCACTCCCACTTTGGAATGTGCACTATGTACATAACAGCGTTAATTTATTTACAAAAATTAATCTTCTCCAAACAAGTTGGCGCAAAAAGCGAGCTACAAGTTGAAAATATATCGCCGTTTACAGCAAGTTTAATGTTAAAAAGTGCACAAATTATGGAGTAGTGTAATAAAACACGGAGTTAAACGGTTCTCGCCTCGTTTGTAGCGTGGAACTATAGGCGGCTTGTGATACTTTAGCTTATTAAAAGAACATTGAATATATTTTGGCTCGAACAAAATATCTACTAGATAAATTATGTTTCAAAAGAAAGAAGACATGTAGCCCCACACTAGGATTTATTCTTGTGATGTGGGTGCGTTAACAAACATAAAAACTCATATGCACAAACACGCAGAGTGGAACAAATATTTTTGGGTCATACAAAGATTTGTCCTGTGCGGGGACCAAAGCCGGGACTACTGAATTGAGTAGATGGAGCAGCTTACGGTCCTAACCACTGGACCCAGCCGTCTGTTGTCATAAATCAGAAAATAAAAACCGTTACGTTTATATTTCCAAACTAGCGGAATAACAGAGGTGTATTGTGTATACCCACTTTCCTCCGACGACGATAGGTCCCATGTTATAACGGATAATTTGGCGTAGTGGTTATGAGCTTAAGCCGCTCGGCCTACTGCGTCGAAGAGTCGCGGGTTTGATTCCCGCATGGGACAAATTTCGGTCTGGGTTTGTGTACGTGAATTTTCATGTTTGTAAACGCACCCACGAAAAAAATCCTAGGTGGAATGAATCCTAAAAAATAAAAAGGGGGTGAGCCTATTGCCATTGTACCGGGCACAAAGCCAAACTGCGGATAGAATCTGGAAATTTGTTCTCTAAATACATTTTGGTCCGACGATCCAAACCCAGGACCTCGTGATCGCTATGCGCATTACACTGCTGCATCAAGTTTAAGTCTACTTTCATTTCGGTATAGTTTTGTTACTGTAATCTTTGATATTTTAGTAGCATTCCTGATCGTAACTATTTTATAACCTCATTCCCTTAGCAAATTTGGTAGACGTGTACTATATAACCCCCTCGTAATATCTGACGGGCGGGCCTCTGTATCAATATCCGCACAGAGATCCTTGACCCGTAGGCGAGGGAGCGGGGGCCCGGAACGTCCTTCACACGCGACCCCGTGGAGGACCATGGCGTGGAGTGGCCCATGTTGCTGTGAGCTTCGCATCGGTACAAGGGGATCCAGTTTAGGCTGCCCACGATGGCGGACTCTTTGGAGCATGGAGGGTTTCCAGTGCATTCCTAGCGGAGCTTATGAAGGCTCTCAACAGCGTTGATGTTAGCTACCCTGGGTTTTAGTCGGTAGGTACCCCCACAAGTTTCCACCAAGCCTCGCGGAAGTTCTAAGCGTACATGGTGTCAGATCCTAATGCGGGCTATTACTATTAAAGGTTCAATTTCAGACCTTGGACTCGTACTGAAAATTTTTGAATAGAATATTTCTTAACCTATCCCTTCATCATTGGACATGTTATTCCTGCACAAAGTTATTAGTGGTATACGTGCTGATCTTGTGTCTAAATTTATGTTTAATATACCTCGCAATTTACCAAGACTTAATCGGTTTGTTCCATACAATCAGTTCAAAAACCAATTTAAGATTATACTCTCGAAGCAATATAATACTTTACATAAAACAAATAATGTTGATATTTTTCCAATAGTCTTACGCACAATTGAGAGTGTATGCAGAATAGCTTATGTTTTAACCCGTGTGATCGGAAAACATTGCCAAAGTTGAAGTACTTTTTCGGAAGCGGCCATGGAGGGCGAGGTAATTTTTTGCCGACGTTTGGAAAAAACGTCGATGATTATTCGAACTGATGATTATTGGTGCTGAATATAATTGTAATCCAACAAACCTACGGAAAGCATTATTAATATGCACGAGAAAAGTTACATGCCAACAATATTGTTATTAAAACTATCATCTAAAACATTAAAGTAAGGAGTATCCAAATTACCTCAGTTTAAAAACTGGGTGAGAGAAACGAATTCAAATACTATAATAGCCAATTTTTACTTAAAATAAAAAATAAACGACATCATAATGATGATGTGTTTTATTTAAGTAAACATTTACAAAGTTTATCACTTAACTTACTCCTACCTGAAACATACATAGAAATAGATAAATATATACCAAATAAACGTTTATTTTACGAAATTCTAACCTAAAATCTCAAGAAGGGGACGTACCGTAGATAAGGTTACCTTTTACGTTGAGAATCTGAAACAAACACTGTTTATCACTTACATTCTCAACTCCCGATAACATAATGTACACATTCTAATAAGAACTCTTATGTCATTCATTGATCAATAACAATAATTTCTTTTTTTTTGTTTACACTCACGACACTTGACAGCCACTTAGCGGGCGTTAACTCAACACTTCACATTACCTTTACGCACTCTTAAAAGGCTCCAGCCTTGCAAAGGTACACATTATCATAACATTTCTAGATTAACAATGAACTATAAAACCCTCATTTCACTTGCCAGGTCTCGAGATTAAGCTAAAAAGACTCTTTATGCTAATCAACATGTACCTCCTGGGCGTTTTAAAAGGCGAATTAAGGTATGCAGAAGAATTGCTCGTAAAATTTCAGCCGTTATTAACCCTTTCAAAATTTTACTATCGTCATTAATTTTACATCTGTTTTGGTCATTTAGTGTGTGCTTAAATTTTGGGTTCATATTTTACAAGACAGGTTTGGTTGTAAATTTTTAAATGAAAATTTAAAACATAATAAACAAACAACGTCGAGCTTATATACAGAGTACACTCACTTTTCGACGACGATGTTAGGTCCCATGTAATAGAGGACCAAATGCCTATTTCTATATACCAGGCTCATACTGGGAATATTTTGCTATGGAAAAATCACATTTCCGACCTAGCATTTGAACCCAGGACTCGTGATCACTAAGCGATGCGCACTAGACCGACGAGCCAATGAAAATTATGCAGGAATATACCCAAAGCGGTGGCCAAAAGACCGAATCGCAGTAAATATTCTGTATGTATAATTATTAGGTAGTATCGAATAGCTTTCGAAAAAAAAATACTCCTCAAGGGATACCAACATTTTGTAAAAGCAAAAACATGTTTTGACATTTATTATTTAATCAAATGAAGATTTGGAACTAAAACTATGACAGAGAGAATTACGGAGAGCCTTGATTTGCCCTTCATATAAATTGCGTTATTTTTGGTCAAACTATATTAGGTAGGTTCCTCTACTTCTTCAACCAAACGTCCAATGCAGGACATGCCTCCCCAATTTGTGTATGTAACAAACTAAGTACCAAGAATTAACCGAGCATATATTAAATCCAAAAAAAATAACCACGTTCTACCAAAAGCACTCGAACTTTCTAAGCAAAGACCAAGCGTACCACCATCAGAGAAGAATTAATCTTCTTTATATCCTTCCAACTACCCAGGAAAGTAAAAGAGATATCCCCAACTACCGCCATAGATTCCCACCAAAGCACCTGGGGCCTAACTCATGAAATTACTAAATGAACACGTAACGCGACACGTTACTATAACTCTGTGAAATTATCTGTATCCAACTGTAATAATTGCAGCAAAATACAGATAATTATTCACAGAAACGATTTATTTCCTTTATATTTTTACAAGCTTATATTTAACTTGCAATGTTCTTATGTCTGTCTGTCCGTCATTCCGGTTCAATTCCTGTAATCCATTTTTCAAACACTCGCGGATATCCGATTAATCTTTAATTTGGCATACGTATGTAAAGGTCAGTGACAATGCAATAATATGGCACCATGGAGCTGGTTTGGTGATTGTTAAGTATGCGACCTTATCGCTTGTCACCTTTTCGGTAATCGTGCGAACGGGTGGTCTTTGATCTGTCACTTGTAAATAAATTGTGATGGAGTCGGAAGGTGGCCATAGGAAAATATAAACAACGTAATTCCCCCATGTTTAGATTGGTATTGACAAGTAATATACATTGAGATAGTGGTTAAGGTCTGATGATGGAGCTGAAAAGTGGCCAATGGAACCACCCAACTAATCATTATAGTCTACTCCCGTCGTGTTTGGGCTCGTTGGATTTGTCTTGGCGACCTAGAGGTCTAAAGTAGTCGCTAAGACCTTGGACACTATTTATAGTGTCCAAGGTCTGATGATGGAGCTGGAAGGAAGCCATAGGAACTCCTCAACTAAGCAAGATATCTTCGTCGTAGTTTTTGTATAAAGCCTTGTTCTTTATTAATAATTTAAAATTATACAGTTTTCTTCCTTACTGGGCTGGAAGCGAAAGAAAAACTTAGAATGCCCCAGTAGCCTTACTTTTGCTAGGCTGGTGGTAAGAGTCCACCAAAGGCAGTAACGTCGTCCGATCAAGGACCAGAAAAGGAAAATTCGAAATAAACCCTATACCAACCCGTCTGGCCAGCGTGGTATAGTAGGCCAAAAAACCTCCTAACATGATAAGGCACGTAAACCAAAGGCCCCCAGTTCCCGGTAGTCCCGCTGTCCGCTGCCACGGTAGCGGTCGCGGTAACAGCGGGGCAGGGGGTGCGAAGAATCTCTGGGCTACGACACAAGCCTACCAAAAACACCTGACCCTGGCTACGTACAATGGACGCTCTCTACGGCTGGACCAACACCTCACTGAACTCGAGGTAGAACTAGGTCGCATAAACTGGCACATATTGGGGTTATCCGAAGTCCGAAGACAGGGCGAGGACACGATAACCCTTGAGTCAGGCCACCTGTTCTACTTTCGGGAAGGTGATCGGCCCTCTCAGGGCGGTGTCGGTTTCCTAGTCAACAAAGCTCTCACTAACAACGTTGTGGAAGTCAGCAGTGTGTCGACACGGGTAGCGTACCTCATAATTAAAATCACCGACAGATACACCCTGAAGGTGGTACAGGTATATGCGCCGACTTCGACATACTGCGACGACATAGCCGAAGCCATGTATGAAGACATCGCCAAGGCATTACATGGCACCACCAAGGCTCACTACAACGTTGTTATGGGGGACTTCAATGCCAAAGTAGGAGTACAAGAACGCGGCGAAACGATAATCGGACCCCACGGCGTGGGGCGCCGAAACCACAGGGGGCAGATGCTGGTCAACTTTCTGGAGTCGCAGGGGCTCTTCTTGATGAATTCGTTCTTTAAGAAGAAGCCTCATAGAAAGTGGACATGGCGAAGCCCCGACACTGTGACGAGGAACGAGATAGACTTCATCATGACTGACAGGAAGTCTATGTTAAGAGACGTCTCCGTGATCAACAGGTTTAATACCGGCAGCGATCACCGACTTGTCCGAGGCGCTCTAAATATAAACTTCAGGGCCGAAAGGCGTCGTATGAAGAGGTCTACTCTCAGACCTACTGCGCCTCAAATAGCTTTAGGGTCCGAAAAGTTCCAACTGGAGCTTCAAAATCGTTTCGACCTGCTGGAAACCGAAGGCAATGTTGACGAGAAAACCGACACAGTGGTCAAAACGCTACAGGATGTGTCTCGAAGGGTGTTTCCCGGCAAAAGCGGTAACAGAGAGTCTAAACTCTCGCTCGAGACTCTTGAACTTATGAGGCAGAGACGGGAAATGTCATCCACGCAGGCGTCTTCGCCGGATGGGAGGAACCTCAACCGGAAGATCCGGAAGCGGGTGCGACGTGACCTCCGATGTTCCAACACCCGCGCCATCGTGGCTGCGATTTAACAGAACAGAGGCACCAAAGTCTTCGCTCGCCAGCTAGGTAGATCCCATCTGACGAAACTTAAAACTGCGGGTGGCAAAACCGTAACCTCCAAGTTCGAGATACTCGAGGAAATTCAGAGTTTCTACAAAGACCTGTACGCATCACGGATGACTAAACCCACGAGACCCAGCGCTGACGACCACAGAGCCCCACTCACACGCCACCACACGGAAGACATCCCTGATGTCAACCAGGACGAGGTCAGAGTGGCTCTCGAGCAGCTCAAAAACAACAAGTCGCCAGGCGACGACGGTATCACCACTGAGCTCCTAAAAGCAGGCGGGACTCCAATCCTGAAAAAGCTAGCGAGCCTCTTTAATTCCGTCATCCACCAGGGCTTAACACCTCAAGCGTGGAGCGGGAATGCGGTGGTTCTGTTCTTCGAAAAAGGTGACAAAACCTTGCTAAGGAACTACAGACCCATCTCACTCCTGAGCCACGTCTACAAGTTGTTCTCGAGAGTACTCACAAACCGCCTCGCTAGAAGACTTGACGAGTTCCAGCCACCGGAACAAGCCGGGTTTCGAAAAGGCTACAGCACCGTAGACCACATCCATACTGTTCGGCAGATTGTACAGAAGACCGAAGAGTACAATCAGCCGCTGTGTATGGCTTTCGTGGACTACGAGAAAGCCTTCGACTCCATCGAAACCTGGGCGATTTTGGATGCTCTGCAGCGATGTGGCATCGATTGGCGCTATATCGAGGTGTTGAGATGTCTGTATGATACCGCCACAATAACCGTCCAGCTCCAGGACCAAAAGACCAACCCGATCGAGCTGCGTCGTGGGGTAAGACAGGGGGATGTAATATCCCCCAAGCTCTTCACCAATGCACTCGAAGACGTCTTCAAGACGCTGGACTGGACTGGGCGGGGCATTAACATCAACGGCGAATACATCTCACACCTTCGGTTTGCCGATGATATCGTCATCGTGGCAGAGTCACTGGAACAGTTAAGCGAAATGCTGCATAGCCTAAAAGGAGCCTCTCGAGGTGTCGGTCTCGGCATGAACTTGTATAAAACCAAGATCATGTTTAATGAACATGTCACGCCGGGACCGATCTACGTCGATGGTTCGATGCTCGAAGTTGTTCGGGAATATGCCTACCTTGGACAAGTTGTCCAATTTGGTAGAAACATCTTCGAGAAAGAAATCAACCACAGGATCCAATTAGGTTGGGCAGCATTTGGCAAACTACGTCACGTTTTCTCTTCACCTATGCCGCAATGCCTGAAGACTAAAGTCTATAACCAATGCGTCCTACATGTTATGACTTACGAGGCTGAGACGTGGCCACTCACAGTGGGACTAGTCCACAAATTCAAAGTCGCACAGCGGGCTATGGAGCGAGCTATGCTCGGCGTCTCTTTGAAGGATAAAATTCGTAACGAGGTAATCCGACAAAGAACCAAAGTTACCGACATAGCTCGCAGACTCAGTAAGCTAAAGTGGCAATGGGCTGGTCACATCTGCAGAAGGACCGACGGCCGATGGAGCAAGCGTGTCCTAGAGTGGAGACCGCGACTTGGTAAGCGTAAGGTAGGACGGCCCCCAGCTAGATGGACCGACGACCTCAAAAAGGTCGCTGGGACAGACTGGATGCGGAAGGCGGAGGGAGGACCGTGTGCAATGGCGCGTGTTAGGAGAGGCCTATGTCCAGCAGTGGACTGCGATAGGCTGATTGATTGATTGATATACAGTTTCAGCACTAAACTACATGTACATAGACTCGTCTCTCACACGCGACTTAAAGGTCTAAGTCTTTTTCATACCCCTTTGGTCTATTATTTTTTACCGGGAGGCAGAAACCAAGTCCGTAGTTCGGCAGCAGTTAGACTAAGTGCTAAAAGGACTGACTTTTGATGAGAAGCGGAGGTTTATAAAGGCATATACTGCCCAAGCCTAAGCCGTTCCTTCTTAAGGCGCCCTTGAGCTAGCTGCCGGGTTGCCCTATTGGCTGGAGTATAGTGGTTGCCCGCCTGTCTTGTCCAGTGAAGTTGGGAAGGCTCCGCAGCCAACAAGGTAGGTCATTCACACACATGGGTATATAGAATACTGTTACACAGTCATATCATCAAGAAATCGTAACGCGCCGCGTATGGTTATAGGGAATAAGGGCGAAGGATGGAAGGTATTCCCTAACTTAGGGGATAAACCACTGGGGGCTAGAGATTTATTTGTCAACTTTGTTTACCTGTTGGTCATTGGAATATGTTCCGACTTATCGGGGGGTTCCGTACGTAATAGTGGGAAATTTGTTTTTTTTTTGTTAGACTTAATCAGTAATCTCTTGATAAAGGAATCTTTATCTATCTATATCATTATGCCAGATATCTTGAGCGCAGGAAGAAAGAACATACTTCTAAGACGTCCAGTCCTTAAAAAAAAAATATATTTTTGACAAAAAATGAATAAGTATATGATAAAACAAAGTCCCTCCATCGCGTCTGTCTTGATAAACTCAATAACTACTGAACGGATTTTCATAGGGTTTTTACCAACAGAGTGATTTAAGAGAAAGGTTTATATGTATTATTTACACGTACATAGCCGGGGCCGGGTCGCTAGTCCTAAATAAACATTGTAATACCTCTATTATAACAGGTGTACACCAAATTTCGCCGACGAAGCTAAGTTTCAATGTAATAGCGGAAGAGCCTATTGCCGCTATCCCGGTTACAATTCCAGACACCGGACTGCGACTGAAAAAAAAACGATGGAAACCCTGGATCACACTTGTTCCAACTAAGGATTTGAACCCAGGACTTCGTAATCGCCACTCGCACTATACTCCACTAGACCGACGAGGCAGCTGAATAATTTCTCGATTCTTTTTCTTCATAAAAAAGGGTGAGATTGAACTGTTAAAAAAATGATTTCCATTCTTAATTCGTAAGCAAAAAAAATATATATTTCACCAAGTTCATGAATTTTCATTACAACTTCTCGTTCAATTTCCGTCTCAGCATTTAACGTGTATTGATAATATTATTCCAAGACTTAAGAGACACCTCCATATCAAGTTTCTTTTCAATCCGTTCAGCCGTGTTAATATGGAAAAATAAAAACAACTATCTCCTGAAGTCTTGCATTTTCCAAGGTAAAAAGTAGTCGTAAATCTCTGAAAAATCCTACATTTTCCTATTCTTCTGCCATTCTGGATATTAACACGGAAGAACATTTTTTTTGTTGTACCATAAAAAATATTCTTTATTTCACAAAAATCACAAATCCCAAATCCTAAATATATATCCTAAATATTCCCGTGCGCTCTGTGTGTGTGTTTGAGTGATATACGCTGTTGGCCGTGAGGCCTTTACAGCTTCACCGGACATAAGGGCGAGCGTGCAAGCACTACGCTCGAGTCAGAAGGGCAACGGTGTGACATACTCGGGGGTGCCTCAAAGAGGAATGCTTCGGTTTGGACAGTCGCTACAGGGGAAGGGGTACTAAGTACGCCGGTCGGCGGGCTAGGCTAGGGATCTACGACTTCGTCGTCGTCATCGTCCGTATCCGGAATGGAAAGAAGCGATGTTAAAGCATCGGGGGGATCGGTGAGAACATGTCGCGGCCGGCGGTAGCGGCAGGGGTTGGGTTCGTAGTCGGCGGCGGCTACGATTAGCGGATTCGCATGGGGAGATGCGTTGGCGAAGTATCGAGCTGTCGCCTTTTTAATATAGGCGCGAATAGATTTGAGACCGAGATCGGAGTGGACCCATGCGCTGTGCGGGGCTCGTACCTGCGACTATTTGACAAAGTACGTTAAGCAGTCTACGTTTTATCGCTTCAACCAAGTCGTCTTTGTTTTGCAACAGTATTTACAAAGTCAACAAAAATATGAGTCAATTTTTGCTGTAGAATAATATCAGCAGCTCCCCAGGCTTCCAGTAGCATGTAAATAGCAAGAGGGAAATTGAAAATTTGCCAGGCTTTTCTTTAGAAAAATAAGATTAATATCTTTGGGCATTCATGCAGGCCGGTTAAAACCCACCAAATGCATATAATGCAGGATAATATCGGCATTATCTAGTGTGTAAACAAAGTTACATATTTCATATTATTTCACGACTAAGGATACTTTAATACTATCTAACAATCTATATCATCACGTTAGAGCCCTTGCGGAGTAGGCAGAGTGTACAGAATTCCAACAGGTTCTTTCCTTACAGACATTTTTGGCTTTCTACGCTCTCATAGTTCGTCTTATACACGCTCGCCGGTTACGGAGACTCTTGAATTGCTCTTCGGATAAGAAATGGTCTATTTAGTCATGGTAAGATAGTCTAAGTCTTCTCCGATATCTACGTCCTATTCCAGGTACACTATCAACTGACAGCAGCATGGAACCATTTGAACCTTTGTAAATATGTATTTTTTTTTTTTTACTACCGTTATTGATAATTCCTTGCTGTTTTTTTATATAATTGTACATATTGTATATTATTTTGTGAAACTATAAATGATTGTTGCTCTACGTCCTTCTACGTCCGAATTGGTATATCTGTGTGGTTTCGTTCATATAAAGTTTCTTTATAATCCGTTCAGTATGAAAAAATCATAGATATTCCGCAGAGGTCGAGCTATTTTTCGAGGTAAAAAGAGTTCTGTTTTATTTTACGATGTTAGACACCTTCTTATAACGTTTCAGTTAAAATACCGTTTAGCCATTTTAGTATTAATAAATTAAGGTACTTGACAGCTTGCTTAACGATATACTGCTGCAGTACGTTGAGATTCACGACGCACACTTTGATTTTAAGTCTGGACTTTCATCAGAAAGTGCGATACTGTGTCTCAAGCAGACTATCAGGTACTAAACTGACAAAGTGACACCGGTGTATGCCTGCTTTCTTGATCTTTCCAGGGCCTTTGATACAGTGGTGTATGGAAGGCTTTGGGATCGGTTACGGGCGGCGGGTGTGCCGGTGGACGTCACTGCCAAGTTGAAGCGCTGGTACGGTTGCCAAAGGCATCAGGTTAGATGGGGGGGAAATCTATCTGATGAGTACGGCATGGAGTGTGGAGTAAGGCAGGGTGGAATCTCCTCTTCCTTGCTGTTCAACCTGTATGTAAACGATCTCATCAGCGAGCTCAGCAACACTCATAAGGGATGCATCATAGGTGGATTAAGCGTCAATAATATCAGTTACGCAGATGATATGGTGCTGCTGGGGCCGTCGGTGGGGTCAATACGCAAGCTGGTGAGGATATGTGAGGCGTATGCGGCTGAACATGGACTGAGGTATAACTCCAAGAAAAACGAAGTGCTCATATTTAGGAGCGGGAATACTGTACCCATCCATGTTCCACCTATCATGCTGAATGGCGAGTCTCTGCGGTTGGTTAGCAGCTTCAAATATTTGGAGCACAATGTTACCGAGGATATGAAAGATGACACTGACATAGAGAGGGAACGTAGAGCACTGGCGGTCCGGGGAAATATGACGGCTCGCCGGTTTGCTTGCTGCTCGAAGGATGTAAAGATCACCCTGTTCAAGGCATATAACTATACCCGCCAGGCTGCCAGTGATCTACGTGTCCAATACAATGACATCTTTAGGGTACTGTTGCGGCTGCCTCGCTTTTGCAGCGCATCTAAGATATTTGCTGAGGCGCACACTGACGGCTTTCATGCAATTATTCGCAAGAAAGTTGTCCCTACGACATCGAGTGAGAAGCAGTCGCAACGGCATCTTGCAGATGATTGCTGCTCGTCTGGACTGTCCCATCCAAAACAAGTGGATGTTGTTGGAATGGGACAGGTAATATAAATAATAATATATTTCACTTTCTATTTAATTAAAATTTTGATGATAAAATTATCATCAAAATTTTAATTAAATAATAATATAGCTAGTCAAAGAATAAAACAGTCAAGGAGAAAAAACAACAAACTTACAAGAGGAACCATTCAACTTATCGAACAACGCCAGTAGTCGACTCCACGGTTACTCAATTACAAAGAGCTTGATAGAAAAGTGAAGAGAAGCATTCGCAAAGATATTCGATCCCACAATACAAATGCCGTCCATAATGCTTTGATAAAAAACCGATCCTTGAAGTTTGCTAGAGGAATGGTGGTAGGTAGGTCTTCAATCACACACTTAACAGACAGCAACGGCGAAAGACAAGAAGGCAGGGCAAAAGTAATGAAATATATACAGACTATTATAAGTATTTATACTCTGATGATACATCTCAAGATATAATTCCAGTCTTTTCATGTTCCGAAAGAGTGCCAAAGATCACCGATTTGGAAGTAAATAAAGCTCTTGGTAACATGAAATTAAATAAAAGTCCAGGAGATGATAGCGTCACAACAGAAGCATTAAAATTTGGAGAAAGCACACTATTACCGCATTTGTGCAAGTTATTTAACAGTATTTTGACTACAGGCGTATTACCACATAAATTCTGTCACTCTAACATTATTTTGCAACCTAAGAAAGGCCCCAAATCAGACATTGGTAACTATCGCGCTATTAGCCTCGTGTCCCATATCTACAAATTATTCATTAAAGTCATTGAAAACCGTATATCTAATCAATTGGACCTACACCAACCACCCGAACAAGTCGGCTTTCGGCGCGGCTTATCAACTACCGACCATCTTCATTCCCTTAACCAGTTAATTGAAAAGCATTAAGAGTTTAACTTTCCACTTTACCTGGCATTCGTTGATAGCTCCAAGGCCTGCTGTCGATAGCCTGTCACACACAGCCATATTTAAGTCCCTTGAGAAACAAGGAATAGAACCAATATACATTCACCTACTCCGAAAAATATATAATGATAGTTCTGCATCCATTCTCATTCACACAACTGGGCCTTCCTTTCCTATTCAAAAAGGAGGCAAGCAAAGTGATCCACTGTCTCCCAAACTATTCACAGCCACTCTGGTGGAAGTTTTTCAAAACCTCAACCAAGTTTGGAGAGGCAAGGGTATTGTCGTTGGTGAGAAGCGATTGACTAATCTGCGGTTCGCCGACGACATTGTCCTTTTCTCTTCGTCCGCAGCTGAGATAAGCTTACTGCTCGAAGAACTGAGCCATGCAAGCACTAAGGTTGGGCTTCGAATCAACATGGATAAAACGAAATTGACGACCAACAGCGCGCAACGTAGGGTAGAACTCGCGGGTGTGGAGATTGAATATGTCCAGGAGTACATATACCTTGGCTAAATAGTTTCATTCCAGGCGAGACAAGGCATGAGAGTTGCTCGACGCACTGAAATCGCCTGGAAGAACTATTGATCAATGAAGCAATTAATGAAGGGAGCTCTCCCTCTTTCATTAAAAAGGAAGCTCATGGACGTGTGCGTTCTCCCCACTCTCACCTACGGAGCGCAGATATGGGCGTTAACTGATTACCAAAAGTCCACCCTTGGGATTTGCCAGCGAGCAATGGAGCGCAGCATTCTTGGAGTCAAATTAACAGATCGTATCAGGAACTCGATCCTGCGCTCCAAAACAAAAATCGCTGATGTGGGCTAATCAGCTGCAAGGCTCAAATGGAACTGGGCTGGACATATCTGTCGCATGTCGGATACGCTATGGGCAAAAATTACCACAGAGTGGGTCCCACCTGTCAGAAAACGAAGGCGCGGCAGGCCCAGAAAGAGGTGGCGAGACGAGCTGGACTCCTATAACAAGGATTGGCACCAGCTTGCACTAAACCGAGATGAGTGGAAGAAGGGAGGGGAGGCCTTTGCCCTACAGTGGGACAGTATAGGCTTATATTAATAATAATAAATATATACATAATAATAATAATATTGCAATTAATGTCATAATATGGATTTATATCTGAAATAAATATATAAATAAAAAAAAACCAGCTATATCGCAAGAACCGTGATTCTTTCCGAGATAAAAAGTATCTCGATTATTATTTCGAGACCTAAAACACCCTGAAAGTGTTCATCAGACTTATTTCTCTATCAACTGTCTGTATCAACGGGTTCAGGCTTAGCCCCACTTAGCCCGCACAGGCGGTATTTGTAAAATATAAACTAAACTAAAGCGCGATCTTATTCAACACACAACACTAACGCCGTCTCATAAAAACATATATAATCCTTTTCAAGAAGGATTACCTATTCATTTTTAAATTATCGGTAAAATATTTCTGATTTAAATCTTCTCTACCTACCCTGCCAAAGATTATAATCTATCGTTATAATATCTAAGAATGGTACATTGCCAGCTAAGTATGTAGCAAGTTTTTGTCAGTACATTTTGTGTTCGTTTTCTCGTAAGATATTAATCGTCGTTAAAGTTTCGTATCCGGCCCATTCATCGTTAAGAGTTCTCCCTAGAAGAAACAATCCTGAATGCATCATCGGGTCATGTACAAAACCATGTTTGAGTGTTTAAATAAAACGTGTATGAATACTTTCGAGTGAGTGCTTTTAACCACTGAAAAGTTTTTTGTGAGGAGATGAACCTGAGTCCAATATCAATTCATGGATGAATTCATGTGCAGGCAAAATCACATATTTTACGTCGTAACATTGTAGTTCGGGACAAACAGTAATAAAGTTGTGTTTTGGAACAATGAATAATTTATAAAATAACCGACCTTTTTTCCTCAGAAACTGTTACATTTTTCGAAAATATAAGTATACAGAGATGTGATCCTTAGTACAGGCTCTAACTATCCACAATTTCATTGAAATCCATCGAACATGTTGTTTGTTGGTGATGATCAAAATCACACAATTACATAGTTTACGATCTAGCTCCAGTGTGATGCCTTATGATCGAGATATGAATCTAATGATGTTATCTGTAAAGAGTGTCTAAAGGATTCCAGATGGATCAGTTCCCACAAGCAGCACCCGTTCACGAGTATGACTGTTAAAACAGCCATCACTCCTGCACTGTGGGCTGTTGGGGTATCAATGAATAAAAGACAATGTCTTGATGTTTAACGTCTATTTGGATAACTGTCCACTATTATATTATGTGTAGCCCTTTATATATGGGCTACCGTGAGGTACGGGGTCATACATGTTTATGTTTTGAAAGTTACCATTAGAATCCTAGGTGTTTGAAAGTAAAAGCAATTTTTTTAAACTAAAGACCTTGTGAATGTTTTATAACAGGTAAAGAATGACTGCTGCAAAACAAATTTTGTTTTAATATGACTGAGTTAACAACATTTTTAAGTCCTGATTCCAAAATATTACGTATTGCTAAAAATGTCTTGATGTTTAAAGTGTATTTGGCTAACTGTCCTCTATTAAATTATGTGTAGCCCTTTATATAGAGGCTACCGTGAGGTAGGGGGGTCTACCACTACACTCCCCTCGACCATACTAGAAGGAAAGGTGGGATCCGCGCCAGACAGCCACCGCAAGCAAAGACGATGATTGTGATTATGCGCCTAAAGACCAACAAGATGATTAGTATAAACTCCTACGTCTTACGATCTCCCAAATGATGTAACCCTGATCTTCAAGACCGTGAAAGATTTCTAAATAGTCTCTAGAAGCTGGATACGCTCAGTTTGGTCGCAAACAAACCAGAAATAGGGTTGCTATTTTAAAAACTTGACCAAAATAAACTTACCAACTGAATTTTAAAAAGCGTTCTAGGGCTGTCTGAAAAGCTATCTTCAGAGAGAATCTTTCTCGTTGGATTTTATACCAGAAAATAAAGATAAAGAGAAAAATCCTTGAAGGTAATTTTAAATTTTAAGCTGGAAGGTAATTGTCATGCGCCACTTTTTGTGGTGGGTTTGTAGTTGGCGCTTATTAACGGCTCAGATTTTTTATAATTTTGAATCTTATTTCAATATCATTAACATTCGTATTCCATCGATATCATCGCACGAATGCTGTAGCATTGCTGCTGAAACATGTAAGTCTAAAATAATATTATTTGTGGCTGCTGCGGGTGTTTGTAGCTATTAGGAGTATACGATACAATTGCGGTTATTTGGAGCTATTACTAACTATCAAATTTAAAAAAGTTTTATTTACGGGACGTCTCTTGTTTTGCTTTAAATAGTTTAATTATTTTATTAATTCTGGTGGAGGAAGCCAGAGAACTGTGTAAAGAAAGATTATATATTGGATATAATAAAAAGAAATTTGAGTAATGTTTAATTTAATTATAAGGTTATCTTGATATTATTGTATGCCTGATTACAAGTAGGACGTAGTGAAACCTACTGTATTATGTATAATACAACACATACCATCTTTGTAACCTATGACCACAATAAATGCTATTTGATTTGATTTGAACTCTGTACTCTCTGCTTACCCGGCAGGGGGGCTGGCGTGATGGTATGGATGGATAATAACTAATTCGTAGTTAATATCTTGCACATTATTAGTAGGAGGTCTTCCAGGTGCCGTCGTTATCCCAATGCTGAGCAAATACTTACCTACACTTTTTTCACTTACTTGTATGTATCTTGTAGATATGCAGACAGAATAATTAATTATTACATAAAAATGAAACACCTTTTTCATTGGCCATCAAATTTTCATCTCACCGTGAATGCGCTTAAATTCTCACTAACAAAGTTATATCCCGACTATAAAGTAGAGTATTATTTGTTCTAAACTTTGTGACGGGCATCTGTGATGTCGTAACCTGGATGGGCTATGCCTGCGACGTATAAAGATATTCATTCCCCTTTATACATGAAGTACATAGTTATAAAGTTAAATAGATATTCTTATATTTTAATAGATATTATAATCCTTTCAGTTTGAGAGGAGGCCATGCCCAACAGTGGGACAATTTAGGAACTAAACTACTATAAACCACTACTATAAGTTTCTCAGCAGGGCTTATATTATTAGATATTCTTATTGAGTTTTTTTTTTTATTTAAGATTAGATGCGCCCGCCACATCATTCACCATAATTTCAGGCGTTTGTTTTACACTTGTAGACTTTTTTTGAGACAGAAAGTAGCCTATGTCCTTTACCTGGAATAAATCCATGTCCATACCGATTTGATCAAAATATACTCAGTTGTTTAGACGTAAAAATGTAATAAAAAAACAGACAGACAGATAGACAGAGTTACTTTCGAATTTATCATATAAGTATGGAAGTATGAATTTTAGTACAGATTTTTTGTGTGTGTGTGAATGATCTACGCTGTTGGCCGTGAGGCCTTTACAGTTTCACCGGACAAAAGGAGCCAAAAGGACAAGGGGGCAACTAGCTCAAGGGTGCCTCAAGGAGGAACGGCATTGGCTTGGGCATTTTTCGTATTGAATTTTTGTTAATGTTAAAGGAACGGTTGGTCGTCGTCTTTGTCCCTTAAAACCGGTTATCATGGCGACCTTTGGGGAGAACTTTGTCCTTTGGTAGACGCCTTATGCGGAATATGTTGCAGATGTATAGAGCTGCCATCAGAAAGAAAAAAAGATCTCATATAACTTACCTAACTTAGTTTTTAATAAAAACATGTTAAAATAATCGTTATTTTTTTCTTTAAGTGCCACATATATGTTGTCAGGGGAGCGTTGGTGTGAAATTGGGGATAACATTTAGTACATTTAGTAAAACAATTAATGGGTCTGCATGGTTACTACTTAGATAATGAACATGGGTAATTTTCATAACAAACGGCATCGCTATGACTGCCAAAGAGAGCTTGTTCAGTAATGCTCCTGAAGTAAGTAACAAAATACCTGATGTTTTTATAAATATGCCCTTAATAAAGTTAAGAAGGCACTTTATAAATTGCTAACTGTGAGATGTTATTATACAATAAATGAGTTCCTAAATGATAAAACACTATAATTATATTCATATATTACCTTTTAATTTACACAATACTTTTTAACTATGCGAGATTGTTATTATGTAACTTTTAAGTAATTCAAAATCAAATCTGTGATAAACCTATTCTTACATATTTGTATGTTTTAATGGCAAAACATAGCGGACTAAAAAATGATATTATACAATATTGATACCCATGTTTGACAGAAAAATAATTCTGATTCTGATTCTAACATTTTGCCTTGCATAACCGTACTTAAAATTTAGGACGTGTATTCATCATTCCTTTCTAAAAAAAACCTTATCTTCTTTTTCTTTATTGTTTTATTTTATGTATTCAGCAGTATACATAAAATAAAACAATTGAAAAAACATTTTTGTCAAGTCCCTGAAGTAACTCACGCTCGTACTCGAGACCGCTTTCAAATCAAAGTTTCCTATCGGAATATTCCGGTTCAGCGGAACAAGTGCAGGACATAAGCTTTCCCAACAGACCCCACTGCGACGACCGAGAAATGTCTAGGTTTACTTTATCTATCTATCTATCTATCTATATCATCACGCCAGATCCCTTACGGGGTAGGCAGAGAGTACAGAGTTCCAACAAGCTCTTTCCTTACATACCTCTCTGGCTTCCTCTACTCTCATAGTTCGTCTCATACACGCTCGCCGGTTACGAAGACTCCTGACTTGTCCTTCAGATAAAACCCGGTCTATTTGGACTTTATAACTATATTAAAAGGAATATTCATAACTCTAGGCAAGACCTACACAGATAAGCTAGATATAAAGTTCAAAAGTAGGTACAGAATAAAAGACAATTAAATTTTCGTCAAGTCCCCGAAATAACTGACGCCCGCACTCGAGCCTGCTTTTAAATCTAAGTTTTTCTATCAAAGTGTTTCGGTTCGACGGAATAAAATACAAAATACGACGTACGTCTCGATGCGTGCATACGAAATAAAATACAAAAAGTGCGCAAAGAAACTTTATTAAAAGCATTCACTTCCTTCTGGAGAGGTTAGGTTGAAAAAGCTTTTGATGTGAGACGAAGTCGTGAATAAAAAATATAAAGAATAAATCGTGTCTAACTTAACCGTTACCTTAACCTTAACTCGTCTCCTCAGCTTATTTCTGGGTCAGCGAGGCTATTACTGAATCAGCGCGCCTCATCCCCGGGTCCAACTTCACTTTTTCATCAGGTAAAAATGGGGGTCCATTGCTGACCAGACTTTAATAAAAAAAACTAGTTTATTTAAATAAAACGGCAAAATTTGATAAAAAAAAGTAAGTACGAAATAAAACAAAAGATAAGTAAACTTTCATGAAATCCCTGAAATAAATCACGTCCGCATTCAAGACCGCTTTCGAATCTAAGTTTTCGTATCGGAATGTTCCGGTTCCTTGGAACACGTCTCGACGACATATCAATCAAAAACAAAATATTTTCTTTTTATTCATGTAAACCAAAATGCACTCATGAATAGTCGAAAAGAGAAAATAATTGATTACTTAAGACTAACACCCCTTTGGAAAGTCATTCCTGTGGAGAAGAAGGGCAAGAAATTCCATGGTTACTCTTTTTAAAAATGAGAGTTTTACAATTATTTCATAATTGTAATGGGTATTGGAGAACAACACTGAACGAGCTTAATAGATGTGCTTAAGTATAGATTAATCATAAATGTACTTATATTCATGGTATCGGTCAGTGTCTACACAGTCCTCTCATTTACAAAATAGAGATTTTTTAAAGGTATATAATAAAAAGTATAATAATAATAGTAAGACAATAAAAGAGTTACTATAAAATATGTAAAGAGTGCGTACATAATAATTGGTTATAGCTCCAGTGTGATGCCGAACGAGACAAAATTCAACAATACAATGCTATATGAAACAAGATACAAATAAAACTGTGCAAAGAAGCTTTAGTAAAAGTATTAACCTCGATTTAGAGCAGTTGAGTTGAAAAAATTTAGTTGTGAAACAACCACGTGAATTAAAGAGTTAAATAATAAACACTCATAGACGTACCGTATACACTCATGTTTTTACAACGAGGTTAGATCCCAATGTAATTAATAAAGGATCATGATGACGACCGGCGAGCATAAGTACTGTTTATAACAAAATCAGATGAACCTCTTTTATTTAAAAAAGGTGACAAATCTAATAGAGACCTGCATGGCTTACGTAAATACGAGTACAAAAGACAACAAGAAACAAATCAATTTTCGTCTAGTCCCCGAAATAACTCACGCCCGCACTCGAGACCGCTTTCAAATCTAAGTTTCCTATCGGAATGTTCCGGTTCAGCGGAACACGTCTCGACGCGTGCACACGATATAAAATACAAAAAAAAAACAATGAACAAAGAAACTTCAGTAAAAGCATTAACCTCCTTTTAGAGCAGTCGGGTTGAAAGTTCGGGTTAAGAGATCTAAGCTCGTGTTCACAAATCGACGGACAAAATTACAGGTCGAACTGTCAAAAGAAAAAGAAGATTGTGTATTTTATTAATATTGGTATATTAGTCGCTTAACAGATTGTTAAGGTGTAATTTCAAATAATACGAAGCACAATTCCAGGTTCCGGTCTAATAGTATTTCGATAGAAAAGCCACATTTGTCCGAGTTAGGATTCAAAGACCTCGTGATTATAAAGCGCATTTTTCGCCACTACACCAACGAGGTGTTAAATTTTAACTTTTGTAACTTCTATTATATTTAGGTTATATGTTGATCTCAGCAAGAATAGGCAACATTTTTAAAAATAAATAAAGTATATCTCGTTTCAAAGAGAGTAGATAAAAAGTTATGACTTATGAAAAAATAGTATAGTTTATTTTTTTAACAGCTTAAAAATTACTTTTTTTAGTTTTATTTTGTTTTACATAAATTTTTGTATTGAGGTTAGTTGCGTGTGACTCAGCTAGAGATTCCAGGTATTTTTTAGTAAAAACAAAATTATATCTGATGTCAGAGAGATAAAAAGTGAACAGATATGAAAACGTGTATTTTTTTTAAGTGCAGTTGTTTATTGTGTTTCTAGCTTTTTGCGTGTAATATGATTGTTAGTTTACTTTATACCTGAAAAAGTCATCAAGTCAAGTCGGTATTAAAAGAGTAGTTATTTTAGTGTCAGCTCACTTTTTATGTCTATATATATATATATATATATATATATATATATATATATATTTAAAATGACCTATTTAAAATTAAGCTTTTAGAGCAAAAACATAACGAAGATATCTTAATTAGTTGAGAAGTTCCTATGGCTTCCGGGTGATATCCAAGGTCTGACGATGAAGCTTCTGTCTTCATCATCAGACTTTGGATATCAGACCTTGGACGGTCCGTATGACCTTAATCTCTCTCACCTCGATTTGTGAGAAAAGGCCTTTGCCTAGCTGTGGGACGGTATAGGGTGATATTGTTATCATTTTAATAGCTAAGCTAAGCTTTAATAATTAAAATCTAAGTCGTTCATCAAGTATTCTACGTCTATCAAATCCTTATCTAAATTGAATAGCCGGGTAAACATTAGATTCTAGATAAGACTAATTAGATACTAGAGCTAATTATAAAAAAATATGATTTATGTATTTAGCAATACCTTATATATTATACGATGTTCTGGTGCATTATCTGTAAAAAATAAAAAAATACATTAATATTATGTAGGTACAGATTTGGAAGATTTATAGATTATGGAAGAGACCTTTATCTAACAGTGGAACAATATAGATTAATAAAAAAATATTTGCATAATTCGATTTTGTGGAGACCTTCGACAGTATAAAAATAAACAAAATTTGTTCGCGCCTTAACGGTGAGGCCCGTTAAGGCGCGAACAAATTTTGTTCTGTCTGCTACTACCGTCACACCTTCCGGTTTTTTCACTTTGTAATTAAAGATTTTTAAAACTTACCGCACCTAAATATTTTTTGTATCGTGCGTGTGTTATAGACTCTAGGCGTTTTATTTACTATAAAAACCATAAACGAATCTGCCTAACACTTCCTCTTCTAAAAGATAAACAATATATCCCCCGGAACATACATCATTCCGATGTCAAAACACTAAAAAGAAGTGTTGTTATTCGCGCGCTAGTTTCCGCTCCATTGTTCGCGCCTCAACGCGCCTCGTTCCGCGCGGGTGCGCCTCGCGTCTTCCGCTTTGTTCAGGCTGTGTCTTCACTCAGCACATATGATGATGACTAGTTTCATAACATTATGGATATTATAGATTGCTAAATAACTAGTATATTTAATAGTACTAGATGTGTAGTTGCCATTATGGCTCACTAAAAACAATGCATTTTTTATAAATATGAAGAAAATGCGATTAAAACAATTCAGTTAGAGATTTTTTTTTGAACAAAAAAGTGTCTACTGGATTCGGGACTACTACTAAAAATATTACGTTACAAAAACCGGCACTCGTAAGTATTAATGAGAATATAATTTAGTAATAGCAGTGATAGCCTAGTGGTTAGACCATTGGACTGCAAAGTCAGGAGTCTCGGATTCAAACCCAGGCACGCACCTCTGTCTTTGCGAAAGCATATGCGTATTAAAAATTAACTATTACTCGCTTTAACGGTAAAGGAAAACATCGTGAGGAAACTTGCAAGCCTAAGAGTTTCTCGAAGGTGTGTGAGATCGCCAACCCGCACTGTCCACCAAGGACAGTGGCCTAAACTCTCTTAGTTTGAGAGGAGGCCCTTGCCCAACGGTGGGGTAGATTCTTAACAGTGCTCATATTATATTATATATTTTGATTTAGAAACTTTTAATTATAGGCTCTTAGAGTGAATAGATAGCAATCAACCTATTTCACTCCTTCATCTTAAAAACAAACCATATCTAAAACAATATGTGCCCCAACACATACATCATTCCCGTATCAAAACACTACAAAAAGTGTTGTCACTCGCGCGTTAGTTTCCGCGCCGTTGTCCGCCCCCCAATGCGTTTCATTTCGCGCGGGTGCGTCTCGTGTGTTTTGTTTTCTTTAACGCTGTGATGTCACTCAGCGCATATGGTGATGACATAGTTTCATATCCTTAGGATATTTATAAATTTGAGGTTTCTATAGAAACCTCAAATTTATGCTCCGTTGGTTCGGGCATATAGAAAAAATGCCAGAAGAAAGAATGACAAAGCAGATATACAATGCGAAAGTGGAAGGATGTAGGTGCCGGGGAATACCTAGACTATCTTACCATGACCAAATAGACCGTGTCTTAGCTGAAGGGCAAGTCAAGAGTCTCCGTAACCGGCGAGTGTGTATGACACGAACTATGAGAGTGGAGGAAGCCAGAGAGGTATGTAAGGAAAGAACCTATTGGAACTCTGTACTCTCTGCCTACCCCGCGAGGGAGCTGGCGTGATGATATAGATAGATAGATTCTATAGACTGAGTTCCGAAGCACGCTAATATCGATTTAGCGTCATTCGGACCGCAGACACACTTGCAGGTATCGTTAAAATTGTACGATACTATTGACTACTTAAACGTAAATCAAAAATTTGTTCCTAAATATAGTCAATTCTATAAAAACAAACGACTCAAAATAAATAAATTAACTGTATTCGATATTTTCTTTGAAAAAAAATACCTGAACATTTCCAGACATCCCGGCGCGGTTCAAACACAAAACTTTTAAATCTATTGCCGCTCTATAAAAAAATACACAACACTAAATTCAGAGTAAAATTTTTATGACTTTTATTATTAACTTAAATGGCACGTTACATAGAAGTTGAGGTTTACAGTTTTGAAATTAGATGTTTAATTAAAAGAGCTATATTTTTAAAATGGTTAACTGTAATATTCAGAAATAAATTAAAAATAAAAACCATTCCCATTAAAACTACAGACGGCTTTTCCCGCGGTTTTTGTTTGAAAGCACTCGACGAATCACATCTTAAAGGGGAGACCATCTTGATACCGTCAAAGCGGAGATTGGAGGAAATTAATTAATCAAATCATTACTCTTTCCCCCTAATTGATTAGAAATGAGAAAATTGTAAATGTTCAACTAAAATATTTATTTAAATGTACCGGCGGAATGAAGATGATTTTTGTACCCGACGAGCGTATATGAGATGAACTATGAGAGTGGAGGAAGCGCGATAGGTCTGTAAGAACTTGTTAGAACTTTGTACTTTTCACCTGCCCTGCAAGGGATCTAGCTTAATGATATAGAATGACAGACTTATTTAAAATGGTACTGAATTAACTCCTTCTCCTTGCGTCGTTTCCTCAGTGCTGAGGGTTGTGACCTCCGATGTGGGATGCAGACCGTATTCCCTTTTGCTCGATGTCTTTCCATCTTGCATGATTTCCGACAATGTGTAGAGCTACACGTACTTGGGTTTCAAGTGTTGAGCGGCTCCGGTCGGTCCAACGTGTCGGGCTGCCGCCCTGAGGTCACTTTCTAGTCACAGGGAAGATCGAATCTTCCCTGTGACTAGACTCGAGAGTGCGGCGAAGGCAAATCGATGTTAGTCTTGTCTCGATTTTTACTGAATTAACTATAACGAGCCTTGGTGGTGCTCGCATGGTTTACTTCTCCGCAACGTCCTCTCCCAAATTGAGTTGAAAAAAATTAGACCATACCCTATCACGTACCTAACTTACCCAGCCTATAAGACACCTGACTCAGCTTACCACTTAATATGGTAGACGTTCACGTCTACCATATTAAGTGGTAGCCGGGACAAACAGCTTAACCTACTTTTGAGATACGATCGAAAATGGAACAGCCAGAAACGGTCACCCATCTCAAACCGACCAAGCCAAACGCTGCTTAACCTTGGTGATCGCCAAGAACACCACAGTCTTGCAGGACTACGAGCGTTTCGAATTTAGATACAGAAGCTATAACCCAACGGGTTGTAATATTGCGATCTTCCTACGCAATTATAGGCAACTTGCCTCATACTTTTGCCGTCTTTTTAAGACCTTAATTCGTTCTACTGTATCTAGTAGTCGCGGGTGTGAGTGATCCTCGCTCGGGACTAATCTTTTTCTTTTCTAAAAACCCAACTCCTTCTGTTTTATTTAAAAAAAACATAGCCCCGCACTAGGATTTATTCCTATGTCGGAAGCGTTTCCAAACATTAAAATTCACACACACACAGACTCAGACCGAAACAAATAATTGGGGGTCACACAAAGATTTCTCCCGTGCGGGAATCGAACCCGTGACAATTTGACCCTTTGCACGAAGCGGCTTAAGCTCTTAACCAAAAGTGTTCTTTAAAAATATGATGAAACGCACCTACGACATAGGAGTAATACAAATTATGGGACTATGTTTAAAAAAATCGCTGGTGTTAATTACCCTCATACTAAAAATCATCGTCATTTCCCCTCGGTCTACAAGCGTGACGTATTCCCGTTAAGTTCAAAGGCTGTTAGTTGCGCAGGCACCGAACCCGCACTAATGTGCTAATCGATGAGCCACATTTCCTCCAAGTATGGCTCCGACCCGCTTCTAATACACTTTATTTTACATTGGTTAGGTGTTGCTGGAAGTGGCATATTCTTAACGAATAGCATACGTACTGTTTGTATAATTAACAAAGGTACTGTTGTTAGAAGTAGTAACTTATTAACGGTTAGAAAATTATATCTTCTATACATAACCTTAAATCATCACAAGACACTACCTTTTAATATGGAATATCTGAATCGAAGGCGGAAACATACTGGTGCCCATTCTGTAAATATTAGAACTGTCTTCGCCAGACGGCAGTATAATACACAATCAAAAATAAAAACAGTAACAGACGCAAATGTTGAAAACACCTTAGTTAGAGTCAGCTGAATAAGAATGTTACTAGTGCGGGACACCCACACACACACAGAAGAACTAAAATTGCATGTAAGCCTTTTTTGTTTCATATGTTGTTTTCTTTATTTTACATTACTGTAAGTTTCAATTTTATATTTTGTTACTACCGCTTTAACATTGTCTGCATTAGTACCTATTTGTATTAAGGAAGAGCGAAAAAACCACAACACACGTATTCATATTACTCACTGGGGCTGCCTCAATTTTACATAAACCTACAATGTATGAGATAACAATTAACCATTTTTGATGTTTTAAGTCATCATTATTTGCAGAGTGGATTTTCCACTGGTAATGTTTAAACTCCTTATAGAATAAATGTATAAAATAATACTTTCCTAGTGCTCGACTGTGTCTTGATTATTAATTTATTTATGACCAGCTTATATTTATTAGAGGACAAATGTTTGCAACACGTGTCGCTTGTAATGGCGCACCAAAGATTATAATAATAAAATGTGTCACACGAAGTCGTCTGGCGACATCTCGCAATTTGGCCCTTGTCGCAGCATCGCTTTTGTTGCGAAACATAAGTCACAAGGGCATATGCGTGTTGCACAGCAATAAGCGTTTTGAAAAGAATCATTTATGAAACTTCTTCAGGTAACATACCATCATCATCATCATTTGAACTCATAACCACCCAATGCCGAGTGTAGATCTCTTACGTGGCACTTCATTCTCGTCGGTCTAGAGTTTTTTGCATCCAATCCTTTCCGGCCACCTTCTTCTTCGTTCGTCTGTCTTCTTACATTTCAACGGCCAATACGCGGTCTCCTCTCAAGCACTATTTTTCCCCATCTGTCGTCCGATCTCTGGCATATGTGTCCTGCCCATTTGCACTCAACATCGCAAGACATCTCTTGTCAAATGTACCGCGAGACATTTGTCACCTAATATTCATGTTCAGCTTGATATTTTTTGTCAATCAGTTAATAAGTATCTTCTACTATTAAATTTACGTTAGGGATGATAAGGTTGAAATTGAGATTACAAAAAAAATAGTTTATTTATTATATTAGGATTATAATCATGTCACTTGCTTTGGAACACGAATTATACGAAAAATAATAGGCAATGGATCGAAAGACGCAGAAGCATCGGAACACTTCTACTTTTGCATCAAATAAACAGACCTGCTATTAACTACACTCAATAAAATTTCTAAGCACTCACAATCGCATCTAGCATTCTTAATTCCACGCTATCTATTCCATTTCGTCTCCGCTAATCGAATCTAGACCCTATACCCTGGTAATAAGATTTGTAATAGGTGTCAATGCCGTTATTTGATGAAGTTCACTCGACATACCAGGAGATGTGTTCCCGGTGGTCTTGAATAGTGATGTGACATATACGACTCTAGTCGATGAAAAAAAAGGCTAGTGTAAATCCAGTTATACTAACTTATGTATCGTAATTAATTAACAAAAGTCATAAAAATACATTAAAGAAATGCTCATTAAAGGCTTTTTTTGAAAAAAACCTAGCGGTACTAGAAATTGATCCCTTATCATAGATACAAACACGAAATTCATTTGCACAAATATCCAGACCTAAACAAATATTTGTTTTGGTCTGGATGTGGTCAATATCTTCAGCGCATTGCCGCTAGATGGCCATAATGCTCTGATGTCTTTACTAATATAAGGTTTTTGCATTATAAAAACGAAAGACACGAGTTGGTCAATATCTTCAGCGCATTGCCGCTAGATGGAGTCTTTACTAATATAAGGTTTTTTGCATTATAATAACGTGTTAATATACGTGGTCGACGAATCGGCGCAGTTCTATAAAAAATGGTGTTTCTCCGAATCTAAAATTATCCCAGCCAGCGATCTTTTTACTGATTAATTAGGATGTTTGAACTATAGGTTATTTTTCAATTCATTTGCTCTGAAAACTTGTTTTAATAAATCTAAATAGGATTAAAATCATAAAAGGGGAAACAAGAAATACTTGAAATTTTAAAAATAATTTTGTAACGGCGTGTCGATTTAGATGCCCAGGCAGATGGTTTGTCACAATAAATCATTGATTTAGGTCCTTGGGACCTTGTTTAGTAAAAGTAATAGGTAAAAAGCTTAGGCTCAGCAGTGGAACGAAATACTTAGGCTACATTTTATTCAATTTGATCGCTTGGCCGGCTCGTTCGAGGAAAATTTTTTTTCTATCTTACATTAAGGGCTTTTATTTGATGCAAATTACAGTAAGTCTATTGACTACCTCGTCGGTTTTGTGGCGAATAATGTGCTTTGCGATCACAACGTCCTGGGTTCAAATCCTGGGTCGGACAAATGTAGTTTTTCTAATGAAAAATTTCCAGTATCAGTCGGGAGTCTTGAATTGTGCCCGGTATATGCCCGCTAAACATGTATACATGAAACCTAACATCGTCGGCGAAAAGTGGGTGTACACATTACACCTCTGCCACCCTCGCTTGGGGAATATAGGCGGGACGGTGTGTTTATTGATTAGTTTTATCGTTCAAATAATTCAAGTACTAGAAAAATTTTAAGTCCCGACTCAATACCGGTGCATCACTAAACCAAAATGTACTGTCGCAATGTGGGAGAGGTTACTAACACTACTGTATATATGAAGATGGCTACGATGTAGTGGGACATGTGATGTAGCTTGGAATACGTTATTAAATTCGAAGCTCATATTAATAAGTCTAGCTTAATGACTAATGGAACTCGAGCAGAGTATCTTTAAAGAGGTTTTGCTACTGAGTTCCTAGATTTACGCGAATATTACACATTAAATAAAACTATTTTTCGGATTTTATCGCAGTATATTTTTGATATTTAAGTTCCCGACGTTTTGAGTGCTTTGCAGCACCCATGGTCACGGGAGGGACTGAGGTGTCAGACGTCCAAAAGGCATAGTTGTTCAGGGGTACCCTCAAACTTGTTAAAATAGTAGAACGTCTATATACATAATATTTATACGAAATAAAATTATGCCAGCTGTCGCTTGGCAGCATGCCCAGAAGTTCATGTGTTGTGTCATTATTTACTTGGTAGAGAAGAAGAAATTTTAATTCAATTGGAGAGTCATATGCCCAACAGTGTTATAGTCTGATGATGATGAAAAAGCGATAATGTCCTACTAAGAGGCCAAAACGACAAATCGACGTGTGAGTATCGCATACTGGGTCATGTACTGGGTCAGTACATGAGTAATGGGTTCGCGTGGTAAACGCGGACCCATTACGGATTGGTGCAGGTTTATGGCCACCGGATTTTAGAACTTATCGGCCTTTAAGGCTTTGTATTTGGCTCAAAGACTATCACCTTAAGTAGATAGGTGTAGTGTACGTAAATAAAAATGAAGACTGTTAAAGGTGTTTAATAAAAGGTTCTTATTACCATATTAACATACACCATTCACTCACCTTAGTTTTGAGAATGTAGACTGGATGGTTTTTTCTGGTTCCTTACTGCAATCTGAAAACCCGATCACTTTGCTCACCAAAAGTAAAGGCTTTTTTTCTCAGGAACGAACAGAGATATTAAGTTGCTGTTAAATACTGAAGTCTATCTATAGTCTCTTAATGGCATAGAAATTTTAAACTCCTAAGTCAACGTAATCAACATATATGGCCACTTAACTGTCACTCACAACAATATCACAAAAATAAAAATAAAAATTACATGAAAAAATTGCAACATTAATTCGCACTTTTGCGGAGCCCAGAGTATGCGAATTTATTCACACGTGTCTGGCTATTTTTATATTGCGTTCCTACTGTGGCCAGTCTATCTCTGCAACAACACACTACAAGGTGTATCATAAATAATGTAAGACATCGAGACCCCGATTAGATAATTGCTTCAGAAATTCAATACGAAAACCGTATGTCAAAATTTGAAGTTTTTTAACCCCTTTTTAAGCACTTTAATACCCAAATTTAACAACGAAACTTGTATGTGTGCATATTAATAAATACATTTTAGAAACATATTTGAAATTTTCGCATTGCTTTGATTCAAGAAAGAATTTATTTTTTTATAGTGCACTAAAGGAATCACAGCATATTTTGCTAATTTAGTATAAAATAATTATTAGTATCAATTCAGTTACCGATGCGAGAGGCGCTCGTAGCGCTGTGTGACCGCGTTGTTCTTACCGATCACCAAGGTTAAGCAGCGTTCGACTCGGTCGGCCAGAGATGGGTGACCGTTTATGGCCTTTTCATATTCGAGCGTCTCCGTGCTTCGAAAGGCACGTTAAGCCGTTGGTCCCGGTTACCACTTAATGTGGTAGTCGTTAAGCCGAGTTGGAAGCCTTAAAGGCGGCTTGATAAGTTCCAACAGCAGGTGGCGACAAACCTGCCTCCACCAATCCGCACTGGATCTGCGTGGTGGAGTATGTCCTAATCTCTCTCACCTCGATTTGTGAGAGAAGGCCTTTGCCCAGCAGTGGGCAGTATAGGCTGATATTACAGTTACTGATTCAGAACAAACTACTCTCAGGATTTGCGTTATCAATGTTACACTTAGTATACTCATATATAGCATTCAGTTAACTTTCAGTCCATCGACAGCCCTGCAAACTCTGCCTGAAGCCTTGTAAATGTATACACAAGTTATGCTCAACTTATAAAAGCTATTATCCGAGACATTATGGTGGAACCGAATTTGAGAGAACGGACCCCTACTATGATAATCAAGTTACGTTCTCGAAATTGAAACTCGAAAATAGATTATGAACTGTATTTTCGGAATGAACCTTGTCACACATCTTAGGGTTGTTTTTGGGGGCGTGTTTCATCGTGAGGAAGAAGTTGTCTACTGCATGAATAAGATCACCTTTGAAGATAGCCACAACGACCTGATTTGTAGTGTGTGCAACTTTATGTGCAACGTTTACCAGGCCATCTTGCCCACCTTGTAGGGAGCCTGTTTCTTGTTAGCTTAGTAGCTATAATGTGGGTTGCGATCACGAGGTTTTTTGGTTTAACTCGTCGGTTATACAAAGTTTAGTTTTTTTTAATTCCCACAAGGGGGACATCGGACCCCACAAGGGGGACCGATGTTCCCCTTGTGGGGAGCCTGCCTACTCCACTTGGAGGCTTGTTTAACTATTCAAAACACGCACTGTAGCTATAAGGTTACTGTGAAAGCTGGTGAAAGGACTTTTTTAAATGTACCACGCTTTTAATATAGACTAAAAAGCCTAAAGTTATTTAAATGGGAGCACGTGAGCCTCATGCAAATAGGTAATCGATATATGAATAATTAACATTTTCATTGCAATGCAAATGATATGTGAGTTTTATCGACGACAGCTGCTCGAAAAAATTATATTTATTTTATTTTCCGTTTATCTCTATTATAAATAAAATAAAAATAAACACCGTCACGCCTATATTCCCCGAACGGGGGTGGCAGAGAAGTATAAACTGATTTATCATTATTTTACTAGACCAACCCGTCGACATGAATAAGATGCCACACATTCACAATTGCATTACGCAATAGTTTCTCACTAGTGTAACTCCAATGTAGGTTGGGCCCAAAAGCTCTATTCCCTTCGCATAACTCCTACACCGTCAGGCCTATATTTCCCAAACGGGGGTGCCAGAGGTGTACTGAGTACACCCACTTTTCGCCGACGATCTTAGATCCAATGTAATAGAGGCCTATATGCCGGGTACAATTCCAGTTCCGGACTTATAATGGGATTTTTTCGTTAGAAAAACTACATTTGCCCGACCTAGGATTTAAACCCAGGACCTTGTGATCACAAAGCCATACGCTTTGCCTCTAGGCCAACGAAACAATCATATCTATATTATAGTCAGCAATTGATAGTTCTAATGAAGTATTAGAAAATAGTTCGCAAACAAGTCTTTTTGTTATTTTTACTCTTGCTGCATGCTGATCGTTACAAAATGTTACGTAAGCACCGCAAAGTATGCTCTAGTATTGTATTGGGTTAATTTCCGTGCGTTCAAGCATTTTGATGTACCTCACAAATAGGCCCTAATAAGATTTTTAAAAACTTTCGTGTCTTTTGTGCTTTTCAACCGGGCTTATTCTAGTTGCAGTCTCCTTTTCTGCAGCTGATCAGTCAATTTTTGTGCTTCCGCTTTGAATAAGAGGAAAGTGTAATTTAATTCTTTCGTAGTCCTTCTATTTATTTTATTTCTATTTAATTAGAAAAAAAAGGAAAACGGTTTATTTGCCGCGGGTTAATTTTTGTTTGTTTCAAGTCGATTAAAGCGCTCGCCGGGACACCCCGAGGTTCAAACCTTGGTGTCATCTATGGAGACGGCTGTTGATCGGTTGTTTATTTTTTTATTAAATACCTTTTCAAAGTCTTTATTTTTTAAATGAGAGGACTGTGTAGATACTGATTACTACCATGATTGTAAATTTAACGTTTACGTTCAATTCTTATTTTAAAAGAGTAACCGTGGAGTTACTAGCCCTTCTCCTCCATAGGAATGACATTCCGAACGATTCGAGGAAAGGAAACGGGGTTCCGACTTAGAGTCTTAAGTACTTACGTACACTTTTTTTTTCTTTCTTGACTGTTCATAAGTACTTCTTGGTCTACATGAATAAAAACTTTTGATTTTGATACTGACTTACAGGAGTTATATCAATGGGAATGTGTGGCGAGCTTAATTCAGTATTTTACACTCGTGTATTACTTAATACTGTAAACTTAAGTAAACTATAGACCAATGTTAGGGGTCTAAAACTTGGATATACCTACTTACAAGTTGGGTAACAAAACTGACTTTTACACAATGATGGCGAAATATGTCGTCTAAACGAGGTCCTTACCGTAACGAGTAGAGCTGTGATCACAACTATCAGGATTTGGGCCGTTTGGAATTTTACAATAAAAGTGCGAAGCAGATATTTTATACATACGTAAAATATATGAACAGAGAACAGAGTGAATGGAGCGATGGGAAAGCTACTTGGGAGCCGGCACTTAAGCCATAAGGCGCAGCTGGCCATACATAACGGAGTTCTTGTCCCAACGCTGTTATATGGTAGCGAGAGCTGGGTATGTAAGAAGGAGAATGAAAGTAGGATAAATGCGGTAGAAATGCGAGCTCTGCGGAAAATGTGCGGAGTGAAGCTGACCGACGGCATTAGCAACAGCGTAGTAAGACAGCGAGTAGGTATGAAAGATAGTATCGGTGTAAAGATGAGAAAGGGCATGCTCCGTTGGTTCGGGCATATAGAAAGAATGCCAGAGGAAAGAATGACAAAACAGATATACAATGCGAAAGTGGAAGGATGCAGGTACCGGGGAAGACCTAGACTATCTTACCACGACCAAATAAACCGAGTCTTATCTGATGGAAAAGTCAAGAGTCTTCGTAACCGGCGAGCGTGTATGAGACGAACTATGAGAGTCGAGGAAGCCAGAGAGGTATGTAAGGAAAGAACCTGTTGGAACTCTGTACTCTCTGCCTACCTCGCAAGGGATCTGGCGTGAGGTTATAGATAGATAGATAGATAGAAAATATATGAAATTTCTGTTTGGTTGTCGTTACGCATGGTGCCGGTTATTATGGTATTACTAATAAGAATAACTTTTACCCCGTAATGCGCATAGCTATCATGAGGTCCGAATTTTAAGTCTGGCAAAGTTCAGTATCTGTCCGGAGGCTGGCATTGGCCCGGTATGATGGCAATAGGCTTTTCCCCTTTTATATGGCACCTAACATCGCCGGGAAAAGTGGGTGTACACACTAAACCTCTGCCCCGCTTAGGAAGTATAGGCGTGGCAGTGTTTATGTTTATTTTATAACAACTTTTACCAGCGAGTAGGTATGAAAGATAGTATCGGTGTAAAGATGAGAAAGGGTATGCTTCGTTGGTTCGGGCATATAGAAAGAATGCCAAAGGAAAGAATGACAAAACAGATATAAAATGCAAAATAGAAGGATGTAGGTACCGGGGAAGACCTAGACTACCCTACCATGACCAAATAGATCGAGTCTTATCTGAAGGACTAGTCAAGAGTCTCCGTAATCGGCGAGCATGTATGAAACGAACTATGAGAGTGGAGGAAGTCAGAGAGGTATGTAAAGAAAGAACCTGTTGGAACTTTTTACTCTCTGCCCAGCCCGTAAGGGATCTGGCGTGATGATGATAGACAGAACTCTTACTCTGGTGACACGCACCGGTACTGGTGCCTCAAGCTAGTAGAGTACACCGAAACTTTGCCGTCAATGTTAAGTTGGAATTTCTGTCATAGAGTTCAGACCCAGTAGTGCGTGATCGCACCGCGCTTTACACGCCACCAAGGAGGTAGATATATTTTTTACAAGCCTATATTTAACTTGCACTGTTCGTATCGTCAGTGATGCGTAAAAAATCGATTTTTTAACCAAAATAGGATTTTTTTTATATAGTTAGAAACGTTTATATCAAATAACTGGAACGCACCCAAATTCAGTATAATAGTTCACTAGACCCTCTACGACTGTCGTGAATCGTGAATCTATGTATGAAGTCAGCCATTTTGAAATTAAAAATTAAAATATCTTCATTTCAGATACAGTCCATAGTGGTAACATTTCAAACTCAATAAAATATAATTAAATCAATAAAAATACAATTAAAATTCAAATATAAAAAACAAATTTAGGGACTGCAAAACTGGCGGGAGTGCCTTTCGTTTTAGATACTTAAAAGGTTTTCACTCGTTGCCGACGGTATGTCTGTCTTCTGTCTGACTTTCGGTATCTTTCGTATCGGTATGTAGGCCTTTGATTAAACAATGCTTTGCTTGCTGTAATTACGAAATTAGGAGCAATGCGAAGGGAATAGAGCTTTGGACCTAACATACATTGGAGCTACACTAGTGAGAAACTATTTCGTAATATAATTGTGAATGCGTGGCATCTTATTCATGTCGACGGGTTAGTCTAGTACACTTTGACTGCCTCGTTGCTCTAGTGGCAAAGCGCATCGGTTGGTGATCACGAGGTCCTGGGTTCAAATCCTAGGTCGGACAAATGAAATTTTTCTAAGGAAAACTTCCCAGTATGAGTCCGGAGACTGGAATTGTGCCAGGTATATGGCAATAGGCTCGCCCCCTATTCCATGGGAATTTAAAGTGGGTGTACTCAGTACACCTCTGGCAACCCCGTCTAGGGTATATAGGCGTGACGGTGTTTATTTTATATTTTTAGCAAACTGTCGGTCAGTCTAATATGAAAGTAAATGTCATCAGATTACTTGGCTAAGCCTTGGGTCGACATGAATGAGATGCCGCGCATTCGCAAATACATACGAAATAGTTTCTCACTAGTGTAGCTTCAATGTATGTTGAGTCCAAAGCTCGATTCTCTTTGCATAACTCCTGATTTCGTTAGTACAGCAAGTAAAGCATTGTTTAATCAAATGCCAACATACCGATACGCTAATTCTAATATGCCTTAGATATTTTTACTAGCGGCGAACCTACCGCGATTATACTGGATATAATTCCAGACTCCAGTCCACTATTCAGAAGTGTTCGAAAGATAAATACATCTTTTTTCGACATAATATGCGAACCCTTGACTGTGGCTTTCAGGCCACAGTCGCCAGCCGTACATTACGCCACTAGAAGCAGTATCAATCGATCTATCTATATCACGCCTGAATACCTTACGGGGTATTAACACCTACAGAGTGCCAACGGGATCTTTCCTTAAAATGTTTTTAATAACAAAATATAATAGCTGTTATATGGTAGCGAGAGCTGCGTATGTAAGAAGGAGAATGAAAGTAGGATAAATGCTGTAGAAATGCGAGCTCTGCGGAAAATGTGCGGAGTGAAGCTGACCGACCGCATTGGCAACAGCGTAGTAAGAAATCGAGTAGGTATGAAAGATAGTATCGGTGTAAAGATGAGAAAGGGCATTCTCCGTTGGTTTGGGCATATAGAAAGAATGTTAGAAGAAAGAATGACAAAACAGATATTCAATGTTAAAGTGGGAGGATGCAGATACCGCGGAAGACCTAGAATATCTTACCACGACCAAATAAACCGAGTCTTATCTGAAGGAAAAGTCAAGAGTCTCCGTAACCGGCGAGCGTGTATGAGACGAACTATGAGAGTGGAAGAAGCCAGAGAGGTATGTAAGGAAAGAACCTGTTGGAACTCTGTACTCTCTGCTTACCCCGTAAGGGATCTGGCGTGATGTTATAGATAGATAGAATAACAAAAATATCTGTTGGAGCTTTTTACTCTACGCCTACAACGGAAGGAATCTAGCGTCATGATATAGATAGAAAAAAATGTTGACCACTGCAACCCATCCCACTAATATTATAAATGTATAAGTTTGTATGTTTATATGTTTGTTACCCTAATTACGCAAAAACGGACGAAATTTACACAGTTTATTATCTCGATTACCACATGTAACACTTCCTGTACTGGAAAAAATGTAAGGTTCCTGTCTAAGTCAACGTGTACGAAGGGCGTTTACAAACACAAAATTGCACACACGAATACCTAGACCGAAATAAATAATTGTGGATTACACAAAGATTTGTGTAATCCACAATTATTTGTACACGTGCGGGAATCGAGCCTGCGATTATTAGACACAGTGGGGGAGCGGCTTAAGCTCTTACCCATTGCGCTAACTGTCCGTCCGAACAAGTCCTACCAATTTTATAAATGTGCAAGTTTGTATGTTCAGTTGTTTGTTACTCAATCACGCAAAAATGGCTTAAAGGATGTGAATGAAATTTAGCACACAGATAGTTTATTACCTGGATTAACGCAAATATTACTTTTTATTCCGGAAAAATGTTAGGCTTCCATCTAAAATCAACGCAGAAGAAGTCGCGGGTAGAAACTAGTTTTTAAATAAAAACATATTCTCGCCTATATTCACTAAGTGAAATTTCTGGAGGTTCACTGTGTACATCCATCCTATTTTCGACGCTAATGTTAGTTCCCAATAGCAGCATTATAGTCATTATACAGAAATCCAAATTCTGGTCTGTTATTTATTAAACATTAGTGCATTGAAAAAATGTACTTTTCCCGACTAAGGATTCGAATCCTGGATCTCGTGATCACCGCTGTATCTGCACCATTATATCATCACGCCAGACATTTTACGGAGGTAGGCAGAGAATATAAAGTTCCAATAGGATCGTTCCTTCCAAACCAATCGTTCTTAATGGAATATCAATTTATCTGCTTATCGATTAGCGAAAGGAAGAGTACAGCCGGTGGTGGCGAAGATTCGATATCGAGATAAACAGTATCGTATTTTGAGAAATGGGACTTTAACCGGATTTCGAACGACTTATCTGTAAGTATTTTGCGGAATAGCCAAGTCGGTCAAACGCTTTGCAAGTTTTCGAAATCTATAATATGCAAGCAGTGATAGCCTAGTGGTTAGACCGTTGGAATGCAAACTCAGAAGTCTCGGGTTCGAACCCAGGCATGCACTCCTGTCTTTTCGAAAGCATGTGCGTTTTAAAATTAACTATGCAGTGAAGGAAAACATCGTGAGGAAACCTGCTTGCCTAAGAGTTTCTCGAAGGTGTGTGAAGTTCGCCATCCCGCACTGGGCCAGCGTGGTGTACTATGGCCTAAGCCCTCTCAATTTGAGAGGAGGCCCGTGCCCAACGGTGGGACAGTTTCTGAACAGGGGTTATACGTATTACGTATTCATTATATTTATAATATGCATACATTATATTGTTTGATATCTGTCATTTACTTATGGTATTTTTTTTATTTATTACTTATCGTCAAGCCTATATTCCCCAAGCGTGGCAGAGGTGTCCTGTGTACACCCACTTTTCTACCGGGCAAAAATCCAGACTCCGGACTGATACTGGGAATTTTTTGATGGAATAGCTACATTTCATTCGACCTAGGATTTGAAACCAAGACCTCGTGATAGCTAGGTGCATGCTTTGCCATTAGACCTACAAGGCAGTTAAATTTTCACAAGCCTATTTAAACTCAAAGTCAAAATATTTTATTTATATAGGCCAACAAGCGCTTATAAACGTCGAAAATAGTCACATTTTTTTACAACTACCACCGGTTCGGAACACGGCCTAACACTGAGAAGATCCGGCGAGAAACTTAGCGGGTCGAGTCTTTTAACTTAATTGGACTGGCCTTTCTGTTATTCATTCCTTTTTTACAAAATTGTATTTTAATAACAATTTGTTTTGCAAAAATGTATTTAGGAGTTGCCGAATGAGGAGCTGCTCAAACCCAATCAGTTTTATATTGCATAACGAAATTGCACAATTGATTGCTGAACAATTTAATAAACTAAAAACAACACACAACCAATCTTAATGTTTATCAACCAATCGGATCAGTACGATCCAATAGTATTATAAAATCCAATTACATTTGCCGCTGGAAACTAACGAAACGGCAATTTTGTGGCCGTGCGGCCGCTAATTGCTGCTTTGTGAAGCACGTGGGTGCCGGCGACCACATTCTGATGACCGAAAGAGCTGCAAATTGTAAAAATGAACTGCTATTACTTGTTCATGTTAAATGATAAGGGTATATAAAAAAAAATAAAAAAACCTAGCCCCACACTCAGATTTATGTATGTGTCGTAGGTGCGTTTACAAACATGAAAATTCACATACACAAATACCCAGACCGGAACAAATAATTATGGGTCACAGAAAAATTTGTCCCGTGCAGGAATCGAACCCGCGTCTATTAGACATAGTGGGCGGAGCGGCTTAAACTCTTAACCACTGCGCTAAATCGTCCGTCTTGGGTACCGTCATAGCGAATTTGGTAAACGCAACAGCGTTTTAGTGGTTAATTATCAAAAAAATTAACATATTTTCATTATAATTTTGATTGCCTCGTTTGTCTTGTGGCGAATAATGCGTGTAGCGATCACGAGGTTGGGTTCAAATCCTAGATCAGATATAAAGTAGTTTTTTTATAGAAAAAAATCTGCGTCGTGAGTTTACAAGCATTAAATTCACCGAAACAAATATTTGTAGGTCACACATTTGTTTCGTGCTGGAATCGAACCCGCGACTACTTGATCTAGTAGACGGAGCCGCTTAAGCTTCTAACCACGGATCAGACACCGACCTCGCCGGTGAGGTCGATGAATCCCTCGCCCGCCGGCCAGTGCAGAGAACCACGGTGAGACACCTAGTATACGCCCTCCCCCATAGCGACTGCCCAAGTCGAGGCCGTTCCTCCTTGAGGCGCCCTTGAGCTAGTTGCCTCCTTCCCCTTCTAGCTCGAGCGTAGTGATTGCACGCTCGCCCTCTTGTCCGATGAAGCTGTAAAGGCCCTGCGGCCAACAGCGTAGATCATTTACACACATACGCTCTTAACCACTGGATAAAATCGTCCGCCGACTAGTTTTAAAATTGAAAAACACGGCATTTTTTGTCAGAAACAGAACACCAAGACATTATTCGGTTACAGCTAAGATTCGATGTTAACGGAATTTTGTTAGTAGTTAGTAGTATAAAATTATTTAGACTGCCTCGTTGGTCTAGTGGCACTACAGGCGATAGAATCTACTTCTGTCGTGACAGTCAGGCTACCCTCAAAGCCATCAGCTCCTATGAGCTAAATTCAGCACTGGCTGCAGAGTGCGCATAAGGTTGACAGATGTGGAGCGCGCAACACGGTCAGGTTAGTCTGGGTCCCTGGGCACACAGGGGTTGATGGCAATGAGCGTTCGGATGACTTAGCCAGAAAGGGAGCGATGGAGAAACCTGTTGGTCCAGAACCGTTCATAGGCATACCAGATGGTGCCTACAGAAGCGCGCTCTACAAATATGCAGAGCGCGCAAGAACAACACAGGAAAGAGTGGGAAACAAGTACAGGGCTGAGACACTCCAAGGAATTTCTCTCCGCATGGTGTGACAGCGACAGCAAGAGACTACTAAAACACAGCACACTACAACTGAGGCAACTAATTGGAGCATTCACAGGCCACTATGGTACAAAAGGACATCTACACAAGATGAACCTATGCAGCGACGTGGTATGCAGGAACTGTGGTACAGAGATTGAAACCATGAAGCACGTCCTCTGCCACTGCGATGCTCTGGCTGCGTGGCGAATGAAGCTACTGGGAGTGGCCTATCCAAACCCAGAGGAACTACGGCTCTGCCCCCTTGCTGGAATCTACAGCCTGATACAGGGATTATTTGATCCTTCAGGTACGTAAGAGCATCAGGGCAAGGACAGCACAAAGGATCCCATCGGATCGAAGTGCGCCTGAGGTCTCCTCGGTCCGATAAGCCAACAATAAGATAAGATAAGTTGGTCTAGTCGCAAAGCGCATCTTGGTGATTCCGAGGTCCTGGGCTCAAATCTTAGGTCGGACAAATGAAGTTTTTCTAACGAAAACTTCCCAATATGACTCTGGAGTCTAAAATTGTGCCCGGTAAATGGCTATAGGCTGGCCCCCTATTATATGGGACCTAACATTGTTGGCGAAGAGTGGGTGTGCTCAGTACACCTCTGCCACCCCCGTTTGAGGAATATAAGCGTGACGGTGTGTTTGTGTGCGTGTGTTTATAGTATTATTTCATTAACACATTCCAGTTTCTCATAACAATATTAGATATTAATTATTATAGTATTATTATTCAAATCCCACTATAATCCAATCGCCACTCCATAGCCGCCAACTTATTATGCACGCTAGTGCTGCCAACTACTAAATAGTTTATTATGCCCATAGAAGTTTGAAACGAGGTAATTAATAAAATAACGTCGACAGTAGAAAGGTAAGTCTTTATTTATCTCTACGTGATACAGACGAGTGTTTAGTTAAATCTAAGGTCCGTATACAATTTGTTAGTAACCTTATTACAACTAGCTAAAACGCAATTTAAACTCGAAAGTTTTCATTCCAGCCTTTTCCAGTGCAGTGGGCCAGAGAATGCGATCTGTTTGATATAATTCGTGTGGCGTGATGAGGGTAGACAATGTAGGAGACTTGGCACGTTATTACTGTTAGCCAAAACACTGTGAGGGTTAGACTTTTGATTATTTTTAACCTTCTGGGGGGAGAGTATAGAGTGTATATGTTCTATATGATGTAAGTAAAACGCGTGATGAGCAAGCCCCTTACAAGATAGATTGATAAATTGGTGAAGGTTGCAGTCGCAGCAGAAAAATCTTTGTATGGTCTTCACCACACAAAGATTTTTCTAGCGCGGGAATCGAACTCGCGACCCCTCAATCTGACGAGACTGAAACGGCATATGGATTCGTAAAAAACCGTTTGGCAGTTCTTGTTTTTGATCAAATGAATCGTGGCAAACAAATAGATGCTAACTATACCGATTATACGAACGCATTTGATCGTATTTAAGCTACTTTAAGTGGGTATAAGTGGTGATTTACTTAGATGGTCCTCTTCATATATCCATAATAGGTCTCAAGCAGTAGTACTTAATGGATTTACTTCCACTTGGACTATTATACTTTCAGGTGTTCCTCAGGGATCGCTCTTAGGACCGTTATTGTTCGCAATTTACATTAATGACATAGGCCAATGCTATCCACATACCAAATATCTACTCTTTGCAGACGATATAAAGATTTTTAAGGTTGCGAACAACATTGGTGATAGTATCAATATTCAAGATGACCTGGAAAGGTTAGATGCATACTGCACTTCTAAAAAAACTTGACCTAAATGTGACTAAATGCTTCCTTATTAGTTTCAGCCGTAAATCTAACTCGTACAGTCACATTTATAGAAATAAAAATCAAGCTTTTACTTCCCAATCTGTAGCTAAAGACTTAGGTGTTACATTAGATAGTAAACTACTATATGACAAACATGTTGCTACTGGGCAAAGTCTATAGAGCCCTAGGTTTTATTATAATAATAATATAATAATAATAATAAGCCTTTATTTCTGAGATATTTTACAACATACATAACTAAAACTACGTCTAAATTAAGTCTCTTAACTCAGAGTGTCTTCTGACAAAGGCCTCCTCTAGCTCTTTCCAATGGAGTCTATCTTGCGCTACTCATCTCCAATAAGGTCCTGCTGTGTCTTTTAGTTCGTCTTCCCATCTTTTTCTTTGCCTCCCTCTTTTTCGTTTTCCGTCTCTTGGGTACCAATTCGTTATTGTCTTGCTCCATTTTTCAGGATTGGCGAGAGGGCTTGTGCCCTGTCCATCGCCACTTTTGTTTATCAATCTTGGTTAGTATGTCCGTTATTTTGGTCTTTGCTCTTATGATTTTGCTATTTATTCTATCTTTCTTCCTTATGTTCAGCATACTTCTTTCCATTCTACGTTGGCAACATTTCAGTTGAATCCTATGATTGTTGTTTAGTGACCAAGTTTTACAGCCATATGTCAGGCTTGGGAGGATACAAGCTTCATAGGCCTTTCTTTTTATGGCCAAACTTAAATCTTTATTCTTCATAATTTCCTTTAGGCTCCAATATTTTCTCCATCCGATTGCAATTCTTTTGTTTATCTCTTTAGAAGTCTGATCATGGGGTGAGATAATTTGACCAAGATAAGTATACTCTTTAACGTACTCTAGATCTCGCTCGTCGACTGTAATTTTGATTTCTGTGGTGTTTGTCATTAACTTTGTCTTATTAGTATTCATTTCGAGGCCAACTTTTCTGCTCTCGTGTGATAACTCATTTAGCATTTGTTCCAATTTCTTCGGGTCTTCTTCTAACAAAACTATATCATCGGTGAAGCGCAGGTGATTTAATTTGGCTCCATCAACATTCAGCCCTAGCTTTTCCCAATTTAGATTTCCCCTTGTCTTACTCCTTTTTTCATAGGAAATTCATCTCCAATGCATTCTAGTTGTATCCTTGCGGTACTGATTGAATATATGTTCCTAATGCACCTTGTATAGGTGGAACTTAGACCTTGCTCATCTAGGCACTTCCAGATAAATTCGTGTTTTAGGCTATCGAAAGCTTTGCTGTAATCTTTGAATGCTATATAGAGATCTTTTCCGTATTCATTGTATTTCTCTATTACTTGTTTTACGGTATGTATATGATCAATTGTAGAATAGCCTTTCCTAAAACCTGCCTGTTCTCTTGGTTGGTATTCGTCCAACTTTGTAGTTATTCTTTCTAGTATCACTTTAGCAAAGATTTTATAAATATTAGACACAAGACTTATAGGTCTGTAATTCTCAATATCCCCTTTATCTCCTTTTTTCTCGGTTCTCGGTTTTATTATACGTATGTCTAAATAATTTAAACAAATGAAAACAATAAAACCCTGTATTGTTCTTACGTCCGTAGCCTTCTCGAATATGCAAGTTCAATCTGGAACCCACATTATGAATGTTATTTTGACAGGATCAAGCAGATTCAAAAAAACATTACACGTATCCTCAACTACAAATTTAATATTCCCAAGTTGAACTACGAAGAACGATGTGCAAAATATCACTTGTTGCCACTATCTGTTAGACGTAACATTGCAGATATTATACTTCCTACAAAGTTGCTAAGAGGAATGCTCGACTGTCCTGATCTGCTTCATAAAATAGAATTGAGGGGTCAAAAATATGCACCTCGCAATGATGCATACAAACCTAAAACATTCGGTTTGCCTAAACTAGTTTTCTTTGTCAGTTAGAGCTACAGCATGTCTGTTTTCTAGTGCAGCAATTAATAAGGTCAACGTAGATATAGATCAGTTTTATGGTAGCATTAATAGTATGAGGATAGCACTTGTAGTGCCCATCGAAAGGCCCAACTAACATAATAATATAAACCAAACTTTGCTACTTTATTTGTAATCATGTCGTCTATGTCTTAATTGTATGTTTTATCTTTTTCTCGATGTTTCATCATTTATTTGCTATTTTTTTTTTTCGCTATAGTAACTCATATGTAGTAGCTTATAAATGGCTTATCGTTATTATGATAGTATTGAATATTGTTTTTAATAGCTGTAAGCTATCCAAATAAATAATAAAAAAATATGTTCTAACCATTAGTTGAAGACGTCTACAGATTGACGGACGGCTTGGTCCCGTGGCTAAGAGCTTAAGTTGCTCCGCCCACTGAATTGTGTAGTCGCTGGTTCGATTCCCGCACGAGACAAATCTTTGTGAGATCTACAAATATTCGTTACGGTCTGGTAGTTTCTGCATATAAATTTCATGTTTATAAACGCACCCACGTCGCAGCAATAATTCCTATAAGGATCTTAGGATCCTATGAGGAGCCAAATAAGAATCTTAACTCTGTCTACCCTAGGAAGGCCCAGGGAGTGTTACAGAGTTTCAACAGATAGACCGAGGTGTCGAAATTTATCAAACTAAAAAAAGATCTGAAAAAATGGCGATAATGGCCCCAAAACCAACAAACATGTCACCTATGTCATAATTATTTATCGATTTTACTCTAGAAGCGGCAAATCTCCATATCTAATGGACAAATTGCAATACAAAACGAATATTTCAATGTATTGTTAGTACTTAAAACGAAGTCGCCGAAATCATTACCGAATATTAACGATGTTATCGAATTACGGTTAAAGATGCTAATCCCATCAATCGGTTATATTTAATCGATTGTAGTTAACTATAATCTATTTGATGATTGCTAATATATTTTTACATAAAGATTTTACAGACGTCTTGTTTGCTACTAAATGTTAACCTCTAAATCTAATACTTTTTTTACAAAAAATAATAATGCGAGTCCCCCGCTTGTCCGTTTAAAAATAAATACATAAAGATAATTTATAGGTGATTTGAAACCTTGCATGCATTTTTCATTGGTTCTGGGGCGAATCATGTATGGACGTAGGACAATGTCCTTTCCCAGAGTAGTCAAGGAGTACAGAGTTATAACAGTTTCCATTATTACAGGTCTTTCTTATCTCCTTCAACCTCATATTTCATCTGCAGCTTCAAAAACTGATATAGTTTACAAAGTTCATATCCCAATAACTTTCGAACTCCTATTCCACTAAATAATTAGCAAAACTCTACACCCATTACCATTTAAAACCATGTCCACATTCACTTAGAAACCACTGGGTCTGACGATCATTCATTCAAAGTACTTGAAGTACACCATTCACTTTACCTGAAAAGTTACACAGTAGGGTCCCAGTGAATGCGGTCCCAGAGATTATTAAGGGCAGGCCGACTTTGATACAAGCACCCGGGTTTGGGTTCCAAATATAGGTATAGGTGTTTGTTTGGTTGAGGTGGGGGTTCAGCGACGTTAGATGAGAATTGTGTTTTAAGTTTAATATTTTTTTCTAAACGGTATTTTAGTAGCGTACCTGTAAAATGTAATAAATGAGCAGATAGAACGCAGAAAGAACATTTGATATCAGGACAACTACATAACATTACTTGTATTTACTTGTTGTATTAATTGAATTAGACCAGATAAACTTACATGCTTGCTTGTTTGCTTGTTACGATCATGGTTTTAAAGTGCTAAAAAACATTTTCCCTAACATATTCAGCTAATATATGTAATAAAAAATGGCAATAAAGGAATAACAGTTATATAGAGTAACAGGTTTACGATATCACAAGCAACATTATTGTAGTTCGCTCCTCGCTCTCACTGCGCCCCTACGTCTCTAGCCCTCGAGAAAATAAGCAAATTAGATTAAAATCCGCATACGATAAAGATGCAAGTATTTATATATGTAGCTTCTTCAACTAACACTTATTCACACGACTTTGGAGCCCTTAAAGTCGGTATCTTCTAGATAAGTCACTTTGTGAAATAATACAATCTTAGAAAGTTAGTTATGGTTCAGGTTTTCTTTCTGTTCAAAGTACTGGAAAGTAAGGATGCTTTAATAAAAAAGGAACTTGATAGGTCCTTGCTCTTCGTCGACCAAGAAGTCAAGAGGGGATTTACATTTACGAGTAATTATTTTATTACCGTTTTAGTACTTTGTTACTGTAACATCATGTTTATAAAGACCTGCGTTTTTAATACAGATGTTACTATGACAAAATGTTTACTCTACAATGCTTACAAAATTATAGTTGCTCGCGATTGTACTGCCGATTTTACTGTAATATTAAACAGCTTGCCTCAAGCTTGCACAGTAAGTAATTGTCAAGAAACACTATTTCAGATATCTTTGAAGTGCATTTTGTAATAGAAACTGCCGAAACGTAGGCATATATATAAATCTAATTCCGTATATACGCTCAAAAAACCAATCCATTCTTGAGGAGTTATGTTAAATAGTCTAAAGTGTAGGCTAGAATTTGAGTTATTTTTATTCAAACTGATTTTGTCTATGATATTTGGCCAGCAGTCATAACCTGCCTACAACCCAGTGTTGTCTACCCTCATGTCATCACGCGAATTAGAAGTATCAAGCAGATTGCATTTTTGGCCCACTCCTGTGAGAAATGTTGGACTGCAAACTTTTATTTATACTTTAATTTATCTATCTAAATCATCACGCCAGATCCCTTGCGGGGGAGGCAAAGAGTATAGAGTTCCAACAGTTTGTTTTCTTACATACCTTTCTAGCTTCCTCCACTCTCATAGTTCGACTCATACACGCTTGCCGGGTACAGAGACTTGTCCTTAAAATAACACATGATCTATTTGGTCATAGTAAAATTATTAAGGTCTACCTCGGTATCTACATCCTTCCACATTCGCATTGTATACATGTTTTGTCATTCTTTCTTTCAGCATTCTTTCTATATGCCCGAACCAACGAAGCATACCCTTTCTTATCTTTACACGGATACTATATTGCGTTCTGAGTTTTAATTGTGTTTTAAATTGTTAAAAGACCATAACAAGTGTGGTACAGATTTTAATCTTACTGCAGACATTAGATTTAATTCTACTAACATAATTCGCTATATTAAAAAAACCTAATCGTCGCCAATCAACAGAATTAAGCTGTTTATGTATTATAGTAAAATACAAAAGAATAATGAGTTCTTAGATTTACGCGAATATTACACATGAAATGAAACTATTTTATCGGATTTTATCGCGGTTTATTTTTGATTTTTAAGTTCCCGACGTTTCGAGTGCTTTGCAGCACCCATAGTCACGGGAAGGACTAAGGTGCTAGACATCTAAAAGGCATAGTTGTTCACGGGTACCCTCAAACTTCTTAATTATTTTTTGTTGGTCCGATCTACGCAGAAGGAGCTCACAGTGTCTTGAGTCTTGCAGTGTTATGCTTGGTTTTGGATTTGATTATATGAATTACCGGATCCCAAGTCGATGGAAACACCCAGTCACCTTCTCTATTGAAATTAGGATATTTTTTAATTTCAATAGCTTCGCGAACCATTCTTGGTAGGAATCAGTGTTCTTTCACGAGGAGTTGTGGTCTATCAAATCTGATGTTATGGCGCGTGCGGTCAAGGACATGTTCACAGACTGCAGACTTCTTTGAGCGACAAAGAAGTCTCCCAGAAATGCGTCGACGTGTAAATAACAGAAATATTGTTTCCATAATTACAGATCTTTAATTACGGTTTAACCATTTAAAACAAGCTGAATATTAGATTCTTTATGGTTTCATACCTCAAAATAAATAAACAGAACCCTTACAAGATAATTAGAGATCAGCATCGTTGTTTACATTTGTTTAAACTGTCACAAAACTCATAAAATTATAATATATTAACAGCAATATAACATGTTAATTAGAATTTCAGGGCCGACGGCGGTGACTTGGAGAAATAAGAGTAATTTGTGCCAAGGGAAATACACCCTTGCGTGTACATATTTAAGTATTAAATATTGATAGAGTGTTGGGTAACACCGCTAGCGGAAAGAGTTTAATTAAGCATTCATTTTTGAAATGTATTATAATGAATTATGTTTTTACATAATATGTATGTATTGTCTACAACATATTAATACTTATAAAGATGAAAGATTGATAGCCTAGTGATTAGACTATTGAACTGCAAAGTCCGAGGTCTCAGGTTAAAACCCAGGCATGCACCCCTGTATTTGCGAAAGCAATTGCGTGATAAAAAAAATAACTATCTACTATCACTTTCTTTACCGATAAAGGAAAACATCGTGAGGAAACCTGCATGTCTAAGAGTTTATCGACGGTGTGTGAAGTTCGCCAACCCGCACTAGGCCAGCGTGGTGGACTTTGGACTAAACCCTCTCAGTTTGAGAGGAGACCCGTGCCCAACAATGGGACAGTTTCTTAACAGGGCTAATATTATTAATATTATAGAGATAAGCCATTATTGACAGGAGATAGAGATCGTTGGAGAAAGGAGGGGGAAACCTTTGCCCTGTAGTGGGACACATTACGTTAAGAAAAAGAAAAGATTAAACGATTTAATTTATACTTTAATTAATCTCAATAAGAAAATATTTATAACCAGTTTGTACTTGCGACTTCGTTCGCGTTAACTTTATGCAGGAACCTAACAATTTTTTCGGGATTGAGTAACATATATCCAAACCTCCAAATATCCGAACATACAAACTTACACATTTATAATATTATACTTCAGCCAGTAACGTCCCATTGTTGGGCAAAGGCGTCCCTCCACTGCTTCCATTCAGTTCTGTTTTCGGCTTTTAAATGCCAGTCTTCCAGGAATGAGTCCAACTCGTCCCGCCATCTTCTTCTGGGCCTGCCGCGATGTCGTTTATAGTTTTGTGAGACCGAGTTGGTAATTAGTTTTGCCCAAGCTGTATTAGACATGCGGCAAATGTGGCCAGCCCAGTTCCATTTTAACGTGGCAGCTTTGTGACCCACATCCGAAATTTTTGTCATGGAGCGCAGTGCACTGATCCTAATATGGTCTGTTAGTTTATTGCCTAAAATGCTGCGCTCTATGTTACGCTGGCAAACCACGGGTGTTGACTTCTGAAGTTTTGTCAGAGACCAAGTCTGTGCACCATATGTGAGGGTAGGGAGAATGCACATGTCCATGAGTTTTCGCTTCAAGTAAAATGGAAGCTTTCCCTTCATTAGGTCTTTCGTTATAATATTAGGATGAAATTTCTAAAAATATTATTTTTAATGTGTGTATATGTTGCTAACAAACATAAGTGTTTATTACCAAGAAATATCTGTCGACTTGTTTCTATTTTAAAAACTTTGTCCAAGGTTATTCCTTTATTAGAAATGCGTTTATAAACATGCGTTTTGCATATAAAAAACACCCAGACTATAACAATTTTAGTGGGTCGCAAAAGATTTGTCCGTGCGTACATCGAGTCCGCTATGCATTATTAAGTAGACTTATAATTTTAGAATAGTTTTATTAAACTCTACTCAAAATGGTGATTTAATACGTTACAAACAGTTAAAAACGCTCCTTAAAGTCCTATTTAGATGAGAATAGCCTCTATAAACTACCCTTCGAAATAATGTGCGTGTTGAAAATATTGTTGCATATAGATATCACTTAAAAAACGATCGAAACGAACGAAATTTCCTTTTCAGCTGCTAGATTATCGTAAAGAGCAAGAATTTTTTGTCATCTGTATCGCTAACCGCTCATACTGGAGTCACCACGTAAGCAGTAATTACGAAGGTTTACTTTACACAGTAATTTCTTCTCATAGTTTTATACAGTAATTACATTTCATATCAGGCTAGACATCGCCAAAAATGCTTTATTATAAGGTTGAAACAATAATTAGGACATGAAAATATGATGTACTAAAGAAACGAAGGAGATTGTTTTAAAATGTTTTCATCACTCAATTAAAATATTTAAGACAAACTTCAAACTATTTATTTTGTATAAACCCTGTGTACTTATGTACTTACAAATGGTCATATTTACATTTTTTTAACATACTATTCTATCACCGGATCTGACTGCAGCTTTCATTCAGTAGATCCGGCGAAAAACTCAGCAGACTTGTTTTTTGTCTAACCCCTATTATATTCTTTTCATAATTTTCTGTCGAGATATACTATACATTTTTATATTATACAAAATTAAGTATGCGATCTAGCTCCAGTGTGATGCCTTACGACTGAGGTATAAAACTTATAATAATATTTTAAAGAATGATAAGCTAACGTATTGTGGGTAGTCCAGTCTCCACAAGCAGCAGCCGTTCACAAGTATGACTACGTGGCTCACCTCACTCAACCATATTAAACGGAAGATAGTGACCCGCACCAAATAGCCACTGCAAGCATAGACTTTTTAGTGAGCATGACTAATCCCAGAATCCAGAGAGCACTCAGAAAAAGTCTACAAAAGGAGCAATACTTCGTGCTCGTTTGCCGCAACACGCTACACTTTTCGACACTTTTGGCTTACTACGATCATCAGCCAAAAGATGTCTACTACAAGCCTTTCTTAAGTTTGGTCAAATAGCCGTCGGAGCGCGACGGAAGCGCTCGGCTGACGCTCGGCCGGCGGTCGGCTTGGCAGGCGCGACGTCACGCCAGCCAAGCGGCCGCTCAACACTAGCGTCCCGCTCGCACTCGTATTGGCATCTCGCTCCCCTCGTGCTTGCTTAACCGTGGAGTTTCTTGCCCTTCTTCTCCACAGGAATGACATTCCGAAGTGGCGGTAGAGTCTTTGTTACTTTTCTGACGATTCATAAATACTGTAATGGTTTACATGAATAAAAAATATTCTGATTCTGATTCTGTCTCCCTTACATTTTAGTACATTAAGATTTCTCAGGTAGCGCCACCGTCGCGCTCTCGTCGCGCTGCGTCGGCTAAGGTTTCGTTACATAGCCGACGCAGCGCGATGGGACCGCTACGGTGGCGTGACTTGGGGAATTGCAATATACCGAAATGTACGGGAGACGACACACAGCGCCGCCATGCTCGGTGCGAAGAGAAACGTCACAACCGAACGCAGCCAAGCGCTTCCGTCGCGCTCCCGTCGCGCTCCGTCGGCTATTTGACCAAACGACACCACAACGGCTCGCTTTGTGCTGTCCGCATCTAGCTTTTACCCGCGACCTGTACCAGGTCATCGATCCATCTTGTGGAGGACCTATTAACTCAATTTTTAAATGACGCATATATTTGTTTTTATTTAAACGTAACTGTACGCTAAGAATGGGTATATTCATAAATATAAAATTCACACATACATACACCCAGACGGAGACAAATGTTTGTGGGTCACACAATTTGTCCCTGCAGGGATCAAACGCGATATGTAATCCAGCGGCTTCGGCTCCTGAACCACTAGACCAACCTATCTGTCCAAAGGCCTAGCCGGGCTTTAAACTCTGAACACACGCAGTTATAAGGTGAGGGTTTAATCACTAAGCTATTAATTCTACGAGTACTATTGAATGTATTAAACAAACGAACGTAAAGTTCAACGTTTAGAATAGAGAATCCATTGAATGGATTCAATGTCTATTCGCTGCAAAGCTCCGATACAGCAATGTATAGCTAAAGTTTTAGCCTTTTATTTGGACCTTTCAACGTGGAATAAAACCTTTGTTTTAAAAGCAACCAAACATGATAGCAGTGTCTTATGTAGTTGAAGAGTTCCGTTGCCACCTTCCGGCTTTACTATCAGACTATTTTCATGATACCTACTTAGTATTGTATTGTCACCAAAGCTACATAGATCTGCTTTTCAATTTAGTCGAATGCCAGCAAGTGCTTGAAATGGATTATAAACACTTTACTAGTGAATTCTTTTCTTAAGGCTACTTCATTAATCTAGTGGTGCATGTTGCGCATAACGGTCGTTAAATCCTGGGTCTAATATTGATGACAAATTTGGAAAACTGTCAATAGTAGTTGAACGATTTAGCGCAGTGGTTAAGAGCTTAAGCCGCTCCCCCTGTCGAATAGTCGTGGGTTCGATTCCCGCATTGGACAAATCTTTGTGTGACCCGCAATTATTTATTTCGGTCTGGGTATACATGTATGTGAATTTTGATATTTGTTAACGCACTCACGACACAGAAATAATTCCTAGGGTAGGTCTACAATCTTTTTTTAAAGTAAAAGTAGTCTATGAGTCTGTAGTTATACTCGATATAATGGCCATAAGCTCGTCATCGGTGAAATGAGGGTGTACAGAGTACACCTTTGCCGCTCCCGCTTGGGGAATACAGCCATGAAGATGTTAATTTTTTTATTTTACTTCTACTATCTACTACCACTTACTACTACTAGCTCTATTACCGAAATAATTCAGCACCAAGAGAGACATTGATTGTATTTTAACTACGGAAAATACTTCGAAAGTAACTTTCTGAAAGGAACTTTGTTCATTCTCGCTAGTTACTGGTTAGTTACTCGGGTTTGATCAGTTCGGCTCACTTGGAGATACGTTTGTGTTAGTAATTAATTGTTATATAGGTAGTATGTTTTTTATTGAGGAGCGGTCATTGTTTGACCTTATCTTACCTGATCAAAAATGAGGATTGGACCGAAGACGAAGCTCGCTGACTCGGTAATACCCTATGCACTATGAAATAGGCTGAGGAGATATAATTTAGACTTAGTCTCAAATCAAATAGTATGGAAACTCTGTGCAACATGCCGAAATATGACTGCGTCGCTTGGCGACGTGACTTTGCTAGGTGGTTGGGGATCATCCACGGCCATAGCCTTACACCCGTGAAGGTGCAGCTCGATATACACTACCCAGTGACCACGTTTAGGAAATCTAGTAATATTCATTATATTACAGATGGAAGCAGCTTTGGCCTCAAGCTTGGTCCATGCAGCGATCGAACTTGCAAGGACTTATTCCTGGGAGGCTCTGGTTTTCCCTATATATAGTGCGACAAGGATATTTTGGCCCGTGGATGACATTGACAGAGGGGCGTTGGTGTGAAAGTAAGGTTATCATTAAGTAAAATTTTTCTACTTCGAGGGAATATTTCAACAGGCGGGCCCGCATGGTTACTAATTCAAAAAAGAACTTGGGTAAATTTCATAGCAAACGGTAACTCTCCAACTGTCATGTAGTGACATATCACTTGATGACAGTATTAGTTTCGATTTTGGCCGCGGACTAAAGTTCCTTCTAGGACTGTAATGAAGGACTGTAGGATAATCAGTTACCTGCCTACCCCGCAAGGGATCTGGCGTGATAATATAGATAGATAAATAGATTTTTCAGTTCATTCTTTGTTCTTCTTTCATTCGTTAGATCATTCTTCCATTGATTAATTTGACATTATTACCCATTCACTCATTCACCATTCTATTTTTACAATACAACAGCGTCCTAACTTTTCAAATCCTTTGTTCCACAACTATATAACAAGATCTTAGTAACTTAAATTGTGGAGTGATTAATTAGTATGACAGTGAAATGTTCGACCAACTCAGTTCGTCGATTGCTCCATTTCGAATCTAAACTCGGAATACCTCAAAACTAGATCTATAGTTATTACTTCTAGAGCTTAAAACTTTATAAAATTAAATAACTTGAAGAATTACAATAACTGGAGTAATCAATAACACCTTACTTGTGCGATTAGATGGATACCTTGGACTGCTCATTGAACTAACGTATCGAAACTGAAATAGTTCAGAGTCATGACAAGACTCTACCATCTGTCTCAAGCGTATCTAAGAGTTCTTTGGCCACATTGCCAGAAAAGATGACAACTTGGGGAAGCTAATGGTCACTTGAAAGGACGATGGACAAAGACCTCGAGGCCGCAGCCCAACACGTTGGTCTGACCAGATTTGCACTACTCTGGACACTACAGTCTACAACGCGCATGTCGCCGAGGACAAGGGAAAATGGCAAAACATCACAAGAGCAAGACTCCTTGGTGGAGGTCACGACCCCCACACATAAGGAATACGGCGAATAGGAAGAAGACTTGTATGATTAATGACTGATTAAAGTAAATAAGAAGGCACCAGAAGGTGTACAGCAAGCAAAGAAGGCCAATATAAAGATGGGTCGAAGATGTGGTTAAGCAAATAGATAAGACCTGACCAAGATTGGCTCAGCATAGCGATATGTGGCTTAAGATGTGGGCTGCCTGAGAGAAAACGGATTAGAAAGCGACCTTTGTTTTGAAAAAAGTGAATAATTCAAATATCTTTGTGGAATGGGTTTTTTTAAATTGAACACTGGTCAGCAATTCATCCCTATCTAACATGATGGAAAGTGCTGATAATGGCTTGCTGACTCAATAATATCTTGTTCATGAATTTATAAGTTGTTAGTAGTAAATAAGCTGAGGAGACGGAAGTAAGACAAAGTTCCAAATCGGGCTAGACCCGCCTCTTCATAAGGCAACTCCAGGAAATATGCTTGAACACGACTGGAACCCTTGACGGCTTTACTTTGCCAGAAGGGTGGTAACAAGCCTCGACAAAGCTTACAACCGTTGAAAAGCTGAATATGACATTAATTATGGGAAAGTTTTTTTATTCCTATGAGTGTCGTCATACTATATTTTTACAATCTGTATATCTTTGAACACTTTAGAGTGTGTATATCGGGAAAGCATATCCCATTCCCCGTTACCTTTTCTCTTATCAAAGTAAAAATAAAATACAAAAATACACAAAGAAAACTCTCATATCATATCCTGGAGGTCCATTTAATATGCAAATAATATATACCTAATGTAAGGCTAATCCATTTAAATCAAGGCTCGACGAATGTCGGTTCCCAGGGGTGCGTATCTTGTTTGTACAGAGGGTAATGATATTAAGCTGTTATGTTCTGACCTTTATTGTGTTTGGGATTGGATACTATTTTTGTGAGACTAATTTTGTTGTGTTTCTTTGCCGAGGGCTTAGCATGAATAGATTGACGATAGCAGTCTCGTTCATCGTTAATTATTAGATATGTATGTGTTCATGCTAAAATTGACTCAATCCTATTTATATTTCACGCGTCAGTGTTGGGCATTTTTCAATTGTAAGATCAATCAATTGAAATTCCAATCGCAATTAAATTAATCCCCCTGAGGTACTCCGGAATGACACCATGACTTTTGGACGTCAAACGCCTTAGTTCCTCCCGTGATCATGGGTGCTGTTGAGCACTCGAAACATCGACATCTTAAAAACTATAAAAAACATTGCCTCGTTGGTCTAGTGGCAATGCGCATCGTTTTGTGATCACGATGTCCTGGATTCAAATCCTAGGTCGGACAAATGTAGTTTTTCTAACGAAAACTTCCCAGTACTAGTCCGGAGTCTGGAATTTTGCCCGGTATATGGCAATAGGCTCGCCCCCTATTACATGGGGCCTAACATCGTCGGTGAAATGTGGGTGCACTCAGTACACCTCTGACACCCCCGCTTGGGGAATATAGGCATGACGGTGTTATAAAAATAATCAACATCGATATTTAAAATTTTAATTACAACTTAAATTTTTCAGAGTTAATTTTTGCCCAACCCTGTTACGTGTGTCCGTAAAAGGTTGGATGTAGGTATGTACTTGGGAAATAAGTTTTGGAAAGCAATTTTGGTCCCGAAGATATATTATACATATGTTATCCAACTTTTGACTCTGTACTCTTTGCCTACCCCACAAGGGAGCTGGCATGATGATATAGATTGTATAAATTATAGTATTCCAAGTCTACCATATTTTCCTTCCATATGTGGAAGCTTGTAATTGGCACCTAACTAATTAAAGAAGTGGAGGAAGCCAGAGAGGTATGTAAGGAAAGAACCTGTTAGAACTCTGTACTCTCTGCCTACCCCGCATGGGATCTGGCGTGATGATATAGATAGTAAGCTCCCGTAATCAAAATAAAATGTAATGGAAACAAAGAAAAAAATATCTTGTCCGAAACGTAAATGAACAGAACCGGTCTTCGTGGTAATCTTTGCAATGTAATATACAAAAAATGAATAGACAATTAGACAAAAAGATAGCCCGCTTAGTTTATCGCCAGATCTTCTCAGTGGAGGCCGTGTTTCGATCCGGTTGTAGTTTAACAAGTTCAATAAAAATACAAATATAACAATTTGTAAACAGGGTTTATGCAAAATAAACGATTTGAGTTTAAGTAGTAACTTGTTTGTAGTTTTGTGACGCCTTGTTAGTGAATATTTTTGCCCAAGCCGCTGCAGGTGCGGTGGGTGTGGTCGTACCAGCATAATTTTACGTTAATGTCGTTAGCTTTACACTTCTTCTTCTTAGCGTATCGAAGAAGAAGCGTTACACTACCAAATGGATATTCTATCCTTCTTCTTCTTCTTCTTTAAGTTATGGCTTCACACTAATTTTAAGTGTATTTTGCCAGTCTCCAGTGAGATATATAGTCGTGTTTGTTTAAATTAATTCAACTCCCCGATGAACTTGATGACAACGATGATAATGAAATTAATAAAGTACCCCACCCTGGATAGTTAAGCGGTGGATACTTTACATACCAATTGCGACAGCCGTTTTGAGGGAAGTCAAAAAGGCACGTTTTATCACTTTGTTACAATTACCTTCAGTCCTGCACATATAAGAACATATAGTGGTTAATATTCCACCAACATTACACATTATTAGTCGAAATAACACAAGTTTTGGAAATTAAAACCAATTGGCAACATCACGTTTCGACTTCCCGCCAAAGAAAAAATTATAAAAACCCATTCTATCCTTTTCACACAGCAAGTTTACTAATGGCCAGTTTCAATATTTAACTCAAAGATGGATTTGCTTACTGTCAGTAGAATTTTGGCAGGTTTTTCATATTAAATAACATATGTCAAAATTCTATCCGTAGTAGGCAAATCTATCCTTGACTTATAAATTGAAACCGCCCGTAAATAAAGATGAACGTGACAGTGCGATTTCGACAACATTCCAATAACGTCATTCTGTTCGTGCTAAGCCTTCCGTTGTGTACACAGGTTTTGTCTGTATTTTACGCGTGTTAGACTTAAAGGGGTAGATGTGCGTGGCAAATTAAGTTATGGAAAGCCTCTCTGGGGTAGAAAGATTCTAAAGTGGACACCACATATTGGCAAGCGAAGCGTGGGACGGCCGCCTACCAGTAGGCCTAGACAAGTGGCAAACGCTCGATGTCGATTCTATTCGATCAAACTGAAACGCTTAAGCGTAAGCGATAGAAAATAGATAGCCAAGTGTACATTCATTTGTCGAACGCTCATTCTATTCGTTCCGTGGAGAAAACGCTGAATGTTGTTTATGGATTCGTAAGCAAACGTCATTTTGACATTTGAAAGCGCGAACCTACAAATGTTTACAAAGTTGTGAGGTTGTGAAAAGTGGATTAATTTTTATTTGTTCTATTATTGATATCTATTTTACACGGTAAGTACCACAAATTACCATTTAGCTATGCATTTGGATTGTAGCCGTATTTTTTATATACAGTTTATAAGTAGGTAGAATGTTTAAAATATGTCTGTCTTAAATCTCTACTTTTAAAAATATTTTTTCATATTTTAGAAATGGAACCGAGGTTACGAGCCTGTCCTGAGCAATTCGCAGTTATTATAGAATTCATGGAAAGGTAATCTTTACAGAAATTGTATTTTTCTTCCAATATTTTGATTGAGTATAATATAAACAATGACGTGATCAAGCAACACAATACTCAATGGAGCTAAGCACTTGATTTGTTTATGTTATAGGCACGGCGAGCTCTCAAGACCCCAGCCGGGGCCTCAGGGTCGGGTAAGAGGTGATCGGCTGTGGTCAGAGTTAAGTGGCATATTAAATTCAGTTGGTGGAGGTGTCCAAAAATCATCTGATAAGTGGAAAAAAGTCAGTAATTATTTAATACTTTATCACATTAAGTATGTTAACCCTCACTAACATTCATAATTATAAATTTTAGGTTTGGGCCGACTGGAAAATAAAACAAAAAAAAATATTTGGGCATCACACAACATGCCCGTGGTACTGGTGGTGGTCCAAGTAGTAAACAGTCTTTGACGGTTTTGGAAGAGAGGGTGGTGGCCATTATAGGAGCGTCTGCTGTAGTGGGTCAAGCTGGCATCCAAGAACAAGGGTTCAATGTTAGTTGTTCTGCAGAAACTTTCACATAATTCTTCCATTCCGAATAGTTAATCCTCTTTATTAATATTGTATTAACTTTTTGCAGTCTTCAGATTATAAGATCAATCTTAAATATTTATTCATCATAGATATATATTTTTTTTTTCCAAGTTAAAGTTTCGTGGTAGAGTTAACAGCATGCAGATTATATCGCGAAAACTAAAAATTTATATAGCTAAAAATATTTTTTTCAGAGACCATCTACATCACTTCCACAGGAAGGAGGATTGGATTTTTTTATAGAAGTTTCACCCAGCCAGAACAGTAAGTGAAATAAAATAAAAATAAAATAAAAGTGAATTTTGTTAATAATACATTTGCATGTTTTAAATATTGTTTTATGTTTCAGTAGCAACTCTACCAACACTGACACCATCAGGCCCAGGGGCATCAACTCCGCCTGTAGCTCGGGACACAGCCGGCTCGCCGGCCGCGCCGGCGTCTGTACCCGTGCCCCTGTCTCCGGTGCCGCCCCCGCCGCCTCCGCCGCAGCGAACTCCTCCCTTGCGAAGCCAGCGCACCACTGGAAGACAAGCGTCAGCCTCTCCACAGTCGACAATTATAACACCACGTCGCTCTTTATTAAGAGCACGGAGAAATAGAGGACTGACCCCTTTCGACCGAGCTGTAGGTGAATTTGTAGCTGTGGAGCAGCGCCGCCTCGAGCACGAGGATGCGCGAGACAAGCGACTTCATGAACGGGAGATGGAGAGGCTGCGGCTGGAGTCACGAAGGATCGAGGTGGCACGTGACCATAACCAGTTATTACATCAATTAAGTCTTCTTGGTCAGCGACTAATTGAGGTATTAACGCAACAACAACAATTTGCCAGTTTACCATCCACACACATTCTTCCTGATACAGAATAAACTTCTTTGTAACTTTATTGTGTATAAGGAAGAATGTCTGTTCCGTAAGGAATTTGGCGTGATGATATAGACCTGGTTTAAATATTTAAAAAGTATTACTTCTTCAGTATTAGAATATAAATGTTGATTTTATTTAATTTATAGTAAGATATTCACAAAGCTAATTTTAGGGTACTATTTTACATAATTTAGTAATGAGACTGTCATGCAAAAGAGAATTTTAAAAATCATCAGCTTTTCTGTAACTCTTATTTTAGGCAGATTTTCTTTAGATGTCTTTTTAGTCATATATTTAAGTACATATATTGTTATATTTTGTAAAATGTTTCACTGTGTATGTTATTAGATAAAAAAATAAAAAGTACACACACTACAAAACACTTCTTCATTGTGCGCAGCCCACAAAAGTCTAAGGGAGTGCATTTTTTCGAAAACAAAGAGAATATAATCACTACGTCTAATCAAAAAAGTTATATTTAACAAGCACAACACAACACTTCACCAGCTGATTAAACAATCGCCATCTTGTTTCTTCGCTTTCTACATGGTCTTAGCGTTCGCTTCGTATCGAATAAACGAAACGCTAAAGTTAGCGATTCGCTTGTCAAATCTGCCATTTGGCTCCGGTTTTGTATGGGGAAGTCGTTTGTCGTTTGACGTTTCGTTTCATCGAATAGTATCGATATCGAATAATATCGGTAGGTTTTTGCTGAAGAAACAGTAAGTGGTCGTCTGAATATTTTTCAGAGATTAAGTATGAACAATATAAAGGAGGTTGGGGACCATGCACATGTATATGAATTTTTACTTTAAATAGAACGAGGGCTAACCTTCATTACGTCCTTCATTAAGCACGAAAGGTAGTATAACATGTATGAAATATGCAATAAACACAAATCACAGCAGACCCCACTATAAAGACAGCCGACCCAAGAAATAAGCTGGCATCAAGTGGATGGAACCACTAAAGTGTTCATACAAAATGTACGAGTGACGCATGGTTCCGACCCGATTCGGGCCCAAATTTGTGGGCCGTAACCCGTTGGATTGTAAATTGACGAAAAAATATACGGGTACTGGACCTCTGGGGAAATCCGTGGAGTCACCGCACCAAAAGTACTGGTTTACGAGTTTGAAAAATATTTTAAAATTATTGCTCGATGGGTAGATGATATATCGAGAGTTCGAGAAAGAACTTGGGGTAGATTGGACCGCAGAGAATGGCACAAAAGGGAGGAAGCTTATGCCTTGTAGTGGTTTGTAGAAATCAGATGATGATGATTACTTATGACCTTATCTGAATGGCAAGTCAAGCTCGTAACCGGCGAGCCTGTATGAGACGAACTATGAGAGTGGAAGATAGAGAGGCCTGTAAGGAAATAACCTGTTGGAACTCTGCAGTCTCTGCCTACTCCCCAAAGGATTTGGTGTGATGATATAGATAGATTGCTTGTGATGGTGTGAAGACTCTCTCATCGGTTTGAGCGTATCTATAAAAGTTTTGACGATGCTTTGGTCGAGTAGATAATAACGGTTGTTCCGCATGCTGGGTTGAGTGATCGCAGGTTTGATTCGTCCTCGAGACAATCTTTGTGTCTCACAATTTTTGTTTCAGTCTGGATTTTTTTGGAAATGAATTTCACATTTGTAAGCGCACCCACAACTCAGGAATAATTCCCAGTATAGGACTACTTTATACAGAAGAACTAACAAGAAACAGTATAAGTATAACGTAACCTAATTTACTTTATATTCTAAGCAGACAATTTTAAATTACAAATTCGGGTAACAAAGTAACAAAATGTAAAACACAGATAAACATTCGATTCCCTGCTCTACCAAATTAACTTAAACAAAAAACTTTTACGAGTAAAACGAAATAACTTGGGATCTGTTTCTATTTACTTAAACCGAAAAAAAACCTAAGCATTCAAGTAATTTTTAAATTAAACTAGGCGCTCAATAACTTAGAAATAAGTTCATGAAAATTTATCGTCTCGGCTTGCAATTTAAGTTAAAGTTGGTATTAAGTTATGCCCAATTCTTATTGTCTGTTAATATCGGGTATTATCTAAGTTGTGCTTAGGTTAAGCGGTGCGGAAGTGGGCTTTAATGTGATGAGAATAAGAGCTAGGTAAGTTTGTAAGCCCTTTTGTGTTGTTTGCATTAATTAAATACCGAATTGTATTGCACTGCTGATTTTCAATAGAGAATATTAAAGCGGCTTATCTGAGATATAAGGCTGGTTTCATAGCCACACCCTCATGGAAAAGCCGTTGGCTTCTTTTTGCAGCTAAATTGTATGACTTTAAATTAATTAAAATGGCCTAAACGCCTAGGCAAATGGCAACATAATTTAATTCGTTTGTGGTGCGAGTTGCCACTGTCAATCTGGAGACCGAAACGAGCGAGGTGTTTTGGCTGAAGGGTGTGGGGGTGTTTAGAGAGTTTAGAGATTTGGTGGGAGACGCTTCTGGATAGCGCAACATGTCGCCAAAGATACATGTGACTTAGTTTAATATAAATATCTATGTTAATATGTAAGTTATATATTGTATGGGCATGTAAATTGTACAATTTCTAGTGCCTGAAATAAATAACGAATAAGTCTATCCTAGAAGAGCTAGACGTTAGAACTAGACTCTTAGCGATCTATTACCAGCGTAATCTCAGAAATTTTGGTCATACTACCCCTCGGCCGCCAGACAATTTGATAATTTTGATGATAAGTGGTGACGGGCAGAGTGAACGGATAAAGACCGCACGGTCGATCACCTAGTCGTTGGCGTGATCAAATAACTGCTCTTACTGGTCTCTGTAACAAATGATCTGAAAGAAGACAAAAACCGGATCAAATGGAAGTAAGTACGTATACAAAGTCATGAAGGCCTTTCAAGGACACGACCTTCAGTAATGAAGACACGAATGAAGAAGAAGAAATAACCGTTACGCCTATGTCCCCAAGCGGGGGTCAGTACCCCCGCTTGTACACAGTTGTACACCCACTTTTCACCGACGATGTTAGGTTCTATGTAATAGGGGGCGAACCTATTGCCATATACCGAGCACAATTCCAGACTCCGGACAGACACTAGGAATTTGTCGATAGAAAAACTACATTTGTCCGACCTAAAATTTGAACCTCGTGATCGCAAAGCGCATTTTTAGCCACGAGACCATCGAGGCAGTCAATAAAATGAATAAAATGATAAAATACAATGCAGTAAATGATTAAATACATACAAGACCTCATTTTAACTTTTGTGTTTCTTATACAAGGTGTGGGTACATTCGGTAGTATATTTTTAGTATCAATGTGAAGTTTTGAAATATAGGCAAAACTGAACAGGCAAGAGAAATTTTTGGTAGGCGTTTATTAGTTGGTTTTTCTAAAAAAAATATTCCTTGCCCGCGCAAACATTAATAAACAATTTTGTGTACATTACTAGAAGCGTTGAACGGATGAATCATACCCAAAAACCTTTCTTTTGAATCACTCTTTCCATTGGTGAAAATCATATGAAAATCCGTTCAGTAGTTAGTGAGTTTATCGCGTTCAGGCAGACGGAAAGACAGACTGACGCGGCCTGGGTCTTTGTGTCATAACATGTAGTGATATTTATCTTGAAATTTTAATATTACCCTTACAATTACATACAATTATTAATATTGATTGCCTCGTTGGTCTAGTGGCAAAGCGCATCGCCTTGTGATCACGAGGTCCTGGGTTCAAACCCTAGGTCGGATAATTGTAGTTATTCTATCAAAATACTCCCAGTATCAGTCAGGAGTCTGGAATTGTGCCCCATATTACATGGGACCTAACGTTGTCGGCTAAAAGTGGGTGTTAGCAGTACACCTCTGCCACCCCGGCGTCACGGTGCTTTTTTTTATTTTTACACCAAACTGTTGAATTACAAAAGGACATATAAACAGGAGGTATAGATCATTATTGAAACAGCGTACCGACTTCGTTTTAGTTAAATAGAAACATTTCAAAAAGTCAGCCTTCACTGCCTTACTGCTGGTCAAAGACCTTGCCTTGCAGGTCAAAGGTAAGATGGATAAGTTTATACTGCGACACGCGGACCCAGTGCGGATTTATGGAGGCAGATTTGCGGCCTGCTGTTGGAACTTATTAAGGCGCCTACAAGGCTACCAACTAGGCTGAACGATTACCACATTAAGTGGTAACCGGGACCAAAGGCTTAACATTATCTATAAAGTACGGAGGTGAATGAAAAACACATCTCAGACTGACCGAACACTGTTCAATATACGAAGGTGGCGATGATTAAGATCGCACAGGCCACTAAACCAATGAATATTCCAAGTACAATATTTTACATCCTTTGCAATGAGTCCAGTCATAAATCCCGGGAATTAATAAAAAGCTTGACTACCCACTTTAACAAGTTTATGACGGCAATCACACGAGATTACAGCCCGTATTACGCTTTCATTAAGAGCTTAATTAGCTTAAACTCTCAACGTATATATGGGAGAAAGTCGTTCAGTATTTTGATTTTATTAGATACTTTGGTATTTAACATAGAAATCGTTAAAATAAGACACGATAAATGAAACAGAGGAAATGGCAGAATTGCCTCACTGCTTCACATTGGATTATTTATATGTCGGCTCCTTTTGTTTTTTATTTAAATGTAGCCCCACTCTATGATTTATTCCTGTGTCGTGTGCGCGTTTACAAACATGAAAATTCACATACACAAATACCCAGAACGGAACAAATAATTGTGGATCATACAAAGATTTGTCCCGTGCGGGAATCGAACCCGCGATAATCCACTGCGCTAAATCGTCCGTCCGTCCGAATTATTTGAAGATCACAATTAATGGAATGTCAAGCAGTTATTTACATTTTAATATTTTTTTAATCTTTTCGTTAGACATACTCTATGCAATAAATAATTGCTTGAGTGTGTTTAGTTAGTTATTGGTTTAGTTGTGAAGCGATGACAGATGACAGCTGTCAAATGATGATTTACTGATGAAGGATAGTCGATGTAAGATGGTGAATGGCGCTGGTTATTCGATTGGCAACAATTGGCCACTGGGGCGAGCATTCGGACGTATCGCGGAGCAGCAAACCTCACTGCTTTCCATGTGACAATATTAATCTTCAACTATAGTGCAAATCCTCCGATATTTTGATACCAAAGTTTGGATAACAAGGAAGATCAATGTACTGGACAAGACCTAAGTGTTATTTCAAGATTTTCTTCATGTTCCGTCACCATGCAAACGAAATGCACATGCAAATGCAATCGAAACGGGCTTCCCGAAAACCTAATCGCCGACATACATTTCAAACAGTGCAAAGATTCAATCATTAAAATATCTGCTTGCGGTGGCTGTCGGCCCGAGCGCGGGTGGCTGTCTTCCCTCCAATATGGTTGAGGGAAGTGATGGCTGTTCCAGTAGTCATACTCGTGAACGGGTGCTGCTTGTAGAGACTAGTCAGGCCGGCATCCTTTAGACACTTACTCTTTAGAAATAACGTCATTAGTCTCATATCGCAATCGTAAAGCATCACAGTAGAGCTAGATCTTAACTATTTAACTGTGACCTAAACATTGTACTCACATAATATAATAAAAAATGAAAGGAAGAGTAAGAGAATTAAATAAAAAAGACAAGCCAGTGGAGTTTCTCTACGGGTCTTCTCAGTGAAGGCCGCGTTCTCTTCCGGTGGTAGCTTAATAGTTAGGTAAAAAAATGTAATCGGAAAATTCGTAAGAACCCCCGCAGGTTTTATGCAAAATAAGTTATTGAGTTTGAGTAAATCCCAATATGCCTTATTTGAATTAGCTAAATTCGGGCACGGGTCGGCCCACTGACCGAAATCGTATTGTTTTAATGTTAGGTATACTGTCTGGTGAATGTAAGATCGAGATTCAGATATAAATAAGGAATTTCTTTATGCACAAATGTTTTGTACGTTGTAGTTCTAGATAATGTTGTGTGTGTGTGTGTGTGATTCACGCTATAGGCCGCGGGGCCTTTACAGCTTCACCAGATAAGAGGGGGATCGGGCAACCACTGCGCTCGAGCCAGAACAACAAAGATCGGCACAGATCTATGAACTATGCACGATATCGTCCGCAAACACTGTCGCCGCATCGTCAATACAATTTATAGTGCGACAAGGATGTTTTGGCCCATAGATGACATTGACAGGGACACCGTTGGTGTAAAATTGGATTATTATTTAGTATAATTATCCTACTTTCAGGGAAATATTTCAATAGGTGGGTTCGCAGCGTTACTAATTGGTTAAAAAAGGACTTGGGTAAAATCTGACGGCCGATTTAGCGCAGTGGTTAACAGTTTAAGCCACTCCGCCCACTGTGTCTAATAGTCGCGGGTTCGATTCCCGCACGGGACAAATCTTTGTGTGATCCACAATTATTTGTTTCGGTCTGGGTATTTGTGTATGTGAAATTTCATGTTTGTAAACGCACCCATGACAGGAATAAATCGTAGTGTAGAGCTATTTTTATAATTAAAAAAAATCATAGCAAACTGCAACTTTGCCAGTGTCATCAAGTGACATTTCACTTGATGATAGCGTTAGTTCCGATTTGGCCGCGGGTCACAAGATGCTAATCTCACTGTATTTATCTATTTGACTTGCATACATTCCGCTGGAATTTGCGCAATATATGCTTCCAAAAATAAATGGCATTCCATCTTAAACATGCACATATGATATATTTGTATTTTAGTAAAGGTTTAATCAGTTAAATATATCTGGACAAAAGTCTTCAAAGACTGAAAGCGATGAATGAAGGTGTACAAATGGGTGACTTAGGGGTAAACCATCTACTTTATGCAGATGACGCGGTTTTAATAGCGCCAACAGCCACTGATCTGCAAACACTAGTCACAGTTATGAAAGACGACTGCTTGATCAATGGCTTACACTTGAATGTGAAGAAAACCAAGATTATGGTTTTTGAAAGGGAAGAAACCAGAACGAATGTAAGGATTGTGGTTGGTAACGATGTGCTGGAGCAAGTAAATTAGTTTGTATATCTTGGATGCGCCTTTAGTAAGGATGGGAAATACACCGCTGACATAGAGAGAAGAGTAAGTGCAGGGAACAGAGTGAATGGTGCGATGGGAAAGCTACTCGGGAGCCGGCACTTAAGCCATAAGGCGCAGCTGGCCATACATAACGGAGTTCTTGTCCCAACGCTGTTATATGGTAGCGAGAGCTGGGTATGTAAGAAGGAGAATGAAAGTAGGATAAATGCGGTAGAAATGCGAGCTCTGCGGAAGATATGCGGAGTGAAGCTAAACGACCGAATTAGCAACAGCATAGTAAGACAGCGAGTAGGTATGAAGGATAGTATCGGTGTAAAGATGAGAAAGGGTATGCTCCGTTGGTTCGGGCATATAGAAAGAATGCCAGAGCAAAGAATGAGAAAACAGATATACAATGTGAAAGTGGAAGGATGCAGGTACCGGGGAAGACCTAGACTATCTTACCACGACCAAATAAACCGAGTCTTATCTGATGGAAAAGTCAAGAGTCTCCGTAACCGGCGAGCATGTATGAGACGAACTATGAGAGTCGAGGAAGCCAGAGAGGTATGTAAGGAAAGAACCTGTTGGAACTCTGTACTCTCTGCCTACCCCGCAAGGGATCTGGCATGAGGTTATAGATAGATAGATAGATAGTAAAGGTTTGAGAGAAAATCATAAAACCGCGTCTTATTTCTTAACTAGCGCCATCTGTTATCCATTTGGATACACTAATGGGAGAATGCCTTTGAATATTTCGATTGTTTAGCTACTCTTAATGTTATTATGTAAATAGGTACATATGTTTCAATCCATATCTCCACGCCACATATATTGCAGGGTAGACAAAAGAGAGTTCGTCAGACTTCCGACTGCTACAGAGTGTGCGTATTTTTTAACAGACTTCAAAAACGAGGAGGTCCTGTGTTCACCGATATTTTCGTCAATTGTAGACCGATTTTGAGGAATCTTTTTGCGTTGGGTTTAGTTTAGCACCAGGGGACTCTTTAAGGACAAGCAGCACGAATGTGTAGTTTGAGTTATTATGGGTATTATGTCGATCTTGTTGGTACCTTACTGTAGAACTAAGCAGAATAATATAATATAGGTATACCATCTCTAACACAAGACCTAAAAGTACTTTGTTCTAATTGGGTAACCGAAATCTTTCTTTTCCTTTTTTTTTATAAAAAAACGTATCCCTACACTAGGATCAATTCCTGACGCACCCCGCGTTTACAAACATGAAAATTCACATACACAAATACCTAGATCGGAACAAATAATTGTGGATCACACAAAGATCCCGAGCCGGAATCGAACCCGCGACTATTAGACACAGTGGGCGGAGCGGCTTAAGCTCTTAACCACTGCGCTAAATTATCCGTCTAAACTGACGAACGAATTGATTCCAGCATTCTTTAATGTATCTTACATTTTTATTAAATTTGCAAAATATGCTGTTACTTCTCCAGTGCGCTATCATCATCATCATCAGCCTATAACAGTCCACTGCTGGACATAGGCCTCTCCAAGTGCACGCCACTGGGTACGATCCTCGGCTACTCGCATCCAGTTTCTGCCAGCCGCCCTACGAAGGTCATCGCTCCACCTAGCCTGAGGGCGTCCTGCATTACGTTTGCCAGTCCGCGGTCTCCACTCAAGAACTCGTTTGTCCCAGCGGTTATCGGTTGTTCGGCTAATGTGACCGGCCCATTGCCACTTCAGCTTACTAATCCGGACGGTCATGGCATAAACATAAATGGCAGTCATATCTCACACTTAAGATTTGCAGACGACATCGTCATTATGGCCGAAACGTTGCAGGATTTACAACAGATGCTGACCAGCCTAGCCGATTCTTCCAAACAAATAGGTCTCCGCATGAACTTAGACAAGACCAAAGTAATGTTTAACCGACATGTAGTACCGGAACCTGTTGCAATACATGGCGCTATTCTCGAGGTTGTTCAAGAATATGTTTACCTAGGGCAAACTCTGCAGTTGGGGAAAAACAACTTCGAGAAAGAGGTCAACAGAAGAATACGGCTGGGCTGGGCGGCATTTGGGAAATTACGTCGAGTATTTACATCGCCCATTCCACAAAGCCTAAAGACAAAAGTCTTTAATCAGTGCGTCCTGCCCGTTATGACATATGGAGCCGAGACGTGGACACTCACGGTTGGAATGGTTCATAAATTTAAAGTCACTCAGCGAGCTATGGAAAGGGCTATGCTCGGAGTTTCTCTGAAGGATAGAATCCGGAACGAAGTCATTCGACAGAGAACCAAAGTTATCGACATAGCCCACCGGATTAGTAAGTGCGCTATAGCAAACTAAATTTTGTTCTTGATGCAAAGCAATACGGAGATTTCAAATGCATTCTAAAACGTATTTTTCTACACGTACAAGTTTCGTTGTTAATTGGGGTATAAAGGTTCTTAAGAAGGGGTTAAATTTTTTTAAATTTGGTTTTAAAGTGAAACTTTTATTAGATCGTTACAAACTTTTTGGTATGTGTGTTGCATGTCGCGTGACACGCGACATGCCCGACCGTCAAGCGACATGCCCGACCGTCACGCGACATGCCCGACCGTCACGCGACATGCAACGCGCTCGCCAGAGCAGCCAAGGCCAATATGTTTAACTTTTACCGTGGTTTCATACAACCACACAAGGATTTTTCTTTTTCGTACTAAATTTGTAAATCAATTATCTAATTGGGCTGTCTGAGGTCTTGCGTTATTTGCGATACACCTTGTATAATTAATTTACTCACCACTTAAAATTGTAAAATAAAGAACTTTTTAAAAAAGGGAAACCGACTTCAAAACGCAAAAAATACATAGGCATAGACTTCTAATATTTAGTTTTGCTTTCAGAAGTCGGTTGCCTTTTTTAAAAAAGTTATTCGATAATTTTCCCAGCGACAAAAGTGTCGTTGGTGTGTTTCTCTCCATCCATCTATATCATCACGCCAGATCCTTTGCGGGGTGGGCAGAGAGTACAGAGTTCAAACAGATTCTTTCCATACAAACCTCTCTGGCTTCCTCCCCTCTCATAGACTAGACCTAGACTATCTTACCATGACCAACCAGACCGAGTCTGATCTGAAAGACAAGTCAAGAGTCTCCGTAACCGGCGAAAGTTTATGAGACGAACTATGAGAACCGTGTATTTCTATTAAAAGTAAATTCTACATACTTTGGACAGAGCTCCAACCGAAGATTTTGACGGGACCCAGGACCTTGTACGCCATACGATTCTTTATATTACAATTATTACATAATTAAAGAGTAAGCGCTGTGCAGGCAACGATCTGCCTAGTCTATTTGAAGTGTGGCCAGCCGAATGGAAAATCAAAGCTTGGCCTACTGGACCGTAAAACATGGATGCCACCCTCCCCCCAGCCAGAACTTTAACTGGGATCATATTCGCTATAACCAAACGCGGTGCGTTCCGATAACTTCTTGACCCCGTCACGTCTATTTTCCCTAAGCGGTGTCGGCAGAGGTGTACTGAGTACTCCGATTTTCATCGTCGATTTTGGGTCATTTGTAATAAGGGGCGAGTCTATTACCATTTTACCTATATTCCATTCCTATATAAAAAAATATATTTTTCATTTCATTTATTCATAAGTGTGATAGTTAGTATTGAAAATGTTACATTAATTGTTTGGTATCTTAAAAATCTGCCACTTGTCGTACACTCATCTAAAATATATTGTTAATTACACATACAATAAAATATATTGTTAATGTCAAAATATTGTTGATGTCGAGCACATGTCAAGTAAAATAAAATAACTAAAAAACTACATCATACTATCACCGATTTCTATGACACATATTCCACCACATATTCAACCACACTTCTCATTCAGGTATACGCTGTGTCCAACCTAGGATTTGAATCCTACACCAGAGTTCGGAAAAATATAATCTTTCTCTATCTATCTATATCATAACGACAGATCCCTTGCGGGGTAGGCAGAGAGCACAGAGTTCCAACAGGTTCTTTCTTTACATACCTGTATGGCTTCCCCTACTCTCATAGTTCGCCTTATTTTAAATTAATTATATAAATTAATAAAATAAAAATAATATTAGCCCTGTTAAGAAACTGCCCCACTGTTGCTCACGGGCCTTAGGCCTTTAGGCCTTAGTCCACCACACTGACCCAGTGAGGTTTGGCAAACTTCAAACACCTTCGAGAAACTCTTAGGCACGCAGGTTTCCTCACGATGTTTTCCTTCACCGTTAAAGCAAGTGATAATTAATTATTAATACGCACATGCTTTCGAAAAGCAGAGGCAGAGGCGTGTCTGGGTTTAAACCTGAGACCTCTGACTTTGCAGTCCAACGTTCTTACCACTAGGCTATCACTGTACTTAAAAAAAAGCAAACAGTGGCACTCCGGGAGTGCCGACAGAAGTGAAAACTTGAACAAATATGTGTGATTTTTTTGAATTGTCAGTAAATATTTTTTGATTTTTTTTATATACAGAGTTGTCGCGAGTTCAATAGTTTTTTCCCAACTCAAAAAATGCCAACATGCATGTGTATCTATGTACATGATACACAATATGTGTACATACTTATACACAGAGGTATCGATAACGGTGAAAGTGTCGCGAGTTCAATTGTTATTTCCCATCTCAAAAAATGCTCAACGCGCCTAAAGAAGTTTTCACTTCAGAAAATGTATAGTGAAAAAATTAAGTTGCAATATTTTTTTTTATTATTTCGGATTTCGTCGCGGCTTATTTGTGGATTTAAACCGCCCGACGTTTCGAGTGCGGCATTTATGGACCCTGTCGGGCGCTGCAAGTTAGGCGAGAGGAAAAGGGTCGATTATTTCAATTGGGACCATTAAGAAATATATTATAATACACCGTCACGCCTATATTGCCCAAGCGGGGGTGGCAGAGGTGTACTTAGTACACCCATTTTTCGCCGGCGATGTTATGTCCCATGTAATAGGGGGCGAGCCTATTGCCATATATCGGGCACAATTCCAGACTCCGGACTCGTACTGGAAAGTTTTCGCTAGAAAAACTACACTTGTCCGACCTGGGATTTGAACCCAGGACCTCGTGATCACAAAGCGATGCGCTTTGCCACTAGACCAATGCGGCAGACCAATATCTTATATAAAATAATATATATTTACTACTGTTCAATAATTATATATTTACTACTATTATTTATTATATTTGTTAGTTGTTTTATTACTATACATTATATTTTATCTATTATATTTATTGATAATTTTAAACTTTATTTATTCTTACTTATAATATATTATCTTCTATTATCATTCAGGTATTCATCTATAGTAGTATTCATTTGTAGTAAGATTTGTTTGTTAAAATATCTATAATATTAATTACCTTTTATCTAAAATAAACCAATACGTTGCTTTGTGAACCAAAGAAACGACATTAAAAGTTTATTTCTTAGGTCTTTTTTTTGACATTCGTTTTTTTTCAAACAGACATACCATAAATCATAACATAAAGTTCCTCTTCAATGACTGTAAAATATAAAACCTTCGCCAAGCTCAGCAGTTAGAAAATACATTTTCTTTACATATTTTTAACTCCTTTATAACTGTAGTGTATTTATTATCTTCTTTAGTGTATTCTGGCAATTTATTATAAATTTTGATAGACATCACAAAAGGACTAGAAGAGTGCATTTGTATTCGTGAGTATGGGAGGTTTAATCTATTTTTGTATCTTAAAGTATATTTTGTGCCACTGGAGTACGGAATGATCATTTCCCAAAGGTATCGTGACCCGCCGCGTTACGTATTTAATTGGTCATTCTGAATAAGGGCCCTGAAAAGCTTAGCACAAACAATTTGACGTCGAGGAAGCATTCTGTCACGCTCATCTTTATTTAATAAAACTGTAGTGTAAAAAGATGGCACATTAACGACAAATTAAAATAGACACATTCATAGACTTTTCAAGAATAATCCACGTAAGCAAGGAACTAAGTAATTTGATGAATTTTTATAATTTACTGTTATATTTGTGACATGAATTTAATTAATTACCTACTGATTTTTATTATCTGTGGTTCTTTTGGCATAATAAACTCTTAAATAGTTTGCAGCACTGCCGTGCATAATAAATTGGCTGCTCTGGAGTGACGATTGGATTATGGCGGGATTCGAAAAATAGCATCATTATTAATACTAGTGGTCGCCCATTGGTCGAAATTTGACCATAATTAATTTAAATTATAAGTTTGAACATTATTAAGGTTCTATTGTCAAAGAATACCTTTTCTTTATTTTTTTTTATTGGCACAAAAGATAAAAAAGGAAATGCTGTCCTTTGAACTTGACATACATAATATGCCGATAATTTATTTAATGATATCAAACTTCTCTGTAAAACGATGTTTTTTGTAAAAACTCTTTAATTGTTTGCTGGTTATGTTTGACATTTAGTAAGACTGTAGACGAATGATATTAAAAACAAACAATATTATTCTATGCTCAATTTGAAGTGTAATGTGTCAAATATATGGTAGTGTGTGTAATGTGTTTTTTATTGATTTAATGTAGTTTTTTTGCATTATTTAATAAAAATATTATCTTTCTGTACTCCTTCCCGATATAAACTATAAGTGTGGGAAATTTCATATTCCTCCGGCCGCGCAATTTTCGTAAAAAGGGGTACAAAGTTTTTGCTTCACGTATTAATGTATAGATATAACATTGTTATGAGTAACTGGAATGTTTTTATAAAATAATATAGCTACGTTACGTCTACACTTCTGAACTAGATTTACATTATATTCTATTGTTACTTGACATTGGCGAAATACACAGTTACAGTGCGGGGCCATTCAATAAAATAAGAAGCGATTAAACGAAGTAAGCGATTTGTCAGACGATTTTTCTGACTGATTTTGTTTTCTTTATATTACTAATTTTTTTTTATTATTATCCATTCATTCTTCGTTACAAATTATCTCGATACTATTTACAATCGATTTTATTTCATTTATTTTATCTATATCATCACGCCAGATCCGTTGCGGGTTAGGCAGAGAATACAGAGTTCCAACAAGTTCTTTCCTTACATACCTCGCTGGCTTCCCCCACTCTCATAGTTACTCTCATACACGCTCGCCGGTTACGGCGGTACGGACTCTTGACTTGTGCTTCAGATAAAACATTTTATCCTCACCATATTTCTAGAAACGTCAAATTCTAAACGTCACTGTACCCATGGCTCGTGAAGAAGTCTATAATACGAACAGATTGACGTTAACGTGACGAAATCGAGTTGATATCCCAGACCTTTTCGAACGAATTTATTAGATAAAGGTGAAGGTGATAGCACGATTCGTCGACAACGTTACGATGAGGTTAATTTACTCGTGGTTGTTACGTTACGACGAGGTAAATCGTTCGTTTGTGTTTAGCCCGAGAGCTTAATTAGTAGGAGCGGCAGAGATGTACAGTACACACCTACATTTCGTTGACGCTGTTAGGTCCCAATAGCGAGGCTATGATGGTATACCGGGTACGATTCGAGACTCAATATTGCTACTGAGAAATTTTCAAACAAACGTACCATTATTGAAAATTTTCTCATACACGGATGATTAGACGCAGTAGTTAAGAACTTCAGCTGCTCCACCAAGTGGGTCGAATAGCCGCGGGTTCGATTCCCGCACGGAACAAATCTTTGTCTCTCTATCTATCTATCTGTATCATCAAGCCAGATCCCTTTCGGGGTAGGCAGAGTACAGAGTTCCAACAGGTTCTTACATACCTCTCTGGTTTGACTTGCTCTTCAGATAAGACATTGTCTATTTGGTCATGGTAACATAGTCTAGGTCTTACCCGGTTTTCATTCTTCCTTCCGACATTATTTCTATATGCCCGAACCAACGGGGCATACCTTTTCTCATCTTTACACCGATACTATATTTCATACCTCGCTTACTCGCTTTCCTACTAAGCTATTGCAAATACGGTCGGTCAGCTTGACTCTGCACATCTTCCACAGAGCTCGCAGAAAATGTGCGGTATCAAATCTTTCTTGCCCTTCTCCGTTCGAGTATCTAATCATCCGTCGGTTTCATTTGTTTTCTACAATGCGCATTACATTCCATCATACATTCCATCGCATATACGATAGCGCACCAAGTTATGTTAACAATCTAAACTGGTGCTGCCCTCTATTTATTTTGTACAAAATTATCAATTGAGTGTGTAATGCAACTATAGATTATTGCGAACAATAGATCAGGGGCATTATGCAAATAATCTCAGTATCTAATTTAGGTAAAAAATTGTGTCAATTATTTCTAAACTGATTATGAGACAGCTGGTTTTGACAACACAAACCAACTAGAAATTTTCGTCATCATCATCATCATCAGCCTATAGCAGTCCACTGCTGGACATAGGCCTCTCCAAGTGCACGCCACTGGGTACGATCCTCGGCTACTCGCATCCAGTTTCTGCCAGCCGCCCTACGAAGGTCGTCGCTCCACCTAGCCTGAGGGTGTCCTGCATTACGTTTGCCAGTCCGCGGTCTCCACTCAAGAACTCGTTTGTCCCAGCGGTTATCGGTTGTTCGGCTAATGTGACCGGCCCATTGCCACTTCAGCTTACTAATCCGGTGGGCTATGTCGATAACTTTGGTTCTCTGTCGAATGACTTCGTTCCGGATTCTATCCTTCAGAGAAACTCCGAGCATAGCGCTCTTCATAGCTCGCTGAGTGACTTTAAATTTATGCACCATTCCAACCGTGAGTGTCCACGTCTCGGCTCCATATGTCATAACGGGCAGGACGCACTAATTAAAGACTTTTGTCTTTAAGCTTTGTGGAATGGGCGATGTAAATACTCGACGTAATTTTCTCAAATGCCGCCCAGCCCAGCCGTATTTTTTGCCTAGAAATTTTAGGGTAGACCAATAAGTTAAAGATACATATAGCCTCCTGGTTCACATATAAACACGATAGACGTCTCGAAAATATCCGTGGTATTGCGGCTATACCGATAACTTAATATACGTAGCACAGTCACAATTGTTACTGTCGTAATAACCCAGCACAATACTTTTCAAATTTTTAACACTCTTTCATGTTCTCGGGAGAGGTTAATATGGTGAGAGTCAAATTTCACTATAAACAATGAGTTCCGCTGCAATTTTAACTTTGATAGGTAATTAAAAGTATGTTTAAACATAAAAAGAAATCTGTTCAAAACACTGGTACGCACTCAACGAGCGCCCTCTGGCGAAAAAGTTTAAAGAAAGTTTAAAGTAAAAAAGTTTATAGAAGATTAGTCATGCTTACTAAAAAGTCTATGCTTGCAGTGGCTATTTGGTGCGGGTCACTTCCTTCCCTCTAATATGGTCGAAGGAGGTGATGGCTGCTCAAATCCTACTCGTGAACGGGTGCTGCTGGTGGAGACTGGTCCACACAGAATCCTCTACCTAGGTAATTAAATTCACGTCGTAAGGCATCACACTGGAGCTGGATTGCATTAATGATTTTGTATAATATAAAAATGTATGTATCTAAACAAAAAATGATGAAAAAACTAAATGGAATATTAAAAAAGACAAGCCCTCTGAGTTTCTCGCCGGATCTTCTCAGTGGAAGCCGCGTTCCGATCCGGTGGTAGATAGGTAGATAAAAAAATATAAATATGACAATTTGTAAACACCCCAAACGATTTGAGTTTGAGTTTGTAACCCACAATTATTTGAATCGGTCTAAATATTTGTGTATGTGAATTTTTAAATGCACAGACAACACAGGCATGAATCCTAGTGTGGGGCTACGTTTTAAAAAGACAAAAGAAGAAAACACAAACATATCCGCTAACCCCGTGGTCATCAACTATAGTACCACAAGGATCTTTCGGCCTGTGGATGACATTGACAGGGGCCGGTGTGAAATTAGGGTTACCATTTATTTATTTTTTTCTACTTCCAAAGAAATATTTCAACAGGTGGGCCCGCGGGTACTTATTAAAAAGATAACTTAGGTAAATTTGAAAGCTAACGGCAACTCTGCGAGTACACGACAGCGTTAGTACCGATTACGACCGCGGGTCAAAATATCCTTGTGTGACTATACGCGCCATTGTTTGACGTAGCTTCTCTAGAACATAGTACATTACAATAGACAGGGTAGACAGGACAGGGTACAATAGACAGGGTCTTAACTGAAGGACAAGTCAGGAGTCTCCGTAATCGGCGAGCGTGTATGAGACGAACTATGAGAGTGGAGGAAGCCAGAGAGGTATGTAAAGGAAGAACCTGTTGGAATTCTGTACTCTCTGCCTACCCCGCAAGGGATCTGGCGTGATGATATAGATAGATAGATTTATGTTACTATAACCTTACAAGGGAACCGCTTTCCACTGTTTTTTTTTAATTTTATGTGCGAAGATCGAAACGCTTTCTTCACTGAAAAGACCCAGCGAGAAATTTAGGGGCTTGTCTTTTATCAATTAATTTTAATTTTATCTTTTTTCTTACCTAGACTTTAAACCCAAGATCTCATGAATATCAACCGCATCAGACACTAGACAGTCGACTAAGTGTTATTGTCCAAGTGTTATATAAAAACAACCGTAAGTAAACAAAAGCACAGACTTAGTAATGCCCATTCAGGGTAACAATGGATAATAGCAACTCTCGAAGTGGAACAGCTGTTCACTGGAGATAGGACACAGCAGCCTTGAGCAAATGTCTAGGACATAGAACCATTAATTTTAGTTGCACGATTTAGATATTACGCAGATCCCTTGCGGTTCATAAATGTTACTATAACCTGACTGTAACAATTTGACGGATGATTTGGTGCAGCGAGTCCCACTGGGCCGAATAGTCGTGGGTTCAATTCGCACACGGGACAAATCTTTGTGTGCCCCACAATTATTTATTTCGTTGTGGGTATTTATAAGTACGTGAATTTTATGTTTGTAAACGCACCCAAGACACGGGAAATAATCCTAGAGCAGGGCTACGTTTTATTCTTTTTACAGAAAATAATAAAAGAATAAGATGATATTGTTTTAAATCATTTTAAAAAAAAAACGTTGCTCCACTCCGGGATTTATTCCTGTGTCGTGGGTGCGTTTACAGATTTGAAAATTCACATACACAAATACCCAGACCTAAACAAATAATTGTGGATCACACAAAGATTTATCCCGTGCGGGAATCGAACCTGCGACTATAAGACACAGTGGGCGAAGCGGCTGAAGCTCTTAATCGCTGCGCTAAATCGTCCATAAATAGTGGAAATTAGTCAAACGCAAAAAAAAAAAGAAATTTTTAATCAAAAATATTTTCAGACGTCAGGTTTCTAACCTGCCGTCTAGATTTTACAACGGTCTCGAGGCAATATAAACTCGGTGTTTAAGTTTTCTCGAGTGGAATAGTACATTGATGCGCGTCTCTGAACCTCAAGATCGACTGGAGGCACACCCGCAAGTACCGGCTTCTGTACTGATCGTCCTGTATGCCTTACACAAAAATATCAGTGCCAAGCGTTGACTCTGAAGCACTTTACGCCGTGCCGCCCCTATCGTGGCCCTGTCGGTCCATACAGGTGCGCCGTAACAGATACAGCCTAAGTATGTTGCGCCGTAGATGATTTTAAGAGTATTAAAAAGAAGGCCCCAAGTTAACCTTGATATTCTGGTGAGTGCATAAAAGTTTCGTTTAGCTGTTTCGCCTACAGTTTATATGTTCAATAAATGATAAGTTTCTCTCCAGAACTAAAATAAGATAACAAACCGATTCTTTTCTTTTGACTGTTTGATTGTTGAATTTAATACGCGGCGCTGATTGTAAATTTTCTTCTAATAAGAGTTGGTATGTTTTTTGAGTAGCGAAGGCAAATAGCTTAACGTGTCTTTTAAAACACGGAGACTCTCGAATATAACAATTGCATAAATGGCCATCTTTAATTACCGCTAAAAACACCGCAGCCCCGGAGAACTAAAAGCCTCTCTACAATAAATTTGGACCCCACATATGAGTTGAGATGACAAAGAGCTGTAACTGTGCGCATATATATACTCCAGTGGATGGGACATATTGAAAGAATGCTGGAAGAAAGAATGACATAAAAATCTTTTATAAAAAAAGGTAAATAAAATTAATATGGGACCACCTTGGAGATATACTGAATCCAATGCAAAAAAAAAATATCAAAATCGGTCCACAATTGACGGAAATATCGCTGAACATACATAAAAAAAAAGCATACATACAACCGAACCTCCTCCTTTTTGAAGTCGGTTAAAAACAGACACACAATGCCAAAAGTGAAACGTTGTCGGTATTGGGAAAAATATTTACTCTCTTACCATCACCAAATAGACTTTGCCTTATCTCATGGGTAAGTCAAGACTCCCCTATTAATCAAATTATGAGAGTGGAGGAACCGATTGACTTTGACTACTTAAGGGATGTGGCGTAACGATTAAACAGAAATATCCGGTAATATAATTCGCCTCCTACTTATGCCGATTAATGGAGGTATCACACGAGATACAGTTTACGCGAGAGCAGTAACACGGCCCGGTTTAATCGCCGGTGTATTCTGGCTTAATTAAGGCAATATTGACCATGGCACCTAATAATATATTTATTAATAGAACAACATGTGGAAATAGGATTAAAGGGATTTTAATTAGCATGGAAGTATTGAATATTTGTTTTCGTGTCTTCGTATAGTAGAGAACCAAACGCGAGTTTTATTTATTCGTGTTCGATGCATGAATGTTAGAAGGAAGTTTGTTTTGCATATATAAGTTTTAAAACACACACCGTCACGCTTATATTCCCCAAGCGGGGGTGGCAGAGGTGTACTGAGTACATTCACTTTTCGCCGACGATGTTACATCCTATGCAATAGGGGGTCAGTCTATTGCCATATACCGGGCACAATTCCAGACTCTGGACATATACTGAGAACTTTCCGTTAGAAAAACTACATTTGTCTGACCTAGGATTTGAGCCTAAGACTACGTGATCAAAAAGCGATTCGCTTTGCTCTAGACCAACAAAGCAGTCATCCAAGTTCTAAGACTCAAATCGCAGCCGGAACCTATGCGCTTTTGTGCTGATAGCAATTTACTTCGATTTTTTAGTCTGTCTTTGTCTCAGACATGAAAGTTCCTAGTACTTGCTAATGCAAAAAAACATGTGCGGAGTGAAGCTGACCGACCGTATTCACAACAGCGTAGTAAGAAAGCGAGTAGGTATGTGTTCGCGACTAATCATAATTGTTCGTGTTCTCGACTAATTATAACTACCCAATATGTAAAATGTATTCGTACCATAGGTTAAGTTATAAGGAATAAAGTAAAACGCTGGGCTTAGTACAACCCTCACTAGTTGTGACCCCAGAGAATAGAAAATAAGCGAGGGCCGAAACGGCCTCGCTCTCTGTTGCGTCTCAGCCATCGCGTAGCCAGCTCAGAAGTCCCACTAGTGGAGGCCTAACTGGGACCCAGCGTTTCTGAAGATATTGCTGTTTTATTTGGGAAGAATCGTGGCGAAATACCCAAGACGGAGGCAGACAAAGTACTCGTAGATGCTACGAGCGGGAAGACAGTGAGTGGTCTACATCACCCACTAGTTGTGCCCCCCAAGGAAACTACCTCAGCAATAGTTGTTATCGGCAATAGCCAGTGTGGTTCAAGCGAAGGTGGACCACAGTATGAAAGATGCGATACTATCTTTCTTTGTAAAGATGAGAAAGGATATGCTCCGTTGGTCCGGGCATGTAGAAAGAATGTCAGAAGAAAGAATGAAAAAACACATATACAATGCGAAAGTTGAAGGATGTTGGTACCGGGGAAGACCTAGAATATTTTACCATGATGATAATATAGATAGATAGAGGGAGAATAACATAATTTTTCAGTATCCGGCTCGCGTCGTGCTCGACTTATGCCCGGCATGGCAGCCGAATGTCGCGCTCGAAGCGTGCTGGAAGAAAGGGACAGGACAACAAGGATACTGTTTTTTTCTTTTTTTAATATTCTGGCTCAATGTCTGCACGTTACTTGGGGCCTTATTGAAAACCAGCGCTGTGTTAGCGCAAATTATTGCCTTCTCACTGCATATAGCTGAATGAGGGTCCCTTTTTGATGCCGAGGCTTGGGAAATATTATTATAAATAACATTTTGTAACTTGTGTGTGGCCCTGGTTTCTCTAGAAAACAAATATTTCTTTCTTTCTTTCTATATCCACTATCATCCCAGTTAACATTCGCTTACAAGAGTATCCATACAGCTGATGTTTACTGAGGGCGGGTCAATGCGTCTTGTTCCGACACAATGGTTATTTATTCAGGCCAACTTGTTCACAATGATTGAACTATAAAACTCGGTACGGATGTAAAGGTGCGTATCAATGGAACAAAGATTATTTGGCCAAATGAACATGACAATAAATTACTACTTAACTGAAAATTTATTTCATTTGTATTTTTTTTGGAAAAATGTAGCCCCGTACTAGGATTTATTCCTCTGTCGTGGTTGAACATGAAAATTTACATACACAAATATCCAGATCGGAAGAAACAATTGTGGATCACACAAAGATTCGTCACGTGCGATAATCGAATTCGCGACTATTAGACACAGTGAGCGGAGCGGCTTAAGCTCTTAACCACTGCATAAATCGTCCGTCAGTCCGAAAATGTTTGGATCGATCGAAAGGTCTGGCATGATAGTGTAGATTGTATGCAAAATTGGAGTGATGTTAATACTGGATAATCCAATCCTATTATTAATATTATAAATCTGAAATTTTGTATGTTTGGATGTTTGTTACTTAATCACGCAAAAACTGATGAATTTATTTTGATAAAATTTGGCACACAGATAGTTTATTGCCTAGATTAACACAAAATACTTTTTATCTCGGAAAAATGTAAGCTTCTAGTCTAAAGTCAACGCTGACAACGTTGCGGGCAGAAGCTACTACCTATTCTTAGATATCTTAGACTAAAATGACCACCGTGTCTAAATGAGTACGTCAAACGGGAGTGGTAATGGTGTATTGTGTATACATTATAGTCAAAGTCATAGTCAAAAATCATTTATTCGTATAGGCCAATACATAAGCACTTACAAACGTCAACATTATTACATTTTTTACATCTACCACCGGATCGGAACGCGGTCTCCACTGAGAAGATCCGGCGAGAAACTCAGCGGGCTAGTCTTTTAATTTAATTTGTTTGGCCTTACGATAACCATTTTTTTGTTTTTTAAAAAAATGTATTATACATCATTTATAAATGTTGCTGATTGAGGAGCTGCTCAAACCCAATCTGTTTTATTGTCAAGATAATCCGAAATTTTATAATACCCTTTCTTACAGAGTCTAGTTTTAATTGCCTTCTTAAACTTATTGATAGGCATGTTTCGGATATCTATGGGTAATTTGTTGTAGAAGCGTATACATTGCCCCATGAAAGAATTACTAATTCTGTGGAGACGAGTGGAATGTACAATAAGATCATCTTTCTTCCGTGTATTTACATGATGAATGTCGCTATATTTTTCAAAATTACTGATATTTTTTTTAACATATAGAAGATTTTTATATATAAATTGTGATGCAACAGTTAGAATATTTATCTCTCTAAACTTTTCCTTAAGAGAAGTTCTCGGGGCCAAAATGTAAATTGCTCGAACAGCCCTTTTCTGGAGAACAAAGATGGTATTAAGTTCTGCAGAGCATCCCCAAAGTAGTATGCCATATGACATAATACTATGAAAATAAGCGAAATAAACAAGTCTAGCTGTTTCAATATCAGTTAGTAATCTAATTTTCTTTACCGCATATGCCGCTGAGCTTAATTTACCAGATAATTGATCAATATGGGGACCCCATTGTAATCTGGCATCAATAGTGATACCTAGAAATACAGTCGACTCTACAAGGTCTAAATCCACGCCATTTATTTGTACATTAGTTGCAACCTGTCTTACATTTGGCGTTGTGAATTTAATACATTTTGTTTTCTTCTCTTTAAAGAGAAGATTATTCGTGTTAAACCAATGAACAACCATTGACAGTGCACTGTTCACATCGTCATAATTAAGCAGCTGTCTTTTAATTTTGAATAATAGAGATGTATCATCCGCGAACAGCACAATGTCCTGATTATCCCCTACATAGTAGGGTAAATCATTTATATATATGAGGAATAGAAATGGACCGAGAATCGAACCCTGGGGCACGCCCATTGTCACGTTAGAACCGGGAGATTGCTTCTCATTAACATCAACCTTTTGAATTCTATGACAGAGATAAGATGTCAAGAGGTCGAGAGCCCTGTTCCTAATTCCGTAATGGTGTAATTTCCTGAGGAGAGTTTCATGATGCACACAGTTAAACGCCTTAGACAAGTCGCAGAATACACCTAAAGCATCCTGCGAGTTCTCCCAGGCCATAAAAATATTTCTCATTAATTCAACACCTGCATCAGTAGTAGAGCGATTCTTAGTGAATCCAAACTGGTTTTTGTAAAGTAGTTTATGACTACTAAAGTGGTTTATCAACTGATTTAGGATAATTTTTTCAAATATTTTACTTAACGTGGGCAGCACAGAAATAGGCCGAAAGTTATTTAGATCCGATGTACTACCCGATTTAAACAAAGGGATCACTCTACTAAGTTTCATAAGATCAGGAAATACACCACTAGCAACACAACCGTTAAACACAGATGCCAAGTGGGGGGCAATAATATAGATTACAGAACTAACTGTCTTTACAGACAGCCCCCATACATCCGCCGTGTTTTTAATATTAAGATTATTAAAATTATTTATACTCTGTACTCTCTGCCTACCCCGCAAGGGATCTGGCGTGAGGTTATAGATAGATAGATAGATAGAAAATTATTTATTATATCTTTCCCATTGACAACCGAAAATTCAGCAGATGTGCTGCATTCTGATACACTTTGTTTAAGAAGCGACTCAGCCGAAGAACAAGACGATGTCAGAGTTTTAGTAGTTAACAAAGGAATATTAGTAAAAAAAATCTCAAACTCCGACGCTACTTCCTGATCCGCTGTCACATTTTTATCCCCAATTTTCAAATTCAAGTCTCTGTTTCGCACTGTTGTCCTACCGGTTTCACTATTAATAACGTTCCAAGTCATTTTAATGACATTACCGGATTGTTTAATTTTATTTCTTAAGTAGATAGACTTAGCACAGGAACAGGCTCTTTTAAAAATTTATATCAAGTTCTGGCATAATAGGGGCGCATCTATTGTGCATTATACCGCACAAAAATCCCAGACTCCTAACAACTTTAATTGTTTATGATAGAGAAACTCCAACACCAGTTTATCCGACCTAAGGGCCAAATCTTAAACCTCCAAGTCGGCAGCCATACCATACGTTACTAGTGGCCGATTTCAATATTCAACTCAAGGATACATTTGCTGACTGTCAGTAGAATTTTGACAGATTTTCCATACAAAATATGTCAAAACTCTATCCGTAGTAGGCAAATAATCCGTAAGGATATTTACGTTAAATATTAAAATCAGACGTAGAACGAAGTGAAACAATTATATACCTGTCCTTATTGAAGTAACTTCTGTTCTAATATGTATCGCGCGTAATCAGGACACACCGTATCTTTCTCTTTGACACATACAGCGAGAGAATAGGCGAAGATTTTTCAAATATTTCTCTATCCATCGCCCCTCTCATATGACGCCAAACAAAATATTCTCACAGAAAGTAAGTGATGGATTGTGAAATTAGTTATGTTTTGTTATCTTACGAGCTGTTACTCGCGGCTTTGCACGCGTTTATTTTGTAATTTGATGTAGGTAAGTAGGACTTTTTGGGATAGAATTATTCCAAGCCTTAAGAGGCACCTTCATAGTACGTTTCTTTTAATTCCGTTTAGCCGTGTTAATATTGAGAAATAAAAACAAATATCCCCCAGTAACGCTAAATTTTCCGAGCTAAAAATTAACAATCTCTGGAAAATACTGCGTTTTCCAGTAATAATTTATTAAAAACCGGTGCCAGCGTTCTGGATATTAAAACGGACAAACAAACATTTCTTTATTAAGCCCATAAGCGCTAAAAATATCTTCTTTATTGCAGAATCACAAATCCCAAATCAATATTCCTGTGCATTGTGCGGGGATCGTACCTGCGACTATTTGACAAAATAAGTAAGGCAGTCTACGCTTCAATGCTCAAACCAAGTCGTCTTTGTTTTGCAAAAGTATTAATAAGGTCGTAAGTTTAAAATTAGTAAATTTTCGTTATAGAACAATTTCAACACGTCCCCAGGCTTCCAGCCTACTGTGAAGAGGAAGACGGAAATCAAAGAATCGTCAGGTTTTACTTTAGCCAAAATATGATTAATATCTTTGGGCCTTCATGTACGTCAGTTAAAACTCACCAAACAGATAATATCGCCATAATCTAATGTGTTAACAACGTTACCTATTTCATATTATTATTTCATGAATTCAGATTCTGTCTATCAATCTATATCATCACGTTTAATCCATTGCGGGGTAGACAGAAAGTACAGAGTTCCAACATGTTCTTACTTACATACCTTTCTGGCTAACTCCACTCTCGTAGTTCGTCTTATACGCGGTCGCCAGTTTCGGATACCCTTGGTCATGATAAGATAGAGGTCTTCCCCGATATCTCCGTCCTTCCAATTTCGCATTATATATCTTTGCGGTTTGTTTCATATTAAGTTTCTTTATAATGCGTTCTGCCATTTTAGTATGAAGACATAACAGCTGCATCTCGAATGAACTGTAGTGAATATATTGTATATTTTATCAACTTCCACCAGACCTATTTCTCTATCGACTATCTCTATCACCGGGATCAGTCTTAGCCTTACTTAGCCGGCAGGCGGTCTTGGTAAATATAAACTTAGCTATAGCGCGATCTTATTTAACACAAACACTAATGCCATCTTATAAAAATCCTTTATTTTAGAAGAATTATCAATTTACATTTTGTTACGTTTGCGGGGTAACTAAATGCCGAATAACGTGTGAAATACTTTATTAGGCGCTGTACACACAAAACAATACGTTGAATGCAAATACACACGCGAACCAATCACACACTTGTACTACTCTTGTTAGTACCTAAATACTGCTACCAAGTCCCTGAGTCACTCGTAGTATCCGTATATCGATTCTAAAGTTGCCGGTGTATTCCACTTAGATCGCTTGTTCTCCGATTTGATCACAATCTCTTCCGAGAAGAGAATGAGTCCGTCACCGCGCTTTGTGTTCCTTTATACTCCTATGAAAGTTCTTGAACGAACGCGAACCCTCTAAGTACAGCGATAGAAGTACATCGAACAATAGCCGGCGCGGCCCACAAATCGGTATTATTGTTACATAACTACTTGTGCGTGAACATATAAGTACTTGTATACCGCGCCCGCGCGTCGGCGATAATTAAAAGGGGGGAACCTTCTAGACGTTTCAAAACCTTAAGCGGATTCTAGATCTTTCTAGTCAGATCACCGGGGGACCTAAGGGTGTGTTATGTGTTTTAAAATCGGCATCCCCCGATAAAGACTTTTCAAGATATCGGGGTATGTTCGGGTCGTTACAATATATACTCCTATTATAAAACTATTGGTAAAATATTTCTGATTTAAACCTTGTGCCTCCCTACCCTGCCAAAGATTGTAATCTATGGTAATAACATGTAAAAAAGGTATATTACCAGTTTAGTAAATAGTAAAGTTTTATCTATAGATAAGACATTATATTACTTAGTCTTAAGAATTTACTTAGTCAAGTAATGTTTCAAATTCTATACTAAGCTAAGAAACTAACCTTGAACATTTTTTACTTTTGATTGTTAATCAACAATAGAATAAAATGTACAAGTTAATACTTGATTAAAAGTAACTACTTACATATGTTTAAAGACACGGGTGTTAATCAAATAATATAATAATAATAATATCCAAAGGCCTTCTCACACAAATCGAGGTCAGAGATTAGGTCCCACCACCACGCGGACCCAGTGCGGATTGGTGGAGGCAGGTTTGTGGCCACCTGCTGATGGAACTTATCAAGGCTTCCAACATAAGTTAAGTGGTAACCGGGACCAACGGCTTAACGTGCCTTCTGAAGCACGGAGACGCTCGAATATGAAAATGCCACGGTCGGCATCGGAAACGGTCACCCATCTCAGACCGACCGTGTCAATCGCTGCTAAACCATGGTGATGGGTAACACGGTGGTCTCATAGCACTACGAGCGCTCCAAATTAATTCATCAAAGGTTTCACTTTTTCTTTAGTTCATTGTATGTATCTTTTGCGTTATAAAGCAGTCTTGCCTATTTATGCGTATCGATAGAAAAATATCCACACCGTCATATTTTTATTCCCCAAGCAGGGGTGGCAGAGGTGTCCCATGTACACCCTATATTGCCGACAATGTTAGATCCCAATGTAATAGAGGCAAGTCAATTGCCATTTTTAGGCTTCAGTATATTGAAATCGAAAAAAATACACTTTTTTAAACCTAGGATTCGAATTGGTGATGACGAGGTCCTGGGTTCAAATCCTAGGTCGGACAAAAGAAGTTTTTGTAACGAAAACTTCCCAGTTTGAGTCCGGAGACTTACATACTAGACCTAGACATATTAGACCTTACATCGTCGGTGAAAAGTGGGTGTACTCAGTACACCTCTGCCACCCCCGCTTGGAGAATATGGGCGTGACGACGTTTTTTATTTTTATTTTATAACTTTGTTTTGTAAACACGTAATTTATATTAAATGTGTTTCTGAATGTAATATATTCAAAAAGGCCCTGTGAAAGCTATATTGCTGTGTGCTTATATTTTAAATAAAAATTAATATTTTCTTGTGACAGCTTTATTGCGAGAAAGAGAGAGAGATCTTACATTCTCTATGTTCAGAAAGCTTGAACAAAAACGATAAATAAAATTATCTACTAAAATAACAAAATCGACTATTTAATGCTTCCAACACTGAACAAGAATGAAATATGTCTCACCCAGTTCCAATTCTTAAGAAGACTTACGAGTATAACCTATTCTCCCAAATAAAATATTATAAGTCAAATACAAAGGCAAATTTATACCCAGATATATTTCAGACGCATGCTTCTATCACAGACCAGTACAAGTAAATAAGCTCGGAATACCCGACAAAATGTCGTTACTTGTGACAAGACGGCCGCGCGTTGCCGCGGGCCCTTATTTAACAATTACGACAACTTCGCGTGTGTGTGAGTGATGTACGCTGTTGGCCGCGAGGCCTTTACAGCTTCACCGGACTTAAGGGCGAGCGTGCAACCACTACACTCGAGCCAGAAGGGCAAGGGGCGACATACTCGAGGGCGCCTTGAAGAGGCGCCCTTGGTTGGGACAGTCGCTGTGGGGGGACGGGTGCACTACTAAGTGCACCGGTCAACCGCCGGCTATGGGAGGGGATCTACGACTACGTCAACGTCGCCCGTATTCTGAGCGGAAAGAATGGATGACAAAGCTTCGGGGGATCGGTGAGAACATGTCGCAGCCGGCGGTGGTGGCAGGAGGGATCGTAGTCGGCGGCGGCTACGATTAGCTGATTCGGACAACTTCGCTTACGCTTGATGGTAATCCAGTAGCATATAAAATACTATTACACGATCATTTCACAAGGCTATCGTATCGCACCGCGTTTGGTCATAGCGAATAAGGGCCCTGTTGATAAACACATAAAGGATTTACACATATTTTAATTTTATAAACATAAACATCGTCACGCCTATATTCCCTAAGCGAAAGTGGCAGAGGTGTACTGAGTATACCCACTTTTCGACGGAGGTCGTCTTAGGTCCCATGTAATAAAGGGCGATTGCCATATACCGGGCAAAATGCCAGACTCCGGACTCATACTGGGAAGTTTTCGTTAGAAAAACTTCATTTGTCCAACCTAGGATTTGAACCCAGAACCTCGTAATCACAAAGCCTCGCGCATTGCCACTAAACCAACGAGGCAGTTTAATTTTATATTTTCACAATATTACTTTCTAAAAAAAAAAGATATTTTGTACTGTTTTTTTGTTAAAGAAGTAATTTAAATTTCTTGGTTACAATAGAAATACGAAAGTTTTTAGGCTATGAATCAGCGCCATCGATGCATAATACAGGATCAGTGGGTCCCGATTTGTTATAAGGCTATTGACAATCTATCAATTCACACTGCTCTGCGTTTCTATAAGTCCTTGGTCTCTTCAACGAAATACTAAAAAAAAAATCTATTCCAACCATTTAGCATCACCATTTAAATTTGAATAATCCTGTCTATCATATAAGTATACTTTACATAAAAGGGATGTAAAAACGAAATATATAGCAAGTTAAAAATGTTTGAAAGATCTCTTAAAACAAATTCAAGCATAATCGAGCGGGATTCAACTGAAACAATAGAACTCAAGTGTTTTGGAGGACTTGAAGACGGCTTAGATTCTTGCCTATACAGATGGAGGTAGATACAAGTTATATCTATCTATATCTTTACGGCAGATCCCTTGCAGGGTAGGCAGTGAGTACAGGTTCTAAAAGGTTCTTTCCTTACAGACGTAACAATAGTTCTTCTCATACACGCTCGCGGTTACGAAGACTCTTGACTTGCCCTTCAGATATGACATGATATTTGGTCATGGTCATGGTCAAAGAGGCAGAACCGAGGACAGACTATCTTAGTCTGTCCTTGGTTCTGCCACTTTCGCATTGAACATCTTTTTTTTAATTCTTTCTTCCGACATTTTAGGTCTATAAATGAAATTAGGTGATTATTTGAGTGACTTGATGAGCTGTTCGTAGCCTTGATCGGTAGTTTTCTCAGTTATCACTAAGAGTCTCTGTAACCGGCGAGCGTGTATGAGATGAACTATGAGAGTGGAGGAACCTAGAGAGATATATAAGAAAAGAACCTGTTGGATCTCTGTACTCTCTGCCTACCCCGCAAAAGATCTGGCGTGATGATATAGTGATGAGATAGATCACCAAAATTTCGTCATTCCTCTTTGTCCGATTAACCAGAACAATAAAAAAAAAGTTTGTGGTTCAACCGGTCGGACTTATTGTGGGACCACTCGATCAGAGGGGGGTAAACAGCGTCCGGCTCCGTTGGTCTAGGACAAATGGCCATTTCTGGCAATTTCATTTTCGAACATCTTCGCGCTTCTGAAGGCACTTGAAGATCTTTGTCCGGGTTACCTTAATGTCGTAGTATGTGAAGCCAAGTCGGATGCCTTATAAGTTATAACAGCAGGTGCCAACCAGAGTAGGGCAACAATTAAATTACAATTAAAATATTTCAGATGTTATCGCGGTTTATTTTTGGTTTATAAGTTCTCCACGTTCCGAGTGCTCTCCAGCACCCATGGTCACGGGAAGGACTGAGGAGTTTGATGTCCAAAAGTCATTGTAGTTCCGGAGTACCTTACGGAGATTGATTTAATTGCAACTGAATTTTTAATTGTGTGATTTGACAATTAAAAAATGTCCAACACTGGTCCTTACATACCTTCCTCAACCAAATCCACTTTGGATCCGCGTGGTGTAGTACTTTTTTACCTTAATTCGTGAGAAGAATAAAAGACCAGCGTGTGAACGCTAAATCACGCGAACCTAAGGCTAGTAGAGGTCAACCACAGCACCGCAGAGAAGTATTCAAAGTCAAAGTCAAAATATTTTATTTGTATAGGCCAATAAGAGCGCTTACAAACGCCAAAAATTATTACATTTTTTACAACTACCACCGGATCATAAACGCGGCCTCACACTGAGAAGATCCGGCGAGAAACTCAGCAGATTAGTCTTTTAACTTAATTGGACTGGCCTTTCTGTTTAAGTTTAATTATTATTTTTCTACAAAATTGTATTTTAATAACAAAGTATTTTACAAACAATATTTAGGAGTTGCCCAATGAGGAGCGGATTTCCTTACAAATTCGGTTTAAAACCTCTTATCTAATGTTACGTCGATGTTTTTCAAACCCCAAAGGGCCACTCACCCGCCATCTTGAATTTTTCGTTGCCACAAAGTTTTACAGCGTTATACAGCACGATATTTTATTTATTGTAATTGGGAAAGGGAATAAGGGCAGCCCAGCGGGGGACGGTATTATTACTAAAATATTTCATGCCAAGCAAATATTTGCAGGCGAACATAATTCTGTTTAGATAGATACGTTATGGGTTAGCCATATTGGAATCGGGGATAGAGAAAATAGCTTTAAATTAGATATTTGGTTCACATTTATAGCAAGATTTTGTGACTGTGTGATGCTGCCTCATGTAACTGGTAGTGATCGGACTCGAGTAGAGTAACTCGAGTTACTTGGGTTATTTTATTACGTCACTCGAGTTAAACTCAAGTTTTCGAGGAACTCGAGTTCACTATTTACAGTCCTGACAATTCGAGTGAAAGTTATCAAACAATTCTTGCGCGCACATCTTTGCTATTCTGTTTAATTCTTTGTCTGAGGATTAACGTTACCCCTTTGTACCCTAAATTACTGCTAATTTGCAAACTTCGTCATAGGCGTTTCATTTTTATTTATATGATTGTATTTATATAAACTGTAAGCTGTGAAGTTTCTTAAATATAAATTAACAGGAAACATAAATTTTTATACTTTTTAGTTGTTTTTTTTTGGGACGAAGCCCGCCATACATTCTGTAGCCAGAAACCACTTTTTAGTTTTACCAATATTGTAATTATGCCAAAACAGTAATATGAAAGTAATAACATTATAATTAAGACTATATTTAATAACATTGAGACAAACTACGTTAGATTTTTAAAATCTATTAATAATACATCGCTGCCCTACACATGCAATCTGATTAGTCTACATAGCGTGCCAAAGAAATTAACATCAGAAAACATTACCCTTAACATGAAAAATGGCCTCTATTAATACTTTCATCCATCTCTATACATAGAGAAATATTTAGACTCGTTTACTCTACGAATCTTAATAAAACATGATTGATGAGTTTGTTGAATATTACGATTAATAATATAATAAGTGTGAAAACGTATTTAGGAATATCTAAAAGCTGAAAGGTCGGGCGGTCAGACCTCCATTACAAATTTACGATTGCCTGGGACTCTATTGGCTGTGAAAAGTTTTTAATTCATAATATTGTCTGTATACTGTAAATACTAATACAATCGTATCTGAGGTAATGACTTTTAGCAAATAATTAGGAACAAACCATATTTATATAACTATATCAATCAATAGGTAAATAGTATACAGTTTCAACAGGATCTTACAGACCTCTCTGACTTCCTCCAATCTCATAGTGCGACTCATAAACGCTTGCTGGTTACGGAGACTCTTGACTTGCCCTTCAGATATGATACGCTCTATGTGGGTATGGTAAGATAGTCTTAGTTTTTACCAACATCCTGCCACTTTAGTGTTGTATAACTGTTTTGACAATGTTTCTTTTGAATAGTTATAGTTCGTTTTATATACGCTCGCCTAGACTCTTGACGTGCCCCTCAGATAAGACACGGTCTATTTGATCATGGTTATCTAAACCTTACTCGATACCTACATCCTTCCACTTTTGCATTGTCTATGCGTTTCGTCATTGCTTTTTTCAAAATTCTTTCTATATCTCCGAACCACCCGTTTATACCCTTTTCATTTTTACACCTATACATTCTTCTTAGCCTTTACGCTAGAAACAACCACTTTGATTGCAAAAATACGAAATCCATTTTGAGTTTATAAATAAATCTAACCACATCGCCGAATCGATAAGAAAGGGGATTGTTTCAGTGAAATTAAATTTTCAACTTCCTCCTCTTGTGTAAGCCTCCCCTTAAAACGAGGGGGGGTTGGTATAAGCCGGGTGGAGATCACATGTCTTTCGGAAACAAGAAATTTGGTAGGATTTGATGAGTAATGCTTGCTCGGCAAAATTATCATTTATCCAAAGAACACTCTGCAGTAGAGAAGCTGTCAAAGAAGGAACGGCGTCGAACTAGTTGACCACGGGTTTAGCAGGGTTGTTTGTGTTTTCATCTATTTATATAAATAAAAATCAATCGCCAAATGTATGTAAGCGCATCATTTCAGAACGGATGCACCTATTTGGCGAATATTTTTACAAGCTTTTATTTAACTTGCAATGTTTTTATATTATTTTCTAACGAAAAAGTCCCAGTATGTGTCCGGAGTCTGGAATTGTGCCCGATATATGGCAATAGACTCGCCCGCTATTACATGGGACCTAACATCGTCGGCGAAATGTGGGTGTACTCAGTACACCTCTGCCATCCCCTCTGGGGAATATAGGCGTGACGGTGCAGTGTTCTTATGTCTGTTTCTCTGTCTGTCTGTTTATTTTTTCGGGTCAAAACCTGAGATCCATTTTTCAAGCACTTGTACCCATGTATCCGATTAAGCTGAAATTTGGCATACGTATGTAAGTCCGATGACAATGAAACAATATGGTACCATGAAGCTGATCTGATGATGGAATTGGAAGGTGGCCATGAGATCATGTGAACTATACAACGTAATCACCTCGTGTTTAGGCTACTTAGATTGGTATTGAAAAGTATTATACAACCAGATGGTGTTCAGGGTTTGATGATGAAGGCGAAAGGTGGCCAATGAAACCACACAAGTTCTCAATATGACCCCGCCGTGTTTAAGCTCGTTGGGTTTTTCTTGACGAGTACATTACACCCGGGTACTGTCCAAGGTCTGATGACGCAGCCGAAGAGTGGCCAACGGAACGACGCAAGAACTCCACATAACCCTGCCATGTTTGGGCTCATTTGGATTAAAGTCAAGCTTAAATAATTTACTTTGTATAAGCTTTACGGGGGCGCTTACAAATAGTCAATTTACATTTTTTATCTAATTTCCGCCTCTACGAAGAAGACTCGGCGAAGAAACTCCGCGAGCTTGTCTTTTTTATTTACTTCTATTTTTTCTTTTCCATCATTTTGTGTGATACAATGTTTAGGTTACAATTAAATAGTTTACGATTTAGCTCCAGTGTGATGCCTTAAGATCGAGATATGAAGCTAATAATGTTATTTATAAAGAGTGTCTAAAGGATTCCAGTTGGACCAGTCCCCACAAGCAGCCCCCGTTCACGAGTACGACCATATTGGAGGGAAGGGCGTGACCCGCGCCAGACAGCCACATAAAACGCAAGAAAAAACATTTTACTGAGCATGATCAAACCCGAACCCCAAAGACGGTAGCCAGATTGTGTCTACAGAGTAAGTGAACTAAAATTGTGCAGTATAATATTTGCTACAAAAGAATTAGTCGAGTTTGAGTTTTCCAGTAGCAGTCCGAATTCTGGGATTGTACCCGTTAGAATGTTAATAGACTAGTAATAGTTTAGGAGCAAACATCTTCATGTCCCTCAAGTGGAAGTAGCAGAGGTACATATACCCAGATGACACTAAGTCTTAATGTCTCCGGACAAAAACTGCAAGTTTTGTCTATAGCATACATTGTGCGGTCTAAGATTCGAACCCAGGACCTCATGAAAGCCACTTTTTTATGCGCCACTAAACCAACGAGGCAGTTAAAGCATGAGCATATAAAAGGTAGGATGTAATAAGCAAAAACGTTTCAAGCACATTTAACGTTTCATTCGAATTAGAACTCTAATTATATGATGCTACGATTTAATTTCCAATAAAACATTCTAACGATTGGTACATATTTCTTAGTCAGTATTAGACGAAATCAAATTTCAATATCTCCTTCAAACTCCCCGAGTTTAATTTAGTGGGAACATTATATACTGAACGTATTGAAGAGAAATTCTTGGTATTTGATCGCTTTGATTTCCTCAGATGAGCTTACACTGGTGTTATTTTGAATGGAAAATGAAATTTTATTGCGGAATTATTCCAGCCGATCATGTTTGCAACAGCAAAGTAAGAAATCATGTGTCACAACGATTTACAGTCCTACAAGGATCTGTTGGCCAGCGGCCAAAATTGGTACTACATTAAGAGAAATGTCACTACATGACAGTCACAGAGTTGCCGTTTGCTATAAAATTTATCCAAATTTTTTTTTTATTAGAAACAGTGGGGACCCACTTGTTGAATTATCTTCTTGGAAGTAGGAAAATTTTCTATCTATCTATATCATCACGCCAGATCCCTTGTGGGGTAGGAGAGTACAGAGTTCCAACAGATTCTTTCAAGGAACTAGGAGAATTTTATTAAAGGTTAACCCTAATAACACCCCAACGCCCCCCTGTCAATGTCATTCAAGGATCAAAAAATCCTTGGCGGACTATAGGCACTTATTATTTTATACTAAACTTTAAAATCAAAATCAAATGTTTTTATGCATGTAAACCAAAAAGTACTTATGAGTAATCAAAAAGAGACAATTAATGATTACTTAAGACTCTACCACCCGTTCGGAAAGTCATTCCTGTGGAGTAGGACGGCAAGAAATCCCACGATTACTCTTTTTAAAAATGAGAGTTTTACAGTTCTTTTTGTATACATTGCATTCATGGGGCAAGGGAGAACAGTACAGAACTGGCTAAATAGATGTGCTTAAGTATTGATTAAAAATAAGTGTACTTAGATTCATGGTGCCAGTCAGTGTCTAGATAGTCCTCTCATTTACAAAATAGAGACTATAAAGGTATATAATAAAAAGTATTATAATAATAGTAAGAGAAAACAGGGTTACTATAAAATTTGTAAAGAGTGCGTACTAAATAATAGATTATAGCTCCAGTGTGATGCCGGGGTAACATTTAACATTACTACGGTACATGTTTAATCGGTCCAAGGATAGCTATAGCATGTTTAATCGGACCAGTCTCCACCAGCAGCACCCGTTCACGAGAATGACTTGTGAAGCAGCCTTCATACTCCTCGACCATATAAGAGGAAATAGAGTGACCCGCTCTACAGAGACTTAAGTTAATTTCCAAAAATCTTACACGGAAAAAAAACAGAAGTATGGCCCTGGTCTTATTTCAAATTGGCTCCATCCAGCCATAGCCAATTTGAGGAGATATGAAATACTAAAGTGTGCTAAAGCTAGGAACCATTATATTGCCTTTTCATCATCATCATCATCATTTCAGCCTATACTTGTCCACTGCTGAACATAGGCCTCCCCAATCGCTTTCCAGCGTAACCGGTCCGATGCCACCTGCATCCAACGATTTCCTGCGATTTTCACAAGATCGTCGGTCCATCTGGCAGGCGGTCGTCCTACGCTGCGCTTGCCAATACGTGGTCTCCACTCTAGAATCTTTCTGCCCCAACGCCCGTCCGATCTTCGCGCTATGTGGCCAGCCCATTGCCACTTCAGCATTGCCTTTTATGAAAGTCTATTTGTATAACAGAGACTCCAAAACACGCAACTTTGATATTGTAGTCGACCCCAGGGAGTCATTAAAACCAAAATTGCTAGTTCCCGATGCTAAAACTATGTAATGGCAGTGCTAAGTAAGCTTAAAACCCTAAATAAATTAGTTCGCATAAATGTACTCCTCCAACCTCTTCAAATGCAGCCAACTGGGATAAAGTACCACATTTTACTCTCGCATATTTTCTGAACTATCTAGAAATGCATGCTTGTAGAGAAATTTAAGCAATTAAGTATTTTAGTCCAGTCCGACGCATGGCCGCCGTGATAACAGTATTTAATCAAATTTGAACAGACGTTGTACGTATCTGAAGACTTAGCACGAACAGATTGACGTTAAAGTTGTTGAAGAAACGTGCTTCAGGTCCATCTGTATTTAATAAATTTGTAGTGCGAAAAGGATGGCATATCAATTCAATAGCGTTCCAAAAGAAGATAGAAATAAGTACCTACATTGAATTTAATAGTTACTGATTGGTATAAAAAAATATATAAAGATGACATGGAAACTATATGCCCAATGATAATACATGTCTGCATGACCATTTGCTACTAAGGTAAGTTGCTAATAGGACGTTTTGATAGAAGGTCGTTATGCCCTTTTATATGAAAGCGGAAAAAAATGAAAACATTGACGATATCTGCGCAGTAGTTTGTAATAATCGCAAAAACTTCATAGCGGCAGGAAACGTTAATAAAATTGGATGAAATTTGGACAATACAAAGCCTACTTATCTAAATCACCTCCCTATAGGGTAAATACCCATCACAGTAGTACCTTGTAACAAAACATCGAACATGTTGGCCGAATCAAACATCGATGACGACGCTCGATATTTTGTTACATAAGTTTGTGCTCGATATGTTGTATATTATTATATTATAAGTAGTGGGTCAGTATAAGTTGATTTGTTATAAGTAAATCCTCGTTGGTGTAAAAGCACCCGTCACTCCTACAGTATCCAAAAAGGACACAGGATATCCACATTTTTCCGACGATATTTGTATATAATAAAGAGAGCAAGCCTATTGTCATAATTTTGGGCTGAATTCCAAACTCTAGCGATTGAAAATCACTCACTCAACAACCTTTTGTACGCATAGTGTACTGTTTTTTTTAGCAGTAACTTTTTCATAAAATCTACAAAACAATATGAACTGTTCGTCGAACCCAGAGCGTCAAGCATTCGCAAGAATGTTCCATTACAAAAAGATGTTTTTTTAATTTGAGTTTCTATTGGTGTTGTGCTATTCGCAAGAACTTTGCTTCACAAGATAGTGCTATAATCTATATTTAACCTTCCACTTACAATCTTTTTTTTATCCTCACAACAATATCTCGCTCCTCAGGCGCTTGAAGCGCTGTGCATAAGTAATAGTTTGCTTGGTACCGGTTTGATTCCCGTCTCGGAGACAAAGGAGAATGGATACATTATAAATGGCACAGCCTCCTTTGTACTGCCACCCTGGTAGGTATTAGGATTTTGGAAAATAGATGAAACTAGCCAGCAAGGGATCTTGAAAGTGATGATAGTTGAAAGCTATTTACATTTGGAACTAAAAACTATTTTTTTTAATATAAAAGCCAGCATTGATTCAAAGAGTGCACTCTCCAAGAGCACTCTTCAAGTGCACTTTGACCTATGTCCAGAAGTGGACTGCTATAGGCTGATGATGAAAATGATGATTAATGATAAAAGGCGGATTCTAGCAACCCGGACTACGCATTACTCAATCAATCAACCTTAAGCATTTTTTAATTAACACACACGCCTATATTCCCAAAGCGCGGGTGGCTGGGGTATACTGAGCACACCCACTTTTTGCCGTCGATGTTAGGTCCCATGTAATAGGTGGCGAGCCTATTGACATTTACCGAGCACAATTCCAGACTCCAGACTCATATTGGGAAGTTATTCGTTAGAAAAACTTCATTTGTCCGACCTAGGATTTGAACCAAGGATCTCGTGATTACCAAGCGATGCGCTTTGCCACTAGACCAACGAGGTAGTTTTTTTTTATTTTTTTGTTACTACATAAATTAACTGACACTTATATTTATCACTATATACCTTTTATAAAACCAAGTCCCACCGCCGCGTCTGTCTGTATGTCTGTACTCGATAAACTTGATAACTACTGAACGGATATTCATACGGTTTTCACCAATGAACGACGTTATTCAAGAGGAAGGAGTATGTGTATAATTTATGTAGATAATAATATTATAAAGAGGAAAGATTTGTATTTTTGTATGTTTGTAACGAATAAACTCAAAAACAACTGGACCAATTTTCAAAAATTCTTTCACCATTAGAAAGCTACTTTATCCAGAAGTAACATAGGCTATATCACATAGATCCGGTAGGTGGCGCTGTTGTCGATCGGGTACGAAGTCGCGAGAAACTACTAGTTAATGATAATTTTGATTCGATTCGGGCAACGCAATCTATTATTTATACAAAGTAACAGATTTGACTATCATCGAAAACATGCATCGTTCAATTATTGATCGGTATGTTAATCGAACGGCATTGACAGCGAAATATGAGTGTGTACAGTACACCCCTGCCTACAACCTTAAATCACAAGTACTAAGGGGTGAGCTTATTATCATTTTACTAACCTGCTGTAAATCTCAAAGTCCGGCTTGTTACTGAGAATTCGATAAAACCTTTATAAAACTTTGTTCGAGTTGAGAATCGAACCCAGACGGCATAGCACGAAATGATTGACTTTAGCGTGTCTCTAGCAAGTAAGCGTGATGTCACGTTGTTGTTTATTTGATTTATTATAGTATGACAAGGGTGACATACCACCTCGCTAGTGTCACGGTAACGTTAAACTGTTCGTGCTGAGCCTTCGAGACCTTATGATTGTTAGCCGTATACGAGGCATGCCTTTTAAGTTTTGTCGTTTGAAGTAAACAACACAACTAGAACCTTATAGTACTTTTTATTGTTTTTCAAAGTATTCACCACGTAGCTTAATAGACTTTTCCATTCGCTCAAACCAGTTATTATAACATTTATTCCACTCTAAAGTGGGGGTGTTCAAAATGACTGACTTGAAAGCGTCGACTGCTTCTTCACCTTTGACCACGAAGACTTTTCTTAATTTTAGGAAATGTAAAGAAATCGTTAGGGCTTAGGTCAGGACTGTATGGAGGATGGTCAAGAATTTTTACTTTTTCGTGCTTCAAATACTTAATCGTTTGACGAGCGCTGTGAGCTTGCGTTGTCGTGGTGCAGGATGATGCGTCGCTTTGAGTTAGATTTTCGAAGTTCGGCGATGACTTGTGGTAAACAAACTGTGGTATACCACTCTGCGTTAACCGTTATACGATCTTTGAGTGCAATAGTTCCAAATTCAAAATTGCCGGGAAATATGGAAACGACAGAACTTAAAAGGCATGCCTCGTATGCATCAACGACTCAGGCAGAATATTTCACTGTATCTTTCCAGTTTGCTAAAACGGTAATAAAAACCTTCCAAATACAATACTAGAGATCATTTTATAGTAACATCGTAGATATATGACGAATATTAAGTCAAACGACGCTTCCGGGAATGAAGTTGTGGAGATGCGTGCATGGGAATGATCGTTGTACAAAACTAAACAAGTTTATTGTCCCCAAGCATTCCCATAGCATTAAATTATGGGGGTTGGTTAGCTCCGTAAACTTAATTTCCAAAGTTTGTATGTAGAATGCCTTCTCCTATGTAATACCAATGCGGTCGAGTTGTTTAATATGAGCGGCAATAAATGCAAATCGGGTGGAGAAGGAGATAATCTGCTACTTTCGCCTTCATAGAGATCGAACAAATGTAGTTTTTCTAACGGAAACTTCCCATTATAAGTCAGGTATCTGGAATTTTGCCCGGTATATGGCAATAGGCTCGCCCCTATTACATGAAAGCTAACATCGTCGGCGAAAAGTGTGTCTACTCAGTACACCTCTGCCACCCCCGTTTGGGGAATATAGGCGCTCTAGGCTTTGTCGCTTTCGTCGCTGTTAGTTCTGCGTGCGATAGGGACGACGCTTTACTAAGCTGAAATTAGAGTATGCTCCGTTGGTTCGGGCATATAGAAAGAATGTCGGAAGAAAGAACGACAAAACAGATATACAATGCGAAAGTGGAAGGGTGTAGGTACCGGGGAAGACCTAGACTATCTTACCATGACCAAATAGACCGAGTCTTATCTGAAGGATAAGTTAAGAGTCTCTGTAACCAGCGAGCGTGTATGAGACGAACAATGAGAGTTGAGCAAGCCAGAGAGGTATGTAAGAAAAGAACCTGTTGCAATCTTGCACTCTCTGCCTACCCCGCAAGGGATCTGGCGATGATATAGATAGATAGAAATTAGCCGAGTATCCACCTCTTTAGCCGATGCGCATTATTTACCGGCGGTTGACGTACTTTTGATTTAAGGGCTTAGCACAAAAAGCTTTAAGTTGATATGCTATCCTTGTCACCCTAGGAATATACTAAATAATCATGAACGTGACAGCGCGCTTACTCGCTAGCCACGTAATCGTAAAATTTTCGTGCTTAACTTTCTGTTCCTTATCGCCGCGTCACTTATCTTGATTGGAGGCGTGTGTCACTGAGACGTACAGTCCGTCGGTCCGGATTTTTAAATGTAGGGTAAAATAATAGGTATTTATAGTTCGACAAGGATCTTTCGGCTCGTGGATAACATTAGTAAAATGTTCCTGAAATAAAACTATTTTACGGATTTTATCGCGGTTTATTTTTTATTTTTAGTTCCCGACGTTTCGAGTGCTTTGCAGCACCCATGGTCACGGGAGGGACTGAGGTGTTAGACGTCCAAAAGGCATAGTTGTTCCGGGGTACCCTCAAACTTCTTAATTATTTTTGTTGTTGTTGGTCCGATCTACGCAGAATGAGCTCACGGTGTCTTGAGGTCTTGCAGTGTTATGCTTGGGTTTGGATTTGATTATATTAATTACCGGATCCCAAGACGATGGAAGCACCCAGCCATCTTCTCTGTTGAAATTAGGATGTTTTTTAATTTCGCGAACCATCCTTGGTAGGAATCGGAGTTTTATTTCATGTGTAATATTCGCGTAAATCTAAAAACTCAATATAATATGTTCCTACTTCCAAGGAGATATTTCAACAAGTGAGTCCGCACCGCTACTAATTAAAAGAAGAACTTAGGCGAATTTCATAGCAAACGGCAACTGTCATGAAGTGGCATTTCACTTGATGACAGCGTTAGTTCCGATTTTGGCTACGAGCCAAAAGATCGTTGTCACACTGTATGTTGCGCAACAATGCATGCGTATATGTTATGGGACGAACGGTGTATGGAACCACTTCGGGCGTAACGCTGCAACCGACTTAATAAACGTGGACGAAATAGGTCACCGGACAAGATATCGCCCGACATCTCAAGCAAGACGTGTGTGTGTGTGTGTATGATCTACGCTGTTGGCCGCAGGGCCTTTCCAGCTTCACCGGACAAGAGGGCGAGCGTGCAACCACTACGCTCGAGCCAGCAGGGCAAGGGGGCAACTAATTTAAGGACGCCTAAAGGAGGAACGGCCTCGGCTTGGGCAGTAGCTATGGGGAAGGGCATATACTAGGTGTCTCGGCGTGGTACTCTGCATCGGCTGGCAGGCAAGAAATTCTTCGAGCTCGCCGGCGAAGTCGGTATCTGATCCCGTGTGCGGTATCAGTATCCGAAAGAAGGTATGTAAGGGGCAAGCAAGACGTGTCACGGGACCGTTTTTCACGTAATAAATACGAGACTACTCTTCGAGGATATCGAGACCAGAGAGGTCTGTAAGGCAAGAACCTGTTGGAACTCTATACTGTATGCCTACCCTGCAAGGGATTTGACGTTTTAGAGAGAGAGAGAGAGCGATATATAAAGTAGTAATAAACCTATGTAATAAGCATGTCACTCAACCATCAATTTCAAAACAATAGTTAACAATGTAATAATGTAATTCCATTCAAACCTCCCCAAACCAGAAACGGATCATAATCAAAGGGTGTTTGTTAGCTTCCATATAGTTTGTATCCGCCACTCAATGCTGGTAACACTCAAGGGTTATTCGCTATAAACTATTAAAAGCGCAGCGTTACGATTACTCCGTGAAATTATCCTTTAATTGTACTCCTGTGGCATATTGTGACGTTTGTAATTGTTTTATTGGCCTATACAGATAAAGCATGATAGTCTAGTGGTTAGACCGTTAGACTGCAAAGTCAGAAGTCGCGGGTTCAACCCTAGGCACGCACCTCTGTCTTTGCGAAATGTGCGTGTTAAGAATTAACTATCACTTCCTTTAATGGTGAAGGAAAACATAGAGGAACCCCGCATGCCTAAGGGTTTCTCAAAGGTGTGTGAAGTTTGCCAACCCGCACTGGGCCAGCGTGGTGGACTATGGCCTAAGCCCTCTCAGTTTGAGAGGAAGCCCGCGCCCAACGGTGGGATCTAATTAAGGGCGTAGGTAAAAGCATCTAGTTTTTATCATAAAGAATATAGCACAAATCCGGTCGCCATGGCAATTGAGAAAGACCGTTGTCCAGCAGTGGACGCCTTTTGGTTAATAATACTACTAATAATACTGACCGATACCATGAATCTAAGTACACTTATGTTTAATCTATACTTAAGCACATCTATTTAGCTCGTTCTGCACTGTTCTCCCATACCCCATGAATGCAATGTATACAAAAAGAACTGTAAAACTCTCATTTTTTTGAAAGAATAACCGTGGAGTTTCTTGCCCTTCTTCTCCACAGGAACGTATGCTTTTGAGTGAATACTTTCCGAACGGGTGGTAGAGTCTTAAGTAATCAATAATCTTTTTTTAACTACGGATAAGTGCCTTTTGGTCTATATGAATAAAACACTTTTGATTTTGAATACAATGAATAAACAATCTTTTCACAAAGTTATCATAACGCGCCGCGTTTGGTCATAACGAATAAGAGCCCTAAGACGTTGGCTAATACTAATATTATTGTGTTGTTATTTGTTTTGTGGCGTGGTCTCAGTAAGAGCGAGTTAAAATAATTATAAAGGAATACCGTCACGTATAGACGTGATGTGAGGAATATAGATTCCTCAAATGTGCGTACTTAAAATTGGTAATATATAAATAACACCGTTACGCCTATATTCCCCAGAGGGGGTGGCAGAGGTGTACTGAGTACAACCACGTTTCGCCGACGATGTTAGGTCCCGTGTAATAGGGGGCAAGCCTATTGGGGCACAATTCTAGACCTCGGGCTCATACTGGGTTATTCTAACGGAGAAATCAAGTTTTTCTAACGAAAAACTTCATTTCTCCGACTTAGGATTTGAACCCAGGACCTCCTGATCACCAAGCAATTCGCTTTACCACTAGACCAACGAGGCAGTCGAGAGGTTTAAAAGTACTGTATTTTAAAAATAAAATTAAAATATTGGGCACGCCTATTTTGCTTAAGTGGTGTGTTTTCAAGCAATGTCATTACAAGGAAAAAAAAATAATAATAAAATAACTGTTTAAAAACACGCCTTTATTGCGAAAATGCAACAAAGATCTTACGTAGTTGAACCTTTGGCTTCATCATCAGACCCTAATCACTTTTTGGTTGTAAAGTACTTGTCAATACCAATCCAAAAAGCCTAAACACAAAGGGGGATACGATGTATAGTTCACATGTTTCTATGGCCACACTCTCCGACTTCATCATCAGACCAGCTCCATGGTACCATAATATTGCTTTATCACCAAACTTACATACATATGCCAAATTTCAGCTCAATCAGGTGCAAGTGCTTGCAAAATCTGCTTGAAAAATGGATCACAAGATTTGAACAAACAAGACAGACTGCCTCGTACTGTTTATGTTCTCATACTCCTGACACTAGACCAGTGGCAAAGCGCATCGCTTTGTCATCACGAGTTCCTAGAACGTACAAATGTGGATTTTCTAACGAAAAATTGCCAGTATGAGTCCGAAGTCTAGAAAAGTTCCCGGTATATGGCGATAGGCTCGCCCCCTATTACATGGGACCTAATACCGTCGGCGAAAAGTGGGTGTACTCAGTACACCTCTGCCACCGCCAGCTGGATAATATAGGCGTGACGGCGTTTAAAAATAAAGTAAGTACAAATTTATGCTTATATTTTCCAAGCAGGTGTTGATAAAACTGTACTGCGTACATCCAAATTTCACAGATGATATTAGGATCCGATTTTTGATACAGGGCTGCATATTACCGTTAAACTGGTTGCTTTTTTCGATAGAAAAACGCTTATAACACTGTCGGACTTTGGATTCGAAGCTTGGTCACCGTTATTGTAATGGTTTTCGAGTCTATTGTAAGTACGAGTATGTCTATTTTTTGGCAAGCCGTGCAGCCTAACCCACTTGATAGATTTTAAAATACATGCAGTCGTTAGATTTGCCTTAATGAGAAGTCTATAAGGTATAATATGATATTTGAAATATGCTTCTTCATAAAAATCTTACTATCTATGTAAATAAAAATGAATGCCTAAATGTGTTGCTAAGGCTATTTTTTTTTAATATTCTTTGATATCGAGGAAGGTTCTTATGAGGAAAAAAATGGAAAATTGTATGGGAAAACGTTAAAACCGCATTTTTGTTATTCTCATTCAAACGCGTGCACAGCCGCGGGTAACAGCTAGTAACTATATAAAATTGAAAGTTAATAGCCAATCCTAAACATATTATGAGTTATAATATTTTGTGCAACTATTTGATACAAACTACGAAATAATAGACTAAATAGAAAAAAAAGTTTTTTTTTCAATACAGCTATCTGAATAGGTATATTTGTGCGAACTTTTTTTTAACAATTTAGTTTAGACATGTTTTACAATTTCATATGTTGCGATAAGAGGCACCCCACCTCGACAAATTATTAGGAAGTTGCGGCGTGAATAATATCGGCGTGTAACGGAAAAGGGGGTGTACTCGGGCTTGCAGACACTTCCAGCTAAATTACTTGACAAATACTCCAACTAACGTGCTTACATACCTACCCGTGTGTTTGCCTCATATAATGTTAAAGTAGCGAAGTGACACCACATAAGTGGAGAACAGAAGTTTAATTTATCACGAGGCAGATGGATTTCAAATTCGGATAGTCTTACTTTTAACCGATTTCACAAAGGAGGAGGTTCTATATTCGTCTGTATGTATGTTTCTTTTTATTTCTTTTTTTATATATGTTTACCGATATTACCGCCAATTGTAGACTGATTTTAATGATTTTGCATTGGGTTCAGTATAGCTCCAAGCTCATTAGTATGAGACTTTAGACTTTGAAGATACACCGGGGAACTCCTTAACGACAAAAAATACGAATGTGTAGATTAATATGTTATGCGTATTACGTTAATCCTATAGGTACCCTACTATAGGACTAAGTACAATATTAACAGACTAAAAAAAGGAGCAGGTTCATAATTTGTCGGTGTTTTATTATAACCTCTTTGTTTATAAACCCATTTTGATCATTCTTTTTGCATTCGATTCAGTATAGCTCTAAGGTGGATTTTATTTAATTTTATCGGTATTGGACTTTGAAGATACACCACCGGACCGGACAAAAAGCACGAATGTGCAAATTCAGTTATTATGAGTATTATATCAATCCTGTAAGTACCTTACTTTACAACTAAGAAGAATAATATAATGTAGGTATTTACATATTAATATTTACGTTGGACTGCAGAATAAGCAGTGATAGCCTAGTGGTTAGGCCATTGGGCAGACTGCTGAGTCTGAGGTCTCGGGTTCAAACCCAGGCACGCACCTCTGTCTTTTCGAAAGCATGTGCGTCTAAAAATTAACTATCGCTTGCTTTAACGGTGAAGGAAAACATCGTGAGGAAACTTGCATGCCTACGAGTTTCTCGAAGGTGTGTGAAGTTCGCCAACCCGCACTGGGCCAGCGTGGTTGATTATGGTCTCAACCCGCTCAGTTTGAGGAGGCCTGTGCCCGGTGGGACAGTTTCTTAACAGGGCTAATATTATTATATTATTCACGTTTATTTTATTTTATTTTAATACTTGAGAAAACTTACAGCTAATACAGTGAGTAAGTACAGAACAATAAATAGAATAAGGCCAACTAAAAGTTTCCACTAATAGAATTCCAATAACGCAAGAACGCACTAAAGCAAGGATTATAGTTATACCAGCAATCTCTAAAGACCTGAGTCGAAGAAATGGTTTCACAGTCTTTTTCAATTTAGTGGTACTCGTAGTAAATGGATCAATATCTACTACATGAGACATAGCGTTAAAATATCTGCTTGACCTGACTATGCATGCATTTTGCCTGTAAGCACACTGAACCGTAGGAACATGGAGTAACTTCGGCTTTCTGAGTAGAATTGATGATGTGCGAAATCCAATTTTATTCAATAATTCAGGACAGTCAACTGAATTATTAATTATATTAAATAAATACGCTAGATCAGCCACTCGTCTTCGCTCTTGTAATGGAAGAATGTGAAACTTTTTACAACGAGTAAAATATTTTATCTAAGTGAAACTTTGATCGATATTGTAAGTATCTTAAAAACTTTTTTGAATGTTTTCAAACCTATTTATATATAAATACTATATTTAGGGTCCCAAACTTGTGAGGCGTATTCCAGATGACTGCGGACAAAAGCACAATATAGAATTTTGAAAGTTTTAATGTTCTAAAATTCTGATGAGTCTCAAAATAAAGCCAAGTGCCTTAGATGCTTTGTGCTTGTGTATCATTAATATGAATGTCAGAAAGGAGTTTAGAATCAAACGTAACACCCAGATCTCTGATACTATTTACTCGAGCTATCGTGGTATTAGCTAAGTTATAGCTGTGGATAATTGGAATATGTTTACGTGTGTATGAACAGACATAACATTTTACATCACTTAAAATTGTAAAATTAATAACTTTTAAAAAAAGTGCCGTCTGCTGTAGTCGGTTACTTGACACCGACTTCAAATATTTATTTTTTGCTTTTAGTAGTCGGTTTCCCTTTTTTAAAAGTTATTTTTATTTCTCTATTAAGTTTTATTGTAAGTGTTTTTTCTTAATAAAAAACGTATCCCCACCCTTGGATTTACGCCTGTATAGTGGGTGCGTTTACAAACATGAAAATTCACATACACAAATACCCAGACCGGAACAAATAATTGTAGATCATACAAAGATTTGTCCCGTGCGGGAATCGAACCCGCGACTATTAGACACAGTGGGCGGAACGGCTTAAGCTCTTAACCACTGCGCTAAATCATCCGTCAATAATGGTAGCATGAAAAAATAGGTATAAATCTATCTAAAGCGAACTCTCTCTCTCCATTTATATTCACTCTCTATACTCTCTCCATTTATATATAAATGGAGGAAGTGGTTAAAGATTTACATATCTCTAATTAATTTCTATGGTATCTTACAATAGTTACTTCATCTATCTATCTATCTGTATCTAGTTACTTTATCAACCATGTTTGCTTTAAAAAAAGCAGTAGAAATCCGGAGTCTGAAATTGTTCTCGGTATAGTAATAATAGACCTGCTCCCTATTACTTTTAAACTTAACCTCATTGGCAAAACATGAGTATATAAAGCACACCTCTGCCACGCCCGTTTAAAAAATGTAGGTATTACAGTGTTTATTATCTTTTTCATATTTTAAGTTCTGGTGAGTTGTACTACTGTATATTTCCAGCATATCACAGATCTGTGGTTTCTCTGAAAGTTGCTATGTAATTGAATACAAAATTGTGTACGGGCGGGGGACTGTCAGCGGATATGAATTATTCGATTAATTTATAATACATCGGCAAAGAATATCGATTATCGGCATTGATACCGGAAATTAAAGGAGATGAGGGTGTAGGAAATTATTTTAGAATATTCGCTTTTTGAAGTAAGTGGGTAGGTATAACTTAAAAGATTTAACTTGGGTATCTTTAAATCTAGAGTAATCTATCAGTTTCTCGCGCATCCCCATAAGTACAGAAAATATTAACAAAATCGGTCTAACCGTTTAGGAGGAGAGGAATTTCAAACACACTCACACCGTAACTTTATTAATAAAGATAAGCTATTACTGAGTCAGAGAGCCACATCCTCGACCTTATCGTCACTTTCTACGGGATGAGATAGCGATCAATCGCTGACCTGTCCTCAATAAAAGAGAATGTTGAAACTAATACGGTCTACTTATCATCAGCCGAAAAATAACCACTGTGGGACAAGGATCCAGATAATACTTTCTGCCTTCACCAGGTCATCAATCCATCTCCATCGTCTAGATCATCGTTCCACCTTGTAACCGGCCTGCCAACTCCACGTTTTTTAGTACATGTTATTGCTTTCGCTTCAGGTTGTGTAATAATAAGATTTTTTAGCAAAAATGTCAAAGAAATATCACAATAAAGTTCCGCATGCAACCGATACCAATTTCCCGCGTGACATTCGAGGATCGACAGAAAATGCGATGCATGGATGCGTCCGCCCGGAGCGAGGGCCTTTGTACAATAAAAGAGATTAAACACAAAAGATTCCGCAGAATATGAAGGTATTGAGGAAGGCATATTACAATGAATGAAGCTATATTGTCGCATTGTTGGGCAAATACCTTGTTCAAATCGAGAAGAGAGAAGTTTTACTCCACCACGTGGGCCTAGTTCCGATACCAAAGTAGGTTTATGCCCACCTGATATTAGAACTTACGCTTATACTTGAAAGTCAAGCCAATAATCTTACAAGTCAGCTTAATGATCACTTAAGTGGCACCCGGTACCAATTCAACTTGCTTTTGGCTTAACGTGTTTTTCGAAACACGGAGACTCTTGAAAATAGAAGGCAAAACTTAGTATTTGTTGTTATCTTTACAGATTCCCGGAAAAAGGATCTTAACTATCGGACTGACGGACAAGTGATCCTATAAGGGTTTACTTTAACCGATAGAGGTGTGGCACCCTTATAAATAGCAGTTTTTGAAAATGGTATCAACAATTTGCATGAAACAGCTTTATTTTTGTACCGGCGAATGCTGTCATAGTAACAGTTCTCGTAGGGTCCTACTACCTTCAGATTTTCCACTCTAACCAGGGTTCGGAAAGTCGCCTATACAGTCAAAACATTTTTTTGGCTACACCACCTCTTATCGTTATACCTAAACGAAATAAGACCAATAAGTTATTAAGTTATTCACTAGATGTCGCAATTATATAACTATAACTTGAAGATCGATTTTAATAATAATAAAGATGTTAGTGTCTTTTAAATATGTTAATCTTATTCAACTGAAACTGTGACCAACATCATTATATATTTTATTAGTTAAAGTATTGTTATCAATTATTTTCTACAAAAAAATCGATACAAAGTGTGTATGTGCAGTCTGTGGAATGTTCACTCTAATTAATCTGTGGGACTGTTACAAATGTCCGTCGATTGTTTGTTTGTTGTGCGCGTACGCTTGTAATTATGTGTTTACTGACTGATTTTGATTTAAATTTATCTGCATTTGCGTGGCGGATCTTTATCAACCTAAAACATTTTTGCCCTTGCCTGACATCGAGTTCTAAAACTCCTCCGGACGCTAACCATCCGGTTTTGGTGTTAGTTTTTTCATATTTTGAACCAAAGTGCCACTTGTGATATTTGTGAAATTGAAAATTTTAATTGAATTGATCTATGTAAACGTGTCTCGTAAAAGTAAGTTAGCTGTGAAATAAAAATAAGACATGATTTTGTGAGTTTTAATTTCTGTAGATTTGTTGCTTTTTGTAATAATTAGTTGTATTTTTATGAAGTATTTTATACACCGTCACGCCTATATTCCCCAAGCGGGGGTGGCAGAGGTGTACTGAGTACACTCACTTTTCGCCGACGATGTTAGGTCCCATGTAATAGGGGGCGAGCCTATTGCCATATATCGGGCACAATTCCAGACTCCATATTTTCGACCTAGGATTTGAACCCAGGATCTCGTGATCACCAAGCGATGCGCTTTGCCACTAGACCAACGTTTTATCTTAGCGGATATCTTCGTAAGTTATGCATATATGAATATATATAGCTATACCAACATAGCTAGCTATATATAGGTATGTACTTATAAAAAGTTTCGGAATACTGTTAATAGATGGCGCTACGTGCTGACAGAAATCGTGTTGGCGTAAAAAAGCACTGAGTTGGTTCTCTATTCCCACTATGTTACTCTATGACCCTAACTAAACCTCAAAGTAACACCAATTTCAAGCAACGTTTGTTACGTGCCTAAATAAACTGCGCTCAGCTGTTCCCGGGCTTTTGATATTAAAATGTAAAGTACATACTTGAAACATTCTTCGTTTGTACAAACAGTTCGGGGTCGGCTAGGTCACTGTTATTTTATGCTCAAACGTTGATGGGGCGATGTGCCGGGGGCTTAACTTTGAATAAAATAACGTGTGACTGTGGCTTATTTAAGCGTTTAGAGAAACCATTGTTTTGAGAGATGTGATGGAAAGAAAATAAAAAAAAACTTTTCATGCCTATATTTGGATTGCCGGTTTGTTCCAGTGGTTAAAAGCTTCGCTCCGCCCAGTGGATCGAGTATTCGCAGGTTTGATTCCCGCACAGGACGAATCTTTGTGTAACACACAAACATTTGTCTTGGTCTGGATGTTTGTGTATATGAATGAAATGTTTGTAAACGCACCCACGATACAGGAATAATTCCTAGTGTAGGGCTACGTTTTATCCCAAAAAGGAAAAAAATAAATTATGATGATATACTAAGTACACTCACTTTTCGCAACGATGTTTGATCCCATGTAATAGGGGGGGGGGGGGGGGGGGGGAGCCTATTGCCAACATAGCGGATAAAATGCCAGACTCCGGACTGAATTCTGATCACTACCCGTATAATTCGCCACTAGGCCAACAAGGAAGTCATAATAGAAAGAAAGGATATTTTTTGCCTGACATACTGGAAGAAACAATAATTGCATAGATAATACAGGTACTAGCACGTGTCATAGAAGGAGGCTTATGGAAGTGGCGTCTCGGGTGATAACACATAAATCCATCATCACCCCTATAACAATCCCGAAGTAAAAGGAGACTGTCCATTATACACATTGCCAATGATGAAGGCGGCATCGATCAAATTTAGGTAGATACACGCTCGTTGCATGGACAGTAGCACCACCAAAAGGAGACTGTGCATTACACAAATTGCCAATGATGCTAGGTACCAATTTAATAAAGGGCGACATCGATCAAATAAAGGTAGATACATGCTCCAAACACCAACTAAATGCAGGCAGAAGTGGACGGTACTAAAAAATTAATATGCTTCCGCTTTTTTGCAAATAAATCTTTAAGTGATACGAAATAGGTGCAATTTGCTATAATTTTTGTTTATATCATAACTACTCACTAGGCATTGGGGAAGTTTTTTAGTATAACTTTTGAACGGGAACGTGTATCTTGTTATGATATATCGACGAAGGGCGAGCTTATTACCGAGCACAATTCAAGACGTAAGACTACTACTAAAAATTTTGGAAATCTGTTGTTTTTTTATTTTAATGAGGCGGAATGATGGCAGATGGACCAAGGTGGAGTGTGGCGACCCAGAATGAAGGCTTAAAGGCAGACTAACAGGCAGACGGAACGATGAAATTGTGAAAGTGTGCGGCAAATTGTGTAATAGACTAGCACAGGACCGGAACGAATGGCGTGATAGAGGAGAGGCCTATACTCAGCAATGGGTAGATATAGGCTGATTATTATTTTGACTCGTTGATAGTTTCGTTGGTGTGGTGGCAAAGAGCATCGCTTTGTGATCACGAGGTCTTGGGTTCGAAGCCTAGGTCGGACAAATGTAGTTTTTCTAACAAAAAACTTCTCAGTATGAGTCCAAAGTCTGGAATTGTGTCTTAGTAGTCTGCCCGGTATAAGGCAATAAGGGGGGGCAAGGCTTGCCCCCTATTACGTGGAACCTAACATCGTCGACCAAAAGTTACGATTGGGGAAGGTAGGCGTGACGGTGTGGTATTATTATTTTTTAGTATTCTGTTATCAGCCTGATATTGACAAAAATGCTGTAAAATGCGAGGCCAGTTACCAGAAAAGATTAACCGTTAGTCCTGAAATTCGCAACGTTGCAATAAAAAATCGAATACAATTTTTGGCAAAAGGGCACATTTTAACCAAATGACCCCTTCGCGAGTTCCCTTTGTACATCTTATTATCATAATACTGTATGTTAAAGCGGTTTGGGTCAAAAGGGTTAACAATCAAAGATTGGGTTCGATTTCACTGGCTACTTTATTGTGAAGCCAAGATAACTGTTCCAAAATAAGCTTTATGTAGATAGATAAGAAGTTTATTTGCAACAAAAGGACACACAATAATAAATATTTTTCCAAAAATACAAAAATATTATGCAGTACAGTTTAAAGTATACATTTATTGTAGTTCGTGTGTCACAGAGGTACAAAAGGGCCACAGCTGAGCGCAGCATTTGTTTGAGGAGCAAAACGCTGATGTTCAGCTGCAGCCATAAAATTTACGCGAGAAACTCCTGCAGCGGTACAGACATGAATCAATAAATTGTTGATAAAATATTTGTATAAAAAGAAGATTATGCCGCCGATTATCGGCGGAAACAAAATGTGGGGGTTAAATTATTATTTTTAGACTGCCTCGTTAGTCTGGTGGCAAAGCGCATCGCTTTGTGATCACGAGGTCCTGGGCTCAAATCCTAGGTCGGACAAATGTAGTTTTTCTAACGAAAGATTCACAGTATGAGTACGGAGTCTGGAATTGTGCCCGGTATATGGCAATAGGCTCGCCCCCTATTACATGGGACCTAACATCGTCGGCGAAACGTGGGTGTACTCAGTACACCTCTGCCACCTCCTCTGGGGAATATAGCGTGACGGTGTTTTTTTTTTAAATTATTATTGAAATATAGAACAGAGTTCGCAATACCGTAGATAGCGCGTGGTGTTGGTATGAAAGAAGGTAATGCCATTCTTATGATTAGTATAATTTAATTTAGACTCACCTGATACAACATTGTCCTATTTTGTAATTTTTACACACACACACACACACACTACATTGTCCTCCTATAGACAAAATTGTAAAAATACTATTTTAAAAGAGCAAGTGGTAGAGTCTTTGTTACTTTTCTGACGATTCATAAATACTATAATGGTTTACATGAATAAAAATACCCTGATTCTGATAATAGTGGAAGGATGAGAAAGGGCATGCTCCAGTGGTTCAGACATATAGCAAGAATGTCAGGGGAAAGAATGACAGAACAGAGTTTTTTGTTTATTTGGTAAACAAACAACACCACAATAACATCCTGCATCCACATCGTTTACCATACACCTTCACGCCTTTATTACCCAAGTGGGGTTGGCAGAGGTATACTCTGTTTACCCACTTTTCCCGACGATGTTAGGTCCTATGTAATAGGGAGCGAGCCTATTATCATATACCAGGTAGAATTGAAGATTTCGGACTGATACGGGTGGTTTATCGACAGAAAAACTACATTTGTCCGACCTAGGATTTAAATCTAGGAACTCGTGATTGCAAACTACATTATTCGCCACTAGATCAACGAGGCAGTTAACACAGAAATGGTAAAAGTCGTAGCTACTGGTTGAAAGCCGTATAAAAATATTGAACCACGGCAAATACACAGCATACACTATATACCCACAACGCAATGGAACAGCATTAAGGTTTCGCCAATTTGCTGAAGCAACGCAACGGGAGCGCGACGGTGGCGCGATCTGATGAGTTGTAATGTACTGAAATATTCGGCAGACGCCACACAGCGCAGCCGGCTAGACCAAAAACGTCACGAAGTGCCGCCGTCACGCCCGACCCATGCCCGGCATGCTTACAAACGAAAAACGGCGGGAGCTAGACACCAATACGCGTGCGAGCGGGACGCTAGTGTTGAGCGTCTGCTTGACCAGCGTCACGTCGCGCCCGCAGTGTGACGTACGCGCTGCGCTGCCGACCGCCAGCCGAGCGTCGGCCGAACTCGTCCGTACTGCTTTGTCAGCTATTTGACCAAACCTTTAAGGTTCCCTCCCATACACCAGCCAGAAGAATACGGCCAGTGATACAATGTAAAGGTAGAAGGATATCATTATTATCATCAATAAGCCTGCAGCAGTGCACTGCTGGACATAGACCTCTCCAATTGCACGCCACTGAGTACGATCCTCGGCTACTCTCATCCAATTTCTACTAGCTGCACTACGAAAATCATCGCTCCACCTAGCCTGAGGGCGTTCTGCACTATGGCAGTCCGTGATTTCCACTCCAGAACTCGTTTATCCCCGCGTTATATATAGCTACCGTGAAAGATCTAGTCCATCTTACCATAATTAAATAAACCCTATGTTATCTGATAGACGTTACCGGCTAGTGAGTGTGAGACTAAATATGAGAGTGGGCAAGGCGTGAGTAATTAAGGGGGCAAGGACCCTCCCTGCTTTCCTGGTATATATTGTTTTAGTGAGTTTAATCGCTTCGTTTTATTTTGCTACAGCGCTAACCTGGCGCTCGGAATGGCATACTGAAAATGATTGTTGACAGACAGGACTTTCCTAACCAAAAACATTGGGTGAAGGTTGTTATGGGTGCATGTAAATAAACTACCTACCTGTAATGGCATACGGAGACGAAACGTGGCCACTCACTGTGCGGCTTGTCCACCAGTTCAAGATCGCTCAACGAGCTATGGAAAGAGCTATGCTCGGAGTTTCTCTTAGGGATCGAATCCGGAACGAAATTATTCGTCAGAGAACCAAGGTTACCGACATAGCTCAGCGAATTAGCAAGCTGAAGTGGCAGTGGGCAGGTCACATATGCCGCAGAACCGATGGCCGTTGGGGCAGACTGGTTCTTGAGTGGAGACCGCGTGTCGGCAAACGTAGTGTAGGGCGCCCTGTAGCTAGGTGGGGCGACGATATTCGTAAGGCAGCGGGCAGGGATTGGAGAAGGAGAGCTGAAGATCGAGCTCAGTGGCGTGCCATGGGAGAGGCCTACGTCCAGCAGTGGACTGACACGGGCTGATGATGATGATGATGTAAATAAACATCTAATGTCACGTCTGTCTTCCCAGAAGGTTACAGATCAACTTATGGCGCACCCAAAATTAGCTGTTCGAAAGTAGTCATAGGCAATTGCTTAATACAGTACTATCAATACTAACGTAGCGTATAAGCAAAGCTGTTACTAACTCATCGCTAACAACTCGTATGGACTGAACAAGTCTGAAATAAAGTTATTTTATTTTATTGACGTTTTTCCTTAAATATTATTGAAAATGTTAATGCTCTGCCTCGCATCCAATTTCTGCCGCGCTGCGAAGATCATCGCTTTACCTAGCCTAAGGGCATCCTACATTACGTTTGCCAGTCCGTGATCTCCACTGAAGCATATTTTTACCCCAGTGGTTACTGGTTAAGTGGGAGGATATAGCTACCAAGAAAGATCTAATCGATCTTAATATGATCAAATAAACCTTGTATTATCTGATGGACAAGTCAAGAATCTCCGTAACCGGCGTGTTTGTATAAAACGAAATATGAGAGCGGAGAAGGCGAGAGGGGTTTGTGGGGAAAGGTCCTGCACTCTCTCTCTCTCTCTCTCTCTCAGCCTTCCTTGCAAATTTGGTAAACAATTTTCAGTGATTTCATTTTTTTTATTTATTTATTATAAGATTACAAGATCCAATATCTGCTGAATAATCGCTTCATTTTATTTCTTTACATATTAATGAAAATGCATAGTCCCTACTTACCCCGCAAAGGATATGGCGTGATGATATATATACAGAAAAAAATTACAAATTTCTATATAGAAAAGTTGTAGTTACCAAGTGATGTCTTGGCCTTTAACGTATGCGACGGAAATTGCGATTTTAAGTACGATTTCTGTACAAGGAAGCAAGAAGTCTGTAAGGAAAGAGCTCCTTGGAACTCTGTATCTACCTTCCCTGCAAGTGGTAGTAGAAGTCATAATTAAGAAATTCTGTAAGCTGTGTAAATTTGTTTACCGAAGTACCCTATAATAATAATATTAGCCCTGTTAAGAAACTGTCCCGCCATTGGTCACAGGCCTCCTCTTAACCTGAGAGGGTTTAGGCCATACTCTACTACGCTGGCCCAGTGCGGGTTGGCGAGGTTGACTCCTTCGAGAAACTTTTAGGCATGCAGGTTTTCTCACGATATTTTCCTTCACCGTTAAAGCAAGTAATAGTAAATTTTTAATACGCACATGCTTTTCAGAGGTTCCTGCCTGGGTTTGAACCCGAGACCTCTGACTTTGCAGTCCAACGGCTTAACCACTAGTCTATCACTGCAATAAAAATTGAGTATAGGGTACTTTGGTTAACATCATGATGTTTCCATAGATGTAACCTAGGGTAGACCAATTATGGATCCTGCTGGGCACGATTTATCAGCTAAAAACGGGCTATTATTACTCTACTTTTATACTTATACCCTTCTATTCGTCCATTTTTCATTTTCAGTCGTCCGTAAAATCTAAAATCAAGCTAATCCCGACATTATTTATTTGACTTTACATTATAATACGCCGGCCTAATCGCACCCATTTTATATTTTCCAACGCATTAATATACCCGGATCGATAAAACCCGGGTTGATAATACCCGGGCTCGGTCCGGTACATTTTAATTGTCATTACCAGGCTTATACCCGGATTATCAAGAAGCACGATTAACATTCTTCCGTAATTCTTCTGTTGCGAGTTACATTTTGTTCTTAATTAAAGACTTTGTAATTTCTACAGTATTGGTTACGTTTATAAATAGCGTTGTTGTATTTATGATTTAGATATAACCCTCCTCTTGGGACAGTCGGATAAGAACTGTCCAGCGTGATAATATAAGCCGCAGTCAACAGGGCCTATAAAGTTTAGAGTTTATAAAATGTGTAACATTAATAACGTAAGACCCAGACACCCCAGTTAGATTTTTGCTTCAAAATTTCAATACAGAGATCAAAGTTCCAGTTTTAAAGTGTTACTTACCATTTTTTAAGAACTTCGATACCCAATTTAACTACAAAACGTGGCACACTGAGGAATAAATTTAGGAATGCAATTCAAATCGTTGTCCCGCTTTTAAATATGATTAAACGTATTTAAATCAGCACATTGAGGAACATTAGAAATGAGATACAGAAATTTTAGTTAATTAAAGTATTAAAGAAATGTAATATAAAAATAGTTGGTCGATTCACTACCCGATTTATAACTAACTTTTACTACATTTTATGTTACATGTGGTATAGCCCCCCAAAAAAAAAGAAAGAAAATAATTTATTTACTACTACAATAAAGGCACGGTGTATATAATTACAAGTTATATTGATTTGTTTGCTGCGGTATTGAAAGGCTACAACTCCTAGATGCCTCGTTTGAAACAGCTTGGCGCTGATTTTCCGTTGCACCCGTTATGATACGAGGTAGCAGTTTGAAAGACACAGTTTAATAGTATATAGAGAATCTATCTATATCATCACGCCAGATCCCTTGCGGGGTAGGCAGAGAGTACAAATTTCCAACAGGTTCTTTCCTTACATACCTCTCTGGCTTCCTCCACTCTCATAGTTCGTCTCATGCTCTCTCGCCGGTTACGGAGACTCTTGAATTATAGAGAATAGAGACTATACAGAGAAGATAAAGGTAAATAAATATCAAGTTTGCCCTACTTTCTGACCTGAGCCTATTCAAATAACTGCACAATAAAGATTTTCCAGGTTTCGAGTCTCACCAGGAGACTTGGAGAAGCCTAAAAAATGGACCGATGAACCCGGTAAAGGTCGCAAATGACTGGGATAGAATAGCATAAACTACGGACGGACAATTTGGTGCAGTGATAAAGCGCTCAAGCCGCTCCGCTCACTGCATTGAAGAGTCGCGGGTTCGATTCCCGCACGGGACCACTCTTTGTGTTCCAAATATTTTACGGTCTGGGCGTACCCACGACACATGAATAAATCCTACGTTCTGATTAAAATAAAAAAACGAAAGAGGCTTATAGGCGAAGGAGGCTTTTTGATCATCATCCTCAGCATTCTTTAACCCATCATCATGGCGGTCTTTAAGGAGACCTTAATCCTGCAATTTTTCAGCAGATGATAAAATTTCTCGGTTCCACACGAATGGCGTTTCACGAAGAAACCTACAGATGTAATTGGGCATACAAAAAAAAAATGTATCGGCATATCAATATTTTTAATAAAATAATCGACGACAAGTTGATATTTTGCTATCTAAGTATATTATCACGCCAGATCTCTTGCGGGGTAGGCAGAGAGTACAGTTGAGTTCTTATTATAGTTTATTTTTTCAAGTACCAATTTCAATTTCTTATGCAACCCAGGCACGTTCCTAAATCATACATTGGAATAATAACCTTTTTTGTTATTTTTTTATATATTGACATATCGATTAATAGATATTTTCTGCCTTTATCATCGATAGAATCGTTAGGTAGAGAGTACAGAGTTCCAACGGGTTCTTTCATCAATAGATGTTGATACTTTTTATAAATATTGATACGTTATTTATCGATATGGCTTTATCATTTGAACCCTACCTAATGATCGTGTTTTACAGCATGTCCGATGTTTGACGTCATTTTACATCCACCAGCTGTGTAAACGACAAAAAACGTGACAATTCTTCGCAAACAGTTGGTAATACTGGCAACAAAGGATAATCGTCATATCGCCAAAAGTATTGTTTAAAGAAAAAAATAATCGGTAACACTGACAATATGATGCAAATAATGATATAGCGTGACAACGATCTTCTGACGCGTGGATGACATTGGCAGGGGACGTTCATGTTAAATTAGGGTAATTATTTAGTTTTTGTTTTCTAATTTCAGGGAAATATTTCGACAGGTGGGTCAGCACGGACACTGAATTTCATAGCAAGTGGCAACTTTGCGACGGTCATAAGGTGACATTTCACTTGACGATAGCGTTAGTTGCGATTTGGCCGCGGGCCAAAAGAACCTTGTATGAATATAGTCAACATATCGCCAGAAGTTTAAGTAAGAAAAAAAATATATTGCCCGAGGTCATTCTTGTGCCGTGGATGCTTTTAAAAACATGAAAATCTCTCATAAATATCCAGGAAATTGATATTTGCCCAGAGATTTCTTTTAAAACATAGCCTTACTACTTAGCCTACTATGATGACTTTTATTGAAAATTATTGGTCATAAAGCACGTCATTAATGTAAACAAATGTCAAAGCGTAGCGTGTTGTGCCAAACGAGTTTGAAGTACTGCTCCTTTTGTAGACTTTTTCTGACTGCACTCTGGGGTCTGGGATTGGTCATGCTTACTAAAAAGTCTATGCTTGCAGTGGCTATTTGGTGCGGGTCACTTCCTTCCCTCTAATATGGTCAAGGGAGGTGACGGCTGCTCAAGTAGTCGTACTCGTGAACGGGTGCTGCTTCAGGAGACAGGTCCATCCAGAATCCTCTAGCTTTTCATTTCATATTTCATTCTTTTCATATTGTATCTTTAAAAATACTCTTATATCTCGGTTGTAAGGCATCACACTGGAGCTGAATCGCATAAATGATTTTGTATAATATAAAAATATATGTACATATACAGAAATGATGAAAAAAATGAATGGAGAATTAGACAAAAAAGTTAAGCCCGCTGAGTTTCTCGCAGGATCTTCTTAGTGGAGGCCGCGCCCCGATCCGTTGGTAGATTAGTAAGTTAAAAAAAATGTAAATATGACACTTTATAAACACCCCCGCAGCGTTTATGCTAAATAAACGATATGAGTTTGAGTTTGCCTCATTCCAGAAATTACTCCTACATAGTGGGTGCGTTCACAAATTTAAAAATCACATACTCAAACACCGTACCATACATTTGTGAATCAATCAATGAATTGTTTAGTCTCGTTGATCTAGAGACGAATAATGGGCTTCGCAATCACGAGGTCCCGGATAAATGTTATTTTTCAGGCCGGAGTCTAGAAATAGGCTCGCCCCCTACATGGGACCTAGTGGCCATAATCCACAGAGTACTAACTCTCGCACTTTAATATACATATAGTATACGTGATAGAACCTCTGAACAACTATTGAACAGTAAGGCTTTATCACCCTTTACTGGACAGTATAGGTTGATAAGACAATTTTAAGAAAATTGTGGCTTAGATCCTTTTATCAACGAAACTATGCTATGATTAAACTATGTTATTGTCAGGAGTCTCCGTAACCGGCGAGCGGGTATGAGACGAACTATGAGAGTGGAGGAACCCAGAGAGTTCTGTTAGAAAAGAACCTGTTGGGAACTCAAACGTAAATAATTCATTTTGTATAAGCCATGCGGGGGCGCTTACAAATAGTCAATTTACATTTTTTTCACATTTAAAATCTTATTTGACTACTAATCTACCACCGGATCGGAACGCGGGCTCCACAGAGAAGATCCGGCGAAGAAACTCAGCGGGCTTGTCTTTTTATTTACTTCTCCTTCTTTTTTTTCTTTTCTTTTTTATAATCATAATGTGTGGACACAATGTTTAGGTTACAATTAAATAGTTTATGACCTAGCTCCAGTTGATGCCTTACGATCGAGATATGAATCTAATGATTTTATCTGTAAAGAGGAACTCTGTACTCTCTCCCTGCACCACAAGGGCTCTGGCGTGATGATATAAATAGATAGATGTTAGAGTGCACATAGTACACTCATGCCGAGGTGTATTTCGGCAAACTGTGAAAAATTGGCCGCCATTTTAAGTTTAATTTAATTAAAATGGATCCTTATGGACTAATTACTATTTATTTTATAATCGATAATCGATTTTGTTAATTAAGTACGTGTTTCGGATTCTCAATTAAGACATTCAAATATTGGTATAGAATAGGTATTTTAATTACATTTTTATAAGCTTTTATTTAACTTGCAACGTTCGTATATCTGTCTGTCTTTCCGGTTCAAATCTTGTGATCCATTTTTCAAGAACTGGCGAGTATCCGATTGAGCTATAATTTGGTATATGTATGTAAGTTCAGTGCTAATGGTACCACTAATATGGTGCCATAGTGCTGATCTGATGATGGAGACGGAAGATGGCCACAGGAACATATGAAATATACAACGCAACTCTTTCGTGTTTAGGTTTATTAGATTGGTATTGACAAGTAATATACAACCAGCTAGTGTTCAGAGTCTGATGAAGTAGCTGAAAGGTGGCAAATAAAACCACCCAACTACTCAATTTAACCCCGCCGTGCTTAGGCTTTTTGGATTTGTCATGGCGAGTACTTTAGACTCGTAAGGTATCCGTAATGTTCCTGACATCCGTCACCAAAAACGTATCACCGTTCCTGCTACCATGGATCGCGTCGCGACCATAAAGACCGTATATAACCTTTTAGGCGTGCAGATTTCTTCACAATGTTTTCCTTCACCGTTAAAGCAAGTAAATTTTTAAATCGCACATGCTTTTGAAAAGACAAGGGTACGTGCCTGGGTTTTAACCCGAGACCTCTGACTTTGCAGTCCAATGGTCTAAGCACTGGGCTATCACTGCTTTTTTGTTGATAAAAAGGTATTTTTAAATTAAAATCATTATATTATCATTATTACCAACCGAAAGACGTCAACAACAGAACACAGGCTCTCGCACGGATCCTCATGACGAACGGCTCTACGCCGTACGCATCACATTGACTTTATAAACATAGACAGAGGTGTACTTCGCACGCCCACATTATGCTGACGAAGTTCCTAATACAAGATAATTTTCACCATACATCTATCTATCTATCTATAACCTCACGCCAGATCCCTTGCGGGGTAGGCAGAGAGTACAGAGTTCCAACAGGTTCTTTCCTTACATACCTCTCTGGCTTCCTCGACTCTCATAGTTCGACCATACATAGATGTCTATTTATTTCATTTTTTTTTTCTAAGAAAAGGAATGATACAAATCTTAAATAAAAAAATAAAATTAACACCGTCACGCCTATATTCTCCAAGCAGGGGTGGCAGAGGTGTACTGAGTACACCCAGTTTTTGCCATATACACTTATTGCCATATACCTGGCATAATTTCAAATTCCGGACTCAAATTGGAAATATTTCGTTAGAAAAACGACATTAGCCCCACCAAAGGATTTATTCCTGTGTCGTGGGTGCGTTTACAGACGTAAAAATTCGAAACTTATAATCGTGGGTTATACAAAGATTTGTCCCGTGCGGGAATCGAACCCGCGACTATTCGACCCAGTGGGCGGAGCGGCTTAAGCTCTTAACCACTGCGCTAAATCCTCTATCGTATCTGATGAGATAATGCTGATAGAATGAAATAAATCATTTATGAATGGATCTAAAAGTATGCGGGTTTGATCTCGGTCTTGTACGGTCGGGAACATAAGTCGCTTAACACTTCAAAGCTTGTATTAAACGTACGCTTAGCAAGCAAGCTTATTATACGCTAGATGATTATTTAAAATACAAAAATACTTTTTTTTTTAAAAAAAAAAACGTTGCCCCACACTAGGATTAATTCCTGTGTCGTGGGTGCGTTTACAAACATGAAAATTCACATACACAAATACCCAGACCAGAACAAATAATTGTGGATCACACAAAGATTTGTTCCGTGCGGGAATCGAACCCGCGACTATTAGACACAGTGGGCGGGGCGGGCTAAGCCCTTAACCACGGCGCTAAATCGTCCGTCAAATAAGTTGGATAAGGGCTGTTCCAGCTCCACTTGATTGAATATGGACAACTTGTTTAGCTATTATTATTTAATATTCCCTCTCTTCCTTATATTAATTGAGTAAAATGTATCTTTTTTTCTCATTTCTTTCTCTGTAAATGAGGGAACCATGTAGCCATTCACATGAATAGTATAATTTGTATAATTTAACTTAGACCCACCTGATAGACCAGCCGTCATCGTTCTCCCATATCCCACAACAAAATGTAGATGGAAAAAGAAAATGTAAAAATACTATTTTAAAAGAGTAACCGTGGAGTTTCTTGCCCTTCTTTTCCAAAAGAATGACATTCCGAAGTGGTGGTAGACTCTTCGTTACTTTTCTGACGATTCATAAATACTGTAATGGTTTGAATAAAAAATATTCTGATTCTGATTCTTAACATTCTCAGATTTTTAAGCCGCATGTACGATTTTGTTTTGCATCAAATCCATTAAATAACGCAAGACCTCTGACACCCCGATTAGATAATTGCTTCATAAATACAAAACGAAAACCAAATTTCCGAATTTAAAGGTTTTTACTCTTTTTTAACCGTCTTCAAAAAAGGAGGAGGTTCTCAATTCGTCTGTATGTATGTTACGCGATCATTCCGCCAATTATGAATCGATTATGATTCTTTTTGCATTGGGATTAGTATAGCTCCAAGGTGGTCCCATTTTAATTTCATCGGTATTGAACCTTGGACTTTGAAGATACACCAGGGAATTCCTTAATGACAAACAATACTAATGCGTAGATTGAAATATTATGGGTATAACGTCAATCTTATAGGTACACTGCCATAAAACTAATCAAATATTAACCGACTTCAAAAATGGAGGAGGTTGATAATTCGTCCGTGTTTTTTATGACGTCTTTATTTATGAACTGATTTTGATGATTATTTTTGCGTTGGGTTTAGTATAGTTTCGAGGTGGACCCATTTTAATGAAATCGGTATTGTTCTTTGGAGTTTGACCAGGGGACTCCTTAACGGCGAACAGCACGAATGTATAGGTTCCGTTATTATGGTAATTATATCAATTCTTTAAGTACCTCACTGTAGAACTATAAGTAAATAATTCACTCGTCACTTACTTGACTTAAGGAAACCGTCGTGAAGAAACCTACACGCCAAAACCAGAGAAATTCAACAAGCTTGCCTATTAAAACAAACCTCCGTAGTTGTTAGAGTGCTCTGTTATAAACGTATCTATTAATTATTAAGGTAATAAAAAGAAAAAATAATGCACTGGAACTGGGTGTACTTTGTACGCCTATGCCTAATGGGATAACTTAAAAAAAGCAACACTGCAAAAGTTGGCGTACTTATACAAAACTTAAATAATTCTTTTTGCATATACCCTGCGGGAGTACTTACAAATTGTTAGTTTACATTTTTTTCCTAATCTAACTATTGAGCTGGATCAGAACGCGACCTCCACTGAGAAGATATTTCTAAAGAGTAAGTGTCTAAAGGATTCCATATGGACTATTCCTTACAAGCAGCACCCGTTCATGAGTATGACTGCTGGAACAGCCATCACTCCCCTCGACCATATTAGAGGGAAGGACGAACCCGCGCCATATAGCCACCGCAAGCAAAGACATTATAGTGAGCATGATCAAACCAGAACCCCAAAGACGCTGGTCAGGATGTGTCTTTAAAGCATCAATACCCCAAGCTCGTTAGGCACAACACGCTACGTACGTAACGACAGCGTAAATCGTTATCAGTATAGCTTAAATACAACCATTGTTATCAATTTAACTAAATGAGTTTCCATGTTCCCGTGATAATATGGCGTTAATTACTAGAGAGCAGGGATTAATTAGAACCTAATTAAAATGAGTAATTAAAGATTATTTGGTTTAATTAAACGCTTTGTAGACACGTTTTACTGCAAATTAAATCTTCAAAAACATCGTATCTGGGGTGGCACGTGTACTGTGTACACTCATTTCGCCGAAGATATAAGGTCCCATAATGGCGGTACCTAAATTCCATCTCTGAATATAATAATAATTTATATATATATATATATATATATATACACTATCGATGTAGAACCCAATTCTACAATTTTTGGCTTTCGTGTTTGTTTGTCTGTCTGTCTGTCAAAGGGTATGAACCATCATCACGTAAAAACTACCGGGCGGATTTTGATAAAACTTTTCCTACGTATACCTTACAATACTGGCTAACATGTTGTATAGTATTTATTCCGGAAAATCAAATGGTTTCTCCAGAAAATATGGAAATAAGCGAAACATTGGACTTCTAAAAAGACACTTTACTCCAAACCTGTTTGATGGATTTTAATAAATTTATGTGTAATTATAGCCTGTACTAAAGATCTTAACTCTGTATACCTATAATTTCGAAAAACCTAACAGTTTCTGAGGAACGTACAAAAAAGTCGATTATGATAAATCATTCATTGTTCCAAAACTACTCTTCAGATGTCAGTGAAGCTTAGCACGGAGATACTTCATATGATAGACAATATAGTTAATATTTATGTTTTCAGGAAATCAAACGTTTTGTCGGGAAACGTAGAGCATCTATATCTATACATAACATATATAATAAACTGTAAGGAAGTCGTATCTGTACATGGAATATTTTAGGAAATAACTCAGGAATATCATTCTATCGATTTAGAAGCCAATTCTACAATTTTTGGCTTTCGTGTCTGTTTGTCTGTCTATCCAAGGGTATAAACCATCATCACGCAAACTACCAGGCGGATTTTAATGAAACTTTGCATGCGTATACCTTAAAATGTTGTGTAATTGTAGCCTGTACTAGAGATCACGACTCTGTATACTTATAGTTTAGAAAAAATTTAACAGTATCCGAGGAAAGAAGAAGTAAGTCGATTTTGATAAATCATTCATTGTTCCAATACAACTTAGCTAATAGATTGTTGCGGGATGAACCATAAAACTTTATTACTGTTTGTCCCGAACTGCAATGTTACGATGTAAAATATGTGATTTTGCCTACACATGAATTTATTCATGAATTGATATTGGACTCAGTTTCTTTTCAGTGGTTAAAAGCACTTACTCGAAATTTTTCATACACGTTTGATTTAAACACTCAAACATAGTTTCGTGCACGAACCGAAGATGCATTTAGGATTGTTTCTTCTGGAGTGAACTCTAACGAGAAGACTACCACAAAATGTACTGAGAAAACTTTGCTACATACTTAGCTGGCAATGTGCAGTTTTTTAACCGACTTCAAAAAGGAGGAGGTTCTATATTCATCCGTATGTATGCTTTTTTATGTATGTTCACCGATATTTCCGTCAGTTGTGGACCGATTTTGATGATTCTTTTTGTATTGAGTTCAGTATAGCTTCAAGTTAGTCCCGTTTTAATTTCATTGGTATTGGACCTTGGACTTTGAAGATACACCAGGGAACTCCTTAACGACAAACAAAAGGAATGTGCAAATTGAGATATTATGGGTATTACGTTATTCCTATAGGTACCCCATAATAAAACTAAGCAGAATGTTAACCGACTGCAAAAAAGGAGGAGTTTCATAATGCGTCTGTGTTTTTTTATAACTTATTTGCTTGTGAACCGATTTGGATGATACTTTTTCCGCTGGATTCAATATAGTTTCAAGATGGTCCCATTTTAATTTCATTAGTAGTGGACCTTGGGCTTTGAAGATACACCAGGGAACTTCTTAACGATAAACAAAACGAATGCGTAGATTGAGATATTATGGGTATTAAGTCAATACTATAGAATTAAGCAGAATGTTAACCGACTTCAAAAAAGGGGGAGGTTCATAATTCTTCTGTGTTTTTTTTGTAATTTCTTTGATTATAACTGATTTTGATGATCTTTTTTTGCATTTGGTATAGCACAGCTCCGTAACGGTTGAATTTAAATTTTATTGGTATTGGACATTGGGCTTTGAAGGTACACCAGGGGTCTCCTTGTAAAAATCTCCGTCGTGAAAATTCAGTTATTATGAGTTTTATATCACTCTTACTGTAGAACTAAATTGGAGTAATATAAATGAGGTATATAAATAATAATAATAAATTCACTCATTACTTAAAATTGTAAAATAAAAAACTTTTCAAAAAAGGGAACCCTACTTTAAAAAGCTAAAAATAAATATTTGAAGTCGGTGCCAAGTAACTGACTGCACCAACCGGCACCGACTTCAAATATTTATTTTTTGGTTTTTTTTATTTTTAAGTTTTAGATATTATCACGCTAGATTATAATCTTTGACAGGGCAGGTAGAGAAGATTTAAATCAGAAATATTTTACCCATCATTTTAAAATAAATGGATAAACTGATAATCCTTCTTAAAAAGGAAAGTATTGTATATGTTTTTTTATGAGACGGCGTTAGTGTTGTGTGTTGAAAAAGATCGCGCTATAGTTTAGTTTATATTTTACAAAGACCACCCGTGCGGGCTAAGACTGAACCCAGTGATAGAGATAGTTGATAGAGAAATAAGTCTAGTGGAAAAAAAAAACACACCTTCACGCCTATATTCCCCAGAGGGGGTGGCAGAGATGTACTGAGTACACCCACGTTTCGCCGACGATGTTAGGTCCCATGTAATAGGGGGCGAGCCAATTGCCATATAACGGGCACAATTCCAGACTCCGGACTCATACTGGGAATTTTTCGTTAGAAAAACTACATTTGCCCGACCTAGGATTTGAACCCAGGACCTCGTGATCACAAAGCGATGCGCTTTGCCACCAGACCAACGAGGCAAGTCTAGTGGAAGTTAACAAAATATACAATACATATATTCACTACACGGTTCTCCCGGGATATCTAGCTGCTATTTCGTCATATTAGAATAGCTAAACGAATTTAATTGAAACTTTATATGAAGGTATCTTACATCGTAAAATAAAACAGTACACTTTTTATCTCTAAAAATAGCACGACTTCTGCGGAATATCTATTATTACTATACTATACTAAAACGGCTGAACAGATTATAAAGAAACTTAATATGAAAGAAACCACATAGGTATACAATGCGAAAGTGGAAGGACGTAGAACACGTCACGCCTATATTCCCCAAGCAGGGGTGGCAGAGGTGTACTGAGTACACCCACGTTTCGCCGACGATGTTAGGTCTTGTGTAATAGGGGGCGAGCCTATTGCCATATACCGGGCACAATTCCAGACTCCGGGCTCGTATTGGGAAGTTTTCGCTAGAAAAACTACACTTGGACCTAGGATTTGAACCCAGGACCTCGTGTTCACAAAGCGATGCGCTTTGCCACTAGACCAACTGCAAGGGATCTGACATGAAGATATAGATTATTAGATAGTATCAAAGTATCTTAAGTCGTGAAATGATAAAAAAAAAAATGAAATAGATAACTCTGTTTATTTACTAAGTGGTATAAAAACTCACACCAATATGCATTTGGTGGGTTTTTACCAGCCTGCATGTAGGCCCAAAGATATTAATCATATTTTGGCTAAAGAAAAGCCTGGCAATCTATCGATTTCCCTCTTCCTCTTCACAGGTGACTGGAAGCCTGGAGAGCGGCCGCAATTGTTCAACAATAAAAAATTACTGATATTTAAGTTGACATTATAAATGCTTTTGCAAAACAAAGACGACTCGATTTAAGCGATAAAAGGTAGTCTGCTTAACTTACTTTGTCAAATAGTCGCAGGTACGATCTCCGCACAGTGCACGGGAATAATGATCTGGGATTTTTTTATTTTGAAATAAAGAAGATATATTATACGCGTACGAGCACAATAAAAAAAACATTTGTCCGTGTTAATATCCAGAACGGCGAAACCGATTTTAAATACACTATCACTGGGAATTGGAGGATTTTTCAGAGATTGTTTAAGACTACTTTTTAGCACGGGAAATGCAAGATTTATGGGGGATAGCTGTTTTCATTACTCCATATTAACACGGCTGAACGGATTTAAAATAAACTTTATATGAAGGTGTCTCTTAAATCTTGGAATAATGCTATCCCTAAAAGTCTTACCTACCTATCAAATTACAAAATAAACGCGTGTGAAGCCGCGGGTAACAGAAATTGCACATAAAATATTATGACAAAAAAAAACAAAACCGTTATGATAGTACAGAGAGGCACCCTTATCGCTTAAAGTGCCCTATAAATATATTTTATTAAACTGATAATCCTAATTTTGAAATAATTTCATAGAAAAAAACTGGGAAAAAAAAGGGAAACCAACTTCAAAAACTTATAAGCAAAAAATTATTATTTGAATTCGGTGCCTGTCGGTCGGTGTAGTCGGTTACTGGGCACCGACTTCAGATATTTATTTTTTGCATTTTAGTATGTGTTTCATTTTTAATAAAAACCTTATTTATTTTACAATTTTAAGTGATGAATTAATTAATTATAAATATTTATATGCTTATATTATATTGTTCTGCTTAGTTCTATAGTAAATTACCTACAGGATTTTTCACATAGATACATTACTAAATTATAAATAAAAATCGGGCCCATAAATTTTTTTGGCCCTTATTTTTTCGCTCTTAGGGATGGTATGTTTTCTTCAAACTCAAATAGGACAAAACGGACTTCCCGTTTTGTACTCTCACAAAAAAAATAATATTTGAAATGGGTTCATAAATGATGGAGTTATGAGCTGACAAGAAAAATACAACCGATTTGAGAAGCTCCACATTTTTTAAGTTGGTGAAAAATTCGACTACCTTCGTTTTATGTAATGATATTTGATATATTGACTTAACTATATGGGTACTCAGCGTTTGCTCGAATAACATTGAATTAAAACATGACACAAAATATATTACATTTACATTATGTCGTAGCAAATTAAATACGCCACTTGTAAAGCTTAGCGTATGATGAATACAATTTTCATAAACATTCATTCTTACCCTTATTGCTATTAAACTGATATTCCAATATTAAAAACTAATCATATTTACCACAAAAACCTATTACAAATACCTATTTATCACAACCAACCGCAATAATTAAACCAAAACATACCCGCATCACACGTAAAAAATACACAACCATTTAAAAATCAAACATATCCAAATTCACTTACCTTCATAGCACACAACACAAACACAATGTAATTCAAACACAAATTCATTCGAATTTCAAAAATGATGTTCGTATTTCAAAAATACACGGCACATGCCATTCGCGCGGTTTCGATACGCCGGACTACGCGGCTATACGACGGGGGTACGCGATCGGTACGCGGCGGGACGCATACGATAACTGAGGTCGGTTGGTATCGTTCAGTCTATCCCAAGTTTTGGCGCATGCGTGATCCAGGGTACGCCAGGTGTTCCAACTATTTTTGGTCCTTGAAATTCCTTATAGAAGTCGTTTTATTTTTAATGCCATGATATTCTTTTCGTAGTGTTTTTATTTTCATGTCTTGAATTTAAAGTTGTAAATCGTTATTGCACCTAAATGTTTGGGCATGTTTGATTGTTTTATAACACTCCGTGAACTTTATCGTATTTAGTCAAATAATAGTAGGTACTGTTGGTGGTTAAATTGCGAGTATAACCTTGGGGTTCTCCGGCCAGATTATAGAATAGATCATAGATGTTTCGAAAAATTGTTGGATAGTTGTCAGGTTCTAGGTACGTTTTTGATAAGTTCTTGGTAGGTTCTCGATAGGTCCTTCGTAGAATCTTGGACGTGTACGTACAGTAAGCGACATAAATTGGTAAACATTTCTCAATTTTCCTAATCAACAAAACGACAGCAGTAACAGTCCGGGGTCTGAAATTATGCCCGGTATACCTTGCAATGGCAATAAGCTTGCCAGTTGGTTCTAACAATGTCAAAGATATGTGCATACTCTGCCACTCCCGCTTAAGATATAGGTGTAAACGTGCCTTGGTTATCATCATCCTATATCCGTCCACTGCTGAACATAGACCTCCCCAAACGCTCTCCAGCGATCCTAACCTATCCAAACCTGTCCGATGCCACTTGCATCCAAGAAATTCCTGCGATGTTCACAATATCGTCGGTTCATCTGGCAGACGGCCGTCCCACAGATGCTGCGTTTGAGGAAACGCGGTCTCCACTCTAAATTTTTTCTGCCATCCGATCTTCGTGCTATGTGGCTCACCCGTCTTTGTAATAAATAATATTAGCCCTGAAACTGTCCCACAGTTGGGAACGGGCCTCCTCTCGAACAGAGAGGGTTTAGGCCATAGTCCACCACGCTAGTCCAGTGCGGGAACTTCACACGCCTTCGAGAAACTCCTAGGCATGCAGGTTTCTTCACGATGTTTTCCTTCACCGTGAAAGCAAGTTATAGTTAATTTTTAATACGCACATGCTTGTAAAAAGACAGAGGTGCATGCCTGGGTTTGAACCCGAGACGTCTGACTTTGCAGTCCAATGGTCTAACTACTAGGCTATCACTGCTTTTTTTATTCATTAATTTACAAAAGTTGGTAAATAATGTTGCAAAAAGCAAATAAATGTTGTTAATACAACATTTATTACTACTTATAGGGATCATGAAATATAATGGATTTCTTTCAATACAAAACTGTGCAAATGACTAAAATTTTTGTTTGAGTTTGAGTGATCTACTCTTTTGGCCGTGGGGCCTTTATAGCTTTACCAGACAAGAGGAAAATCGTTAAAATAACTGAGAATATTTGGTGAGTTATATCGATGACTTTAATAATATTAATAAGTGTTCAGTCACCCCTGAATATAGGTAATACGAAAAAGGTACATTATGAAAAATATGAACATATCTATGAAACGTCCAACAATCAAAAACATAATATAAAGTTTTATTACTCCGAAAATGACCGACATTTTACGGCCCGCATTCCATTCCAAGATATTTCTTACAACAATAACATCAGGGCATCACATTCCAGCGCGGTCGTAAAGACTAGTGTTGTGGAGGAACACAAAGAAACTAATAACGCAGGGAGGCTCCCCCAGAAAAGATTGAAAATGGACGGCAGAGTTCGTATAAACATACACATGTTGAACCATCTAAGTATGTGACTTTGGAATCATTTTAGTACAATAATAATATAATAGTTACTTTATGGTTACCAGAGGCACTCGTAGCGCTGTGCGATCGTAATGTTTGTAGCGATTAGTAAGGTTAAGGTATAGTTAGTCTGAGATGGGTGACCATTTATGGCATTTCCACGCTCACCCGTTGCTCCCACTTACTACTGTGGTAGTCGTAGAAGTCGGAAGCCGTGTTCATAAATTCGAACAGCAGATGGCCACAAACTTGTCTCCACCGAGCTGCACTGAATCCGCAGCACCTTATTCCTCACCTTGATTTGCGTAATAAAGTTTTTGCTCAGCACTGGGACAAGGGACTGTATACGCCAATTTAGGCTATGGTCACCACCATACGTAATCGAGAAAGAATCTGCCATTGCAGATTCCTCTTCTGCATCATTTCCATCCACTCGCACCCTCTATTTCCGAAGAAGTATCTTTAAATTCTGAGGCTAGTACTGAGTCAGCGAGTCATATCTTCAGCTTCGTCACCAATTTCCATCAGGTGAGGGGGAGAGCATAAGAGTCAATCGCGGACCAGTCCTTAATATTTTTATTCGTGCTATACTTAGTAAATCAGGACGGATCACTAGCTAAAAATAAAAGTTAAACTTATTTTACAGTTGGTAATGATACGAAAGGTCTAGTTCGTCGTCAATTTTATTTCTCTAACAAAAAACTTTTACAATTTCCAACTGCAATAAATCTTAAAAGTATTTATCAAGTTTTAGAACTGGCCATCCATTACGGGAATGTCTGAAAACGTGGACATGCCATTATTCGTTGTATTTTTGCCAAAATCAAATTGTGAGACGGTTTGCAAATGATATTCGGCATCATCATCTGCCGAAGCCCGTTCACTGCAGGAAAAGGGCCGTCCCCTAAGATCCCTAAGGCCACCGGCTTCGTACTGTATCCAGCTTTTGCCATAGTACTTGGTTTGAACGTTGAAAAGTAACTTTTCCCTTCATCGTCATCTTATAGAAGTCCATTGCTGGACATGTAGCAGGAACCTTGTGGCAGGATTTATTGGAGAGATCTTCCAGCCAGACGGGTGTTGAGACTGGCGGGACCTGTCACTCCCCCGAGAGTTGTTATTGGTGGTTTTCGTACAAACTCTCATATCGCGTTCTAAACATGTATGGAGAATCGTTGTCGATTTTATACTCGGTACCATCTGTGGGTAGGTTATCAAGTCTTTATAGCGATGTTGCTGCAGACAAATATTTATCTTATTGCACGCCACCAAGTACGGTCCTCGAATATTCTTATCGAATTCCTGCCAGTTGCCCTACGAACTACATTTTGCAAATTAGATAGATAGATAAGAACTGTCTGCCTTTTCGACTTCCCTCAAAACGGCCCCCGCAATTGGTATGTAAAGTATCCACCGCTTTACTATCCAGGGTGGGGCACTTCATTAATTTAATTATCGTCAAGTTCATCGGGGAGTCGAATTAATTTAAACAAACACGATTACATATCTCACTGGACACTGGCAAAATACACTTAAAATTAGTGTGAAGCCATAACTTAAAGAAGAAGAAAAAAAAAACCCGTCACGCCTATATTTCCCTGAGGGGGTGGCAGAGGTGTACTGAGTACACCCACGTTTCGCCGCCGATGTTAGGTCCCATGTAATAGGGGGCGAGCCTCTTGCCATATACGGGGCACAATTCCTTAAAGAAGAAGAAGAAGAAAACGTGTACTTTCCTAATAAAACTAAAAATAACAAATGTTCCGGAAAAAAATTAAGGTTTCTTTCATTTACATACAGAGTCGTTAGCATGAGTAGCTAAAATTTGCCACAGTGAGACCGACGCGAAGTGTAGAGAATTGTGGATGTACTTTGTACCGATATTTAGATTATGGTGGTGTCAGAAGTGTACTAAGTACACCCACGATTTCACCCTCGACAGGTGGACTTTGTACGCCTACATTTCAACTACGATAGGGGGACTTTGTACGCCTACATTTCGCCGACGACATTAGGTTCTAAAATATGTTTCCCCAAGCGGCAATTGCAGAGGTGTACTTTGTACACCCACATTTTACCGACGAAAAAATGTTTAAAACATCGTTTTAAACCGTTTTATTTAATAAAACCCGTTCTTTTCATAAAAATCCTTTATTTTTCAACTAGTCACGTGGTTTAAATTTTTCAAAAAAAAAAAAACGAAAGAAAACTGAAATAATCAAATTTTCTTCGTCTTTCAGAATTTTCAGCCCTAGACACACTGAGATTTAAACTTAGGCTATGTCGAACTTGGTTCTCGGGTTTGGTTCTCTGTTGGATTATCTAGTTCTGGATTCTGTTATTCAGAGAAATATAATTTCATAGCTCGCTAAATGAATAAATTTATAGATCAGTCTAACCGTGAGTGTCCACGTTTAAGCCTTGCAAGTGCAAGGGCGCACTGATTAAGATTTGTGTTCAGAATATACTGAATTACCCTTGTTTAAGATTTCTTATTATTTGACGTCGGCGCCATATGCCTTGTCGAAGTTCAAGAAAAGGTGGTAGAGGTGTACTGTGTACACCCACCCGCGTTTCATCCTAATTACAACAATACCTTCGTTTTATTAATATCAGCCTATACTGCCCACTGCTGGACAAAGGGCTTCTCTCACAAATCGAGGTGAGAGAGATTAGGTCATACTCCACCACGCGGAGGCAGGTTTGTGGCCACCTGCTGTTGGAACTTATCAAACCGCCTTTAAGGCTTCCAACTCGGTTTAACGACTAACACATTAAGTGGTAACCGGGACCAACGGCTTAACGTGCCTTCCGAGGCACGGAGACGATCGAATATGAAAATGCCACAAATGGTCACCCATCTCGGGCCAACCGAGTCGAACGCTGCTTAACCTTGGTAATCAGTAAGAACACTGCAGTCGCACAGCGCTACGAGCACCTCTCATCGCTTCGTTTATTACATTGGAATTTAACACCGTTGAGCCTCAAAAAACCTCTATTAACTTTGTTTGAAGAATATAAGATTGATTGTTTTAAGAATTCCTATAGTCGACTATCAAACACTTCATGTGTCTCCTATAACCCAAACGGAGGTCGAAGATCTAATTATGGGTCTCAAAACTAAAAAAGCCCCCGGCTCTGACGGCATTTCGAATCGCGTTCTGTAATGCCTGCCCGCCCAACTCATCTGCCTCTTAGTGGCCATATTGAACGCCGCCATGGCGAACTGCACCTTCCCCGCTAAGTGGAAGGAGGCGGACGTCATAGGCATTCCCAAGCCCGGCAAACCTCGCAATCTCCCCGCGAGCTACCGCCCTATCAGTCTCCTCAACTCCCTGGCCAAGATATACGAGCGCCTACTTCTGGCGAGGCTCAAAGACTTCGTAACGTCCAGGGGTATCCTTATCGACGAGCAGTTCGGCTTTCGAGCCACACACACTCTTGCGTCCACCAAGTGCACCGCATCACGGAGCACATCCTCTCCGGTCTCAATAGACCCAAACCCATCTACACGGGCGCCCTCTTCCTAGATGTCGCGAAGGCATTCGACAAAGTCTGGCACAACGGCTTGATCTACAAGCTCTACCAATTGGGTGTGCCGGACAGACTCGTGCTCATCTTACGAGACTTCTTGTCGAATCGCGCCTTCCGTTATCGCGTCGAAATGATGCGCTCCACTTCCCACTCCATCAGTGCTGGAGTCCCACAGGGCTCAGTTCTCTCTCCGCTCCTGTTTAGCCTTTACACGAACGACATTCCTCGTTCGAGTAAGGCGCATCTAGCCCTATTCGCGGATGATACCGCTCTCTACGTCTCGCATAGGAATAAGGGTTTCCTTACCAGAAACCTTCAGGCATCCGCCAATTCCCTAGGGAATTGGCGGATGCCTGAAGGGTTCAGGAAGTGGCGTATTGAGGTGAACCCGGACAAGAGCGCTGCGGTGTTCTTCTCCAGAAGTGCCACCCCGCGCCACTCCCTGCGCCGCCCTAGAAGTAATCTCGGCCAAGTGATCATGTTCGACCGACCCATTCCCAGGGTCAAAGAGGTCAAATATCTAGGGGTCACCCTAAACAGTACCATGTCCTTCGGCCCGCACATCAAGCGGGTCCGTCACCGAGCATCATTTGTGCTCGGTCGTCTCCATTCGTTAATCTGCAAGCGGAGTAAAATGTCCCTTAGAAATAAGGTGACACTTTACAAAACTTGCGTTCGACCCATCATGACTAATGCGTGTGTTGTGTTCGGGCATTCGGCCCCCCCCCCCTCACATCGATAAACTCCAAGTGGTTCAAAACCGCTTCCTCCGTAAAGCCGTAGGAGCCCCCTGGTTCGTACGGAACGTCGACCTCCACTCCGATCTAGGTCTCGAACCTATTCGCGCCTTTATTAAAAAGGCGTCAACACGTCACTTCGCGAACGCATCTACCCATGCGAATCCGTTAATCGTAGCCACAGCCGACTACGATCTCCCCCCCGACCCCTGCCGCCACCGCCGGCCGCGACATGTTCTCACCGACACCCCCGATGCTTTGTCATCCCTTCTTTCCGCTCAGAATACGGGCGACGACGACGACGTAGTAGTAGATCCCCTCCCATAGCCGGCGGTTGACCGGTGCACTTAGTAGTGCACCCGTCCCCCTACAGTGACTGTCCCAACCAGTATGTCGCCTCTTGCCCTTCTGGCTGGCTAGAGCGTAGTGGTTGCACGCTCGCCTTTAAGTCCGGTGAAGCTGTAAAGGCCTCGCGGCCAACAGCGTACATCATTCACACACACACACACACTTCCTGTGTTATTTCCAAAAAAATATATGGCCGCTTTTTTCGATGAAAATACGAAGTTCTTATTATTTTGAAGCTGAATCAATAATTACTAATAAAATACGTATGATGAAAACTATAGACTAAATTCACACAGATAAGCAATAACTTATCAGTCATTAAATTATCCTATTCAAAAATATATTTAATGACACTAGCAATATAGTTCGTATCCAATTGTAACTTTGAGCGTGGTTAACATATTTTTACTCAAGCTACAAAAGTGTTTTCAAAATTTAATTTTGTTTATTCAAATGGCGATATATTGTTTTACAAATAAAAAAATGGCGTGTTCATACAGACTGTACCAAAAGTAAATACAATTTTCATATTATTTTCTCCATTTATCAAGGCCATGACAAAATGTCGTTTTTATTTTGTTATACAAACAAACTGACTCAGATCAAACTATTACAAATATTTAAAATCTATATTATCACGCCAGGTCCCTGGCGGGGTAGGCAGAGAGTACCAACAGGTTCTTTCCTTACAGACCTCTCTCGCTTCCTTCACTCTCATAGTTCTCATACACGCTCGCAAGTTAAGGACTCTTTTGACTTGCTCTTCAGGTAAGACATGACCATGATTTTGATAGAAAAAGCTCACTTCCCAACTATGGATTCCAATCGAGCTTTATTAGACGACCGGGGCAGTTAGTTATAAATATTTGTTACGGTAAAATACTTTTTATTTCATTTTTGCTGTCTATCGAACAACATAAATATAATATTACTGATTAATATAAAGATACGAGACTAGATTCCGCAGAATGGTTGTTGAACAAACACACACTCATACATATTTGTTTTTTTTTAATTGGACTCGACAGTAGTTGAATTCTCGCTGCCGTACAAAGTACTGCTTCCATTCTCTCATGTCCCATATGTTCTCATGTTCACTGCCCCACTAAATACCATCTATGCCAATCTTAAATAAATAATAACTTGTGTTTTGTACGTTTTCAGTAAAGGTTCTGCCTATGGTCAAAGCAAATGAAGTCGCGGGCAGAACCAGAAGAATGTTTTCTCATTTTCTCTATTTTTCAAGTACTGCTTTTGCTGTTACACATTCTAACTCTTATATCCCAATTAATATATGAAAACTTGTTATATACGAGGAAGAACATCGATAAGTTTGAAAAATTGAGTGACATCCATACTGTAAATATATGGAATAAAAATATCAGCAATTCATTCATAGGCCAGTATACGCTTTTATAACAGACTTCCCTACGATATTCGAAATTTATCAAATAATTAATTTAAAACTATAATTAAAGTTAAATTATGTAAGAAAGTATTTTAGAAAATCTCGGATTACATAGAGGATAAGATCGCGTGGGATTGAAGTGCCATATTATTTATATAATATAATATTAGCACTGTTAAGAAACTGTCCCACTGTTAGGCAAGGGTCCCTCTCAAACTGAGAGAGTTAGGCCATAGTCCACCACGCTGGCCCTGTGCGGGCTGTCGAACTTCACACACCTTCACAAACTCTTAGGCATGCACGTTTCCTCACGATGTTTTCCTTCCCCGTTAAAGCAGGTGATAATTAATTTTTAATACGCACATGTTTTGAAATACTGAGGTGCGTGCCTAGCTTTGAACCCGAACCTAACCACTAGGCTACCACCGCTTTTTTTAGTGTTGCTATTTATGTTTCTATTGCAATTACATCAATGTTAAACCGTAGCGTGTTGTGCCTGACGAGCTTGGGGTATTGCTGCTTTGTAGACCCAATCTGACCAGCGTCTTTGGGGTTTTAGTGTGCTCACGATAATGTCTTTGCTTGCGGTGGCTGTCTGGCGCGAGTGATCCCTTCCCTCCAATATGGTCAAGGGGAGTAATGCCTATTCCAGTAATCATACTCCTAAACAGGTGGTGCTTATGGGGACTGGCCCATCCGGAATCCTTAAGTTACTCTTTATAAATAACATCATATCTCGGTCGTACGGTATCAATATGAAACTAGATCGTAAACTATTTAATTGTAACCAAAAAATTGTATCCACACAATATGATTAAAAAAATTGAAAAGAAAAAAGAAAAAGCCCGCCTTGTTTCTTCGCCAGATCTTCTCAGTGGAGTCCGCGATCCGATCCGGTAGTAGATTAGTAGTTAAATTAGATTTAAAAAAATGTAAATTGACTATTTGAAAGCGCCCCCGCAGGACTTATATAGAATAAATTATTTGATTTTGAGTGTCAATTTGAGTTACGAGGGCAGTGGACACCCCTGCCATTCCTAATTGGGGTATATAGCCGTGACGGTGTTAATATTTTTATTATATCCCAGAAAAAGTCAGATCAAATTGCTCTATGAAAACACTAGCGCGCTGAATTCACGTAGACACGTCGACACTAGAGATGAATCCGCCCCTCATGAATAAAAAGATGCAATCCGACACGAATACCAGCTGTTATTGGCTACGTAGCTATGCTTGGGATGTGCTGTTTTAGCTTAACAAGCTGGCTTACGGCTTCTGAGATATATTGGGATACAATGCATATTTCTTTCAACTCGAGAGAAAAAGTTTGAAAATGATATTTTTTCTGCAATATTTAATTCTGCAGCATTTTAAAAAAAGTCACCGTCACGCATATGTATAACAAGCGGGGGTGGCGGAGGTGTACTGAGTACATCCATTTTTCGCCGACTATGTTGGGTCCCATGTAATAGGTGCCGAGCCTATTTGCATATATCGGGCACAATTCCAGACTCCGGACTTATACCGGGAAGTTTTCGTTAAAAAAAACTACATTTGTCCGACCTAGGATTTGAACCCAGGACCTCGTGATCACATGCCCTTCTTGCTCCAGCATAGTAGTTGCTCGCTCACCCTCTTGTCTGGTGAAGCTGTAAAGGCCCCGCGGCCAACAGCGTAGATCATTCACACACACACACACACAAAACGATGCGCTTTGCCATTGACCATCATAAACTTTTTAGCTGTAAATATTTTCTTGGTTTACACGAGTTTGAATTTTAATCCACATGAGTTTTAAGCGCATTGGCAAAGTGAAAATCATTTCAAGAAGCGCCAAAAATTATTATCATACTACCCAATTTTCCACACCAAGCAAACAAAATAATGAGATATATATTTTTACGTGCCAAATAAACCATCGCTTCAGTAGTTTTAATAAACGAAAGTAATTGAAAAATATTATTTTTTTTATTTTTTATTTTTTATTAAATAGCCACACCAACAATACACATACAAAACATAGGAACAATATATCAATAGAAGAAACAACTTATAATAGTATGTGCATCAATTACAGGTGAGTACAACATACACCTAGTAGTCCAAACATCGTCTCACATATAAAATATTAATGAAAATAAAGTATATAAATTGTAGTTGAGTGAAATAATAATAATGAAAAACAAGAGAAAAAAAAATGTCACACCAAAATTAAAAAACAAAACTAAATAAAACAATTAAATATCAAACTGAAATTTGAAAAATTGTGAAAAATTATATAAACGGCACACAGTTGACGTTACTAAAGAACAATACTTCGTTAATGTTATTGAAACTTAGAATCAGGATTGAGTAAAGTGTGAATATAAGGAATGTTTGAATGAAAAATAATTTGGGTTAAAAATGTCAATAACAGCAGGTTGGAGTTCATTAAATAATCGGGACATACGAGTAAGTGGGTTACTGAATACTGTGTTAAGCGTGGAACTAGGCAACTCAAAAAGTCTAGGATATCTTTGAACGCGATTATTTATTTTAAATTTGCAGTATTCAATTAAATTGGCATCTATCATACCGTTTACGATTTTATATAACATTAACAAATCAAAAATCTTACGTCGAACTTCTAAGCCGATCATGTTGAAGTAGCACAATCTGTCATCATATCCAGAAATAACTTTTCTGACTCCTGATCGTGAACTTAGGTATCTAACAAATCTAGATTGCACTGATTCAATCCGTCCTATATATTTGGCATAATATGGTGACCAAATGCAAGCACCATACTCCAGCAAACTCCTAACAAGAGCATTGTATAATAGAATTGTGCTGGAAGGATTCTTAAATGGCATAGATACTCTTATGATAAAACCTAACATTCTGTTTGCCCTCAGGACTGTTTGTTCACAATGGTTACGGAAAGACATTGCCGAGTCAAATATCACTCCCAGATCACGAACTGAATATACCCTCTTCAATTTGTCCTGTCCAATTTTATACTCATAATCAACGTATTTCTTCTTGTTAGTGAAGGTAATGTAATGACATTTCTTAGCATTCAGTGACATACGATTATATCCGCACCACTTCAAAAGTACATCCATGTCATTTTGCAGTATCAGACAATCGTCAAGTGAATTTATAGCCCGATAGATCTTAATGTCGTCAGCATATGCCAAACATTCACACTGAAGAATACCAAGAAGATCATTGATAAAGATCAAAAATAATAATGGCCCTAATTTGGAACCCTGAGGAACTCCAGTATGTGCTGTAAATGGCGAAGACTCATACCCTGCTATCGCAACGAACTGACTTCTGTTTGCTAGGTAGCTTTGGAACCATCTTAAAAGATCACCATGTATACCTATGTGATTAAGTTTCGTCAATAGTACAGAGTGGTTCACTCGATCGAAGGCCTTGAAAAAGTCTGTATAAATAGAGTCCACCTGTCCACGTTGTTCGAAGGTTTCATAAATAAAGTTGCTGTATATTAGTAAATTAGACTCCGTTGAACGTTTACTAACAAATCCATGCTGCCGATCATTAAGTAGATGCTTAAAGTGGTAAAACACCGCATCATAAACGCAGCCCTCCAACACCTTCGCGAAACAAGAAATTAGAGACACTGGCCTATAATTGGCTACATTGTTCTTGTTGCCATCCTTAAAGATCGGCACTACTTGTGCAATTTTCCAAAGTTCAGGAAACACCCCCTCACTAATTGATTTTTCAAATATTAATTGCAACGGTTTGATCAGCACCGTAGCACACATACGAATGAAAAACGGGGGAAGGCCATCGAGACCGGCGCCTTTATACAGATCTAATTTCTCAAGTCGAGACAGGATGTCTTGTTCCCGAATATGCACTGTACTAAGGGTATAATTAGATCTCGTGCAAGTTGGAAAAAAAGATCCGGATGATGAACCACTCACATATACAGACGAAAAGTACTCCGCAAATGCATTAGCGATATTGTAACCACCCTCAAAGACTATTCCATTACTGATAACCTGGCCCGTTAGTCTAGATTAGATAGTCATTGTTGTATTGTCGTTAGATAGTCATTGTTGCATTGTTGTTGTAATAAAATTATATTTGTCGCCACAGGAAATTGAATTTGTGACCTTTTGAAAGATATGCCGCATGAAAAATATAACAATAGTATAAAAATTATAAATTTTTATATTAATGTATAACTGCAGGAAGAGCGACTTTAGGGCCGCCGGTAAATTCCCAGAAACCACACCTGACATTACCCTAAATGGCGTGATCATAAACAAAGTCCATAAATTTAAGTATTTGTGGCATTTCCTCACTGACGACCTTAAGAACAATGATGACATTGAGAGGGAGCGCAGAGCTTTAGCGATCCGAGGTAACATGCTGGCCCGCAGGTTCTCCCGCTGTACCAATCAGGTCAAAATCACCCTTTTTAAAGCCTACTGCCAGGGTATGTACACGGGAAGCATGTGTGTACAGATTGGCTTGATGACAGTAATCTGGTGGCAAAAGACGACTAGGTTTAATATAAATTATTGCAGCCAAAATGAGAAAGGGTATGCTCCGATAGTTCGGGCATATAAGAAGAATGTCGGGCAAAAGAAAGACAGAAGAAAGAATGACAAAACAGATATACAATGCGAAAGATGAAGGATGTAGGTACCGGGGAAAACCTAGACTATCTTACCATGACCAAATAAACCGTGTCTCATCCGAAGGGCAAGTCAAGAGTATATGAGAGTGGAGGAAGCCAGAGAGCTCTTTAAGGTAAGAACCTGTTGAAACTCTGTACTCTCTACCTACTCCGCAAGGGATAGGTATTTTTATTTTATTTATTTAAAAAAAAATGTTGCCCCACTCTACGATTTATTCCTGTGTCGTAAACATGAAAATTCACATAATATACTGACAGTCTGCTCGATCAATGATCTATCTATGTAGTCACCTTTTTCCGACATCTACTACCACACTTGTTCATTTTCAACCTTTGCATGGGATCCCACACACAATTTTTTTTAAGTAATACCTACGTTGTCTAAATAAAAAGTATCTTAGAACAAATATTAGATACCCATAATAATAATAATATAATAATATTAACCTATACTGGCCCTCTGCTGATCGAGAGGAACTGGTCAAGATTCTCCAAAATATCTAAAAGATGCAAAAGATATCAGTAAAGAATGAACCAGTTGGAGCCCTGCGCTCTTTGACTACCCATTAAAGGATCGGGAATCAAGATCTGTATACATTATATTTTCAAAAATTCCAAAACATTCCAATGTGGAATTCAATCAAACTGACATTCAGGCCATTGCTTTCTTTAATAGGCCATTTAAATCGAGCTTGACATAACTGCTCAGAATCAGTGGTAGACCCCTATATGACCTGATCAAAAATGACGATAGCTGACTCATTTTCAATTTGAACACAGAAAATCCCTTAAATGGTCCAGGTTTCCAACTAACAACACTTTGAAAAATATATAGAACAAATTTCTTATCTAAGGCTATCACAAAGTAATCCTGTACTTTGGGAGTGAACGTGGGCGCACAACAATGTAATTGTGCCACAAAACCCGCGTAGGCGACTTTAAACCGAGCAAAAGAGGTTAAATGTTATTCTTTAAAAAGCTTCATGTTGGTAAGATGTTTTGGGATTTTTGTATCAGAATCAGCTTCTATGCAGGTATTGTAGATAGTAGCTAAATATTTTAATACTTGCTTCTCAGATTAGCGTTCTGCATAAAGTTTTAGTTACCATAGTTTAGTAACCATGAAATCTAGATTGGCCTATTAAGAAATTCACGTAAAGGATTCTGCGCCCATACATGATTTTCCCCAGAACCAACAGTAATGAAATAAACGTGTCTGATTTCAGGTTACCTACAAATTATTTTTTATCCATTTATATTAAACGGACAAGCGGGGAAATTAAATTATTGCAAAAAACGTATTAGATTTTGAGGGTATAATTACATTATACCCTCAAAATCATTCATTAGCCTACAATACATTTGTAAAATCGTTATGTAAAATTACACTAGCAATAATCAAATCGCTCCATTATTGAATGTAATTGATTGAATATAACCGATTGATATGATTGAAATCTCCAACCGTAATTCGATAACAACGTTGACATTTGGAAAAGACGTTGGCGACTTTGATTTAAGCACTTACAGTACTTTGAAATAGTCGTTTTGGATTGCGATTGTCCGTTAGATATGGATGTTTGCAACCACTATAGCAAAAAAGATAAATAATTATGGTATAGGTCACATGTTTGTTGGTTCTGGGGCCATTTTCGACGATGTCCTTTTTCTAGTTTTCAGCTCAGTGGCCTGCGATTGAAGAGGCGTATGACCAGTTGTTGATGGCTATAATCATAATATTGATGATTTTAGTTTTGAAAAATAACCTATCAGTATAGCATTTTAGGCTAAAATAATATTTGTTTTATATAGTACATACTCTGGTTCTAAACACTGTTACGCCTATATTCCCCAAGTGGGGGTGGCCTAGGTGTGCTGAGTACACCCACTTTTCGCCGACGATGTTAGGTTCCATGTAATAGGGGGTGGGCCTATTGCCTTAGTATTGCTCATGAAATTAATTGGATTATTTTTTAAACCAGTTAAGGATTGTTAAAAAGTTATAAGGTATTTTGGAACTAACTTTGGCACACGTTCATCCAACTGTCCCTACTGTAAGGCAGAGTCAGCATTAGAACTATGGGTTATGTGTTTTAAAGTAAGCAGTTTTTTTTTATTATTATTATTGTCACATTCTTTTTATTATATAACTTTACAAAGTCTTTAATTTGTAAATGAGAGGACTGTGTAGACACTGATTGATACCATGAGTGTAAGTACATTAAAGTTTAATCTATACTTAAGTCCATTAACTAGTTCTACACTGCTCTCCCATACCCCATAAACGCAATGTATACAAAAAGAATTGTAAAACTCTCACCTTAAAAGAGTAACCGTGGAGTTTCTTGCCCTTCTTTTCCACAGGAATGATATTCTGAAAGGGTGGTAGAGTCTTAAGTAATCACTAACTTTTTCTTACTTGACTATTCATATTAGTTTGATAGGACAGAGCTATTCTCTGCTTTTTGATCTTTTGATATCTAGTAATCCTATCAGATTAACTCGTAATATTATCAGTTACTTGATCTACGTTATCCTTTAATGGTAGTAGTCCCAAACCCAACCCAAACTCGACAAACCAAATTATGCATAGCTCAGTACTTTAGCGAGAGAAAACTCATTATCACAACCAATAGGCAATATTTTATCTTGATTCTCGACCCAGAGCGGTGTTAGGAATTAGGAAACTAATGTGTGCTCGGGAAGAAAGACTATTAGCGATAGTTAATAGCTGGTTTGGAAGCTTGTTTATTCGCGATTACAGGAAAGATAGAGTGGTTGTAAGTTAAAGAAAATATTCACGAAGATCTAGCAAGAAGGTGTGCTGTGTTAAACCGGCCTATACTGCCCACTGCTAGGCAAAGGGCTTCTCTCTCATATCAAGGTGAGAGAGATTAGACTCTACCCCAGTGCAGATTAGCGGAGGCAGGTTTGTGGCCACCTGTTGTTTGAACTTATCAAGCCGCCTTTAAGGCTTCCAACTCGGCTTGACGATTACTACATTGTATAACAATTAATCGTGCCTCCTTTAACGGAGACGCTCGAATATGAAAATGCCACAAACGGTCACTCATCTCAGGCCAACCGAGTCAAACCCTGCTTAACCTTGGAAATCGATAAGAACACCGCAATCGCACAGCGCTACGAACGCCTCTTGTTAATACTCAAACTCAAATTATTAAGTTTGTATACAACCTGCGGGAGAACTTACAAATTGTATAGTTTATTTAATTTTTTTTCATCTTACTGGTCTAGCAGAGGATCGGAACGCAGCCCCCACTGAGGAAAATCGGCGAGAAACTCAGCGAGCTAGTCTTTTTTGTTTATTTCTCTTTTATATTTTTTTATCATGGTGTGTATATCAAAATTCAAAATATCTCAAATTGAAGAGAGACTGATAGGAATTTTCAAAATCTCTAGGGATCATCTGAGGCGTACACCCCTGAAGTTCAGTTTATACTTTGAAAATTATGTGTATTCTTTTCATTACTTAGACCTCTAAATTGTTCGCTCGATATTTTCAGGTCTGCTAAAATTACATTCACGTTATATAGAAAACGGTACTCTAACCAGCTTACAGGAAATCTAAAATGTAGGTAGGTAATAAATTAATCGGCAATTGGTAAATAAATTAATCAGCTTGTATTATTCCACTAATGGGCCTTTGTGAATTCTCTCATAAGTCAAGGTAAGAGAAAATAGATCATACTCTACCACGCGAACTTAGTATTAGGGAAGGCAGGTTTATTGGAATTAAAAAACCATTCATAAAGGAATGCCAAGTTGGAAAACTAGGCTAAAAACATAATTTTAATTAAAAAAGATCTTTTAAAAAACAAGCTTTTATAACAAAAATAAGACTGAGATATCTTTCATAGTTGGTAGATCCTATAGCCTCTTTTCTCCTTTATCATCAGACCCTAAACATCATTTGGTTGTGTAGTAGTAAATGCCAATCCAACAAGCCTTAACACGAGGGACTTATGTAGGATAGTTGATATATTCCTATGACCACCTTTGACTGCCTCATCAGATCAGGTCCGTGGTACCTTATTATTGCATTGTCACCGAAGTAATATACGAATGCTGAATTTCTGCTCAATTAGATACCCGCTAGTGCTATAAAAATGGATCATAAAATTTAAACCGGATAGTCAGACAGACATACGAACAATGCAAGTTTAATAATAGCTTGTAAAATGTCCTAATTGACTGGTACCTAACCAAAACCAATAAAGACGCTTGAATATGAAAATGTCACAAACGGTGAGCAGTCTCAGGCTGATCAAAACGAGCGCTTCTTCAGCTTGGTGATCGCAAAGCACTCTGAGATAATTTATAGGTCGTCTGCAATTGTATTCGCGGCAAATATGAACTTTGCTTGTGCAGCTAAGAAATCTAACATGCAAAGATTTTGAAAACAAAATCTTCAAAGGAAAAGATCTTTGCACCGCATCTGTTAGGTACACTATTCTGGAATGCAGACGCGGTGCATAATTAGCAAGGTGTGCCCGCTACGCTAATTAGCCTAGGCCCTGAGCTTTCAAACTCACTCCTCTAGTTGGAAACATACGAGCGACAGGTATTGGAACAGGAACGGACGATTCCCTCACCTTGTAATACTTTTCCTCTCTAATTTGCGCGTCACTAATGCTTGCTTTTGCGCTACGGGTCGTACTTTGGATCCTCACATCAGCTACTCGCAGATATTAGAGTAATTTGTTTATTTTATTTTTGGCATGGTTGGCTATACTAAATTGAGGGCTTGGAGGGCACTCGCACTCGCTTTGTACCTATTAAAAATACTCAGAGGGAAAGTGCACAATCCAGATATACTAGCACGGATAGGTCTAAGCGTCCCAGACAGGTATGTATAACGGCGCCGGCAACCGCAGCTGCTGCAGGTGCCGAGCACGCGCACCAACTAACTGCGAGAGAGGCGCCCCTGACGCGCGCACTCCACACCCTCAACCTTGTGGCGAACGAAGGAAACATATTTTGTTTGGTTCTGAGTGGATTTACAAGAATAGCGCTATTTGTTATATGTTATCAGCTGAAGTATAACCGATAAGTTTATCTATTGCTTTAGCGATTACCATGTAATGATAGTAGTAAGTTGGAAATAAATAAATAAATAAAATAAAATAAATACATTTATTTAGAAGCGTTTCTACCTTTGGAAGACTTAGCAGTGTTAGATTTGATAGGTCTGAAATAGGTAAGAGTTTCTAGCAATCCATTTTTGCCATTGGTCCCAGCTGCTCTTAATGTGGTAGTCGTCACGTGTGGCATACTGACATTTACAGCAACTAGAAACCTACCTCTATCAATGTGCATTGGGTTCGCGTGATGGAGCATACTCCTTTCGAGGTGAGAGAGAATAGATCATAACCTAGTGTCTCTCACCTCTATCTCTGTACCACATATAGTACATTTGTACATACACAATTATCGCATACACACATAGTGCATAATTAGCGGGTGTACCTGCCACGCTAATTACCCTGAGCCCGGAGCTTTCAAACTCACTCCTCCAGCTGGAAACATACGAGCGACGGGTATTGGAATAGAAACGGACGCTCCAATACTCTACGCTTAATCTTTATGCACACCATAATATTTACTTAGATGTAAATTAAGATTAGACCAGATCGAACCGAAAGCTGATCAAAATATATACGGTATTCCAATAAATTTTGAACTGATATGAACAACAAATATAGAAAACAAACGTCAAATTGTAGATTTCAGTTCGATATTTTTTATTTGAACTGTTGCAGCTCAAATTAACATGTGATCAACAATATAGTTTAAATTTAAAAACTTGACATTATATTGAAATTGGACTGTGATGATAGTGAAATCGGATCGATGCTTTAGTGGAGCGGTTATTCTGCTCCACTAAAGTATCGATCCGATTTCAAATGTGAGTCAATTCATAATTAAAACCCAATCAAGTCAATATTTAGTTTCAGTGACAATAAAATACGAGAATTGGCCTTCAGGTCGTAGCTTGAACTCTCACTTATCAATTTAGAGGTACTGGAAACTCTACAGGCAATTACCGAGTGGCAATCACGTACCGGAAAACGTAAAGTGGGCAGAGCCACTGCACGATGACCTGGTTAAGGGTTGCAAGTAAAACCTGGTAAAAACTTAGTGGCGCGTATGCTCTACAGTGGGCGTCTTTCAACTGAAGAAAGATAAGAAGGGTTTGAGATGGGTGACACTTTGTTGCAATTCCATTTTCGGTTTATTTCTGTCTGATCTCCCAGTTTTGATCTCCTAGGGGGGTCAGTTTTATTTTATATTATTTTCTATTTCGTATCGTTCCACTTTCTAAAAATGTTCGGGAATCCGATCGGAATTGCAGAATACATTTAGTGGATCCGACAGGAACTAAATAATTATAATAAGCTGCAGAGGATCGGTTTTGGGAATAGGACAGGAAGAGCCCTATTTTCTGGGGTACCACTGCTGGAGAAAACAAGGCCAAGAACAAGAAGGCCATTGTTCACGGGTGCCACGTGGTTCCATTAATCCGCACGATGTCCGCGTGGTAGAGGGACCTAGTATCTCTCACCTCAATTTGTAAAGGATATTTTTTTTAATCGTACCGCCTCTTTTATTTATTCCTGTGTCGTGGGTGCGTTTACAAGCATGAAAATTCACATACACAAATACCCAGGCCGGAACAAATAATTGTGGATAACACAAAGGTTTGTTCCGTGCGGGAATCGAGCCCTCGACTATTAGACACAGTGGGCGGAGCAGCTTAAACTCTTAATCACTGCGCTCGTCGTCGATGGCGGTATTTCGCAGTACAGTATTATTATTTTTTACAGAACAAAGTATGATTTGAGCAAATCTTAGATTAAACCAGTATAAAGTAGACATGTTTGAGTGCTTATGGTCTTCGAAACGGTATATAATATTAAAATCTCAAATCAAATCGTAAGTACTTGATTCCAACATTCACTGTATATTTAAAGTTAAAAGTGGAATATTTTCTAGTTGCAAGTAATGTTAGTAACAACCTCTTAGCTATTTTTCAGTTGGTTACTTCCGTTTAGGTCTGTTGAGCAATCTTAACGAAGAGTGACGGAAATGCGGTATATCTTTTTATATAAAATATAGAGGTGCATAATGCGATGTTAGGTAAAAGTAAGTTACAGCGTAATAGAAGTAGTTTAGAGATAAAAAGGTAGGTATAAAGCAGAAGAAAAAACAAAAAGAGAGTGAGCTGATGCTGTAACAGTATCGTGTCACTCCCCTCTGAGTATTTTGGTGATTAAACTTTTAAAGCATGCAAGGATAAAGAGAAAATATCAATGTCTGTGAAGCGCTTATTATAAGTATCTACAAATCGACGTAAGGGAGAGCGCACTCCAGCATTTGTCCTGCAGGTACTGGTCGTGAAAGTGCGTGCTCTTACCTCGCGCCGATGCACAGTTCTTGGAACTACATAACATAATTTTTTACAGATATCGGTGCAATCAACATTATTATGGCAAATACTATGAAACAGAGAGGCTTCCAGCAGGGTGCGTCTGGATTTCAGTGAAATCAAATTATATCTGCTTAGTAGATGAGAGTATAAAAGATGAACGCGGTGGCATCGATAATGCATAGCTCGGGGAAATTTCCGCTGTACTGCTTCGATTTGACCTATGTATTTATTATAGAGAAGATTCCAAACACAGAACGCATATTCAACTTGGGATCTAATCAAGGTCTTGTATAGATTAAAAAAAGTATATTCATTTTTGAAATTCTTGCTAGCTCTCATCACGAAACCATACATCTGATAGGCTTTTTTCATAATGGTATCGATGTGTAGATATAGATTAGATTAGATAGATTTGGTCTTAGAGAGATTTTCATTACTCAACTTATAGTGAAAATTTATTTGCTTTCTATTTTTGGTAAAAGTGATACTACTACATTTATTTATTTATTTCTATTTGGATACACTTAAATGAAGTTTATTACGATGTCAGTAGGCAGTTAATCTATCCAAGTCCTGTTGGAAGAGCTGGTAGACATTTACTGTAGTAATGTTTCTAAATGCCTCAAGGTCATCGGCATACAGCAGAAACTTGGACTATGAGAAACAAGTGTCTATATCATTTATAAATAAAACAAGGCCCAACAATAGATCCCTGTGGGACACCTGAAGACTACTGATACCCATTGATTACAACTTTTTATACTCGGTCAGTTATGTATGCAGAAAACCATTGCAACAGATTACCCCGGATTCCATTAAAAGCTAATTTATTTAATAGTAATTCGCGATCCACTTCATCGAAGGCTTTTCGAAAGTCTGTGTATTATATATAATTTTTTTTTTATTTCTTTTTTAATGTAAATATTCTTTCATTAATTTTTTTTTTATCTGCGATTGTTATTTTAAGATGTGTATAATTTCACTTGTTCTAAGATTATGTGAATTGAAATTTAGGAGCCGTGGGTGGGAGTCAGTGAAGGAACCATAATTACCTTTTTCATTTATTCATCTTGTATCTATATATATTATCACGCCAGATCCCTTGCGAGGTAGACAGAGAGTACAGAGTTCCAACAGGTTCTTAATCTTCTATCTTCAAATATCATAACTAGTTAAGAAAGTATATAAACAGAAGGCTTCGTTGATCTAGTAGCGCATAGCGAGTGGCGATCACGAGATCCTCGGTTTGAATCCAGCAAGGAAATAGATTTTACCCAGAGGAAGGACAAAGGTTACCTTTGTCTCAAAAAAAGCTAGAGGGTGTGAAATATACACCTCAAAATAACGCGAACGACATTACAGCTAGTAAACTATAAATTCTGTATGTTTTCATTCTTACAAATTCAACTTAATAGAATGTTACTTTGAAATATTGAAAGGTTAACGCGATTCCAAATTTCCCTAAATTACTTTTAGCAGAGGATTAACTCATCAGAGTTTACTTTGAGTAGTTAATAAGTTAGTTATAAAGAGTATAGATAAAAATGTTTAGTTAAACGACACAGATCAAAATACGGAAATTTCAGATAAATTTGTAACTGTAACTTGTTACTGTAACACAGCACGTGTGGGAAGGGGGATAGAGAAATAGAGAGAGAGAAAAAGCGTGTGTATGAGTTTGTGTGTGTATGGGTGTGTGTTTAATAAATCGTAGTGTTTAAAAATATATATTTTACAGATTTTTTACTAATCGTATCCCACATTAAGTATTTTTCCTATTGCGTAGGTGCGTTAAAACATTAAATTCACATGCACAAACAGCCACATCGAGAATTTTGATCTTTCAGTGATACAGTAACGAAAATTCAACATAATATGCTTCTGAAAAACCTTATATCACGAGTAAATGTCGCCATAAATTTATAATTACAGAGATTTATGAAAACATAATTTTATGCTTGTTAACGCGTCAAAGGCAGTTATAATGAGGAGTTAGGTGATCTTAATATGGTTACCTTCAATTTTCTTGTATTAACAGCATCCAGGTTTTATTAAAATGTTACCGCGAATATTGCGTTGCTTTTACATATAATGTTATCTTTCCATCTATACTATGACGCCCGATCTCTTTGTAGGGTAGACAGAGAGTACATAATTTCAACAGGTTCTTTCGTTACATACCTCTTTGGCTTCCGCTACTATCGTAGTTCGTCTCATACACGCTCGCCGGTTACGGATACTCTTGAGTTGCCCTTCAGATAGGACACGGTCTATTCCTATAAAATAAGCATTACTTGTCTGCATAAAAGCTTGATTTTATATTTATATATTTTTACTATTAATTTACTTAATTTTCAGTTAAAATCTGGATTCTGGAATTGTGGCCAGTGTAATAGCTATATCTATTCCCTATCATACTAGGACCTCACTTCAACAGCGACATATGGATGTACACAGTACAGCACTGCCACCCCCACTTGGGGATAGTCGTGACCGGGAGTGTGAGGTTTATGTCTATGGACCCAATAAACAAATGTCAACCGACAGAGATCCGAATGGCCCTCGTTATAAACGAGCCGAGCGCTCGTTAGCACACGTTAGACGATTTGAATTTCATCGTGATGGAGCCATTAAATCAGCGACAAACGTAATGTGTGGTACATTTCTGTGTACATTACAACCACTCTTTACCAAAAAATGATAAAATGAAGTTAACAAATATACTAGTTTATTTGGTCTAGTAGTGCTACTTGGTCGCGATTTGCTACATTTATATAATGCTAATACGCACTACCTACATAATTTATCTCATTATGGCATCACGCCAGACCCCTTACAGGGTAGGTAAAGAGGACAGAGTTCCAACAGGTTCTTTCCTTGCTTCCTCTCTTGCTTCCTCTACCCTCATGGTTCGTCTCATACACGCTTGCCGGTTACGGAGATTCTTGACTTAATTTACAGATAACACACGTTCTAAAATAAAGACCACGAAATGAACGCTTATTTTTTATGCTGGTACTAAATGAATGACCTAATATTTGGATCAGGATATCGTGAATCACGTATTGCGAACAATTACTGGCGTTGTGCCTAACCTAACCTATACCTGGGACCTTCACCAGGTCATTGATCCAACTTGTGGGGGGCTTTCCCATTCTACATCTTCTAGTACGAGGTCGTACCCTTAAATTTTTCTGCCTTAACGGCCTTTATATCTACGAGCAATGTATCCCGCTCTCTGCCACTCAAGTTTGCTTCTCCCGCGGATTCGATATTTAATGTAACGAAAATTGTTTTTGTTATTTAAGACGAAGCCGTAATTATTTGAAATTACTTTGCATGCTTATTATATTTCTAATAACAGTAAATAGTTTACGTATTTTGGACACGTACATTTTCAAAATGATAGAGGTTACTAAATCTTAACAGAAAGAAAGAGGACAGTGCCCTTTTGGGCACCCCTTATTGACACAAAATTAGCCGAACTTCCATAGGATTTTCCCTATGGAAGTTCGGCTAATTTTGAGTCTCTTCTAAATAGTCGTTAAAGAGTGGGAAATGTACCAAGGATGTTTATTAAGAAACAGACAAAAAAATATTTGATGGGATATTTGGATAATCACGTTATTAGGTTATAATAAACTTCATTATAACAAGCTTCTTGATGGAGAAATAATACCCATGTGTGGCAAAACTAATATTGTTTGCCTGGGCTCAAACTGAACTAACTAAATATTGTGCTACGACAAAAGTAGAACGCGATAATGCATAACAAATTATTATTAGATATAAAACACTAACTAAACCAGGTGCAATCCGGGAGGTCAAAACGTTTAGCGTAGAATTTGGTTAGTTCATCCATATGATGAACTCATTCATGGCGTGGCACAACCAACGAACAGTTACTACACCGCCGCGCCGTGATATGTAGCTGTCTTAAATCTTAACATCATCGTAATTAGTACACAAGATTCACTTGCACTTATCAAGAAAATATATAGTAGTTACAGAAACACTTATCAAACTCCTATATTCGCAGAAAATTACAAAAGCAAGGTTGACGTAATGGCAAATGTCCTTATGATTTTGTATAGTGATTTCGACAATTACCCTTCGACTTATTCATCAAAATAATTATTCGATATTGTGGGTAATCTGAATCGTACGTATATTTTTTACCATAATATATTATTGCATCGTGTAAATCTGTTTTGTTATAAACATTGGGTTTCAGTAAGACTAATGTAAAATATACTGTTGTATTATTTTATACGACTCCGATATGCTATATTTCGATAATTATTACAATAAACTTCTATGGAAGTTATGATTATACTTTATTTTTAAACGTAATTATTAATTACGTTACGCCAGCAGGAACTTATAATTCAGATCCAAATTTTTGGTATATAAATATTGTCTGTGTATTGTGACTCATCTTTAGACCAGTTTTGGGCATTGTCCTTTAAGTATCATTCCGAATACTGCTCTTCAGAAGCGTTAAGTGTTTCTTTTTATTAAGAATGCCTATACTATACTATAACTTTATCATTACTCTCTATCTTTGTTACGACATTCGCTAATGCATAAAACAAAACTCACTCGAACAATTAACCTGATCATTTCGGGGCCCATCGCTATGTGAATTACTTATCTATATTATGAAGTCATCTCTCTATCTATCTATATCATCACGCCAGCTCCCTCGCGGGGTAGGCAGAGAGTACAGAGTTCCAACAGGATCTTTCCTTACATACCTCTCTGGCTTCCTTAACTCTCATAGTTCGTCTCATACACACTCGCCGGTTACGGAGACTCTTGACTTGCCCTTCAGCTAAGACACGGTCTATTTGGTCATGGTAAGATAGTCTAGGTCTTCCCCGGCACCTACATCCTTCCACTTTCGCATTGTATATCTGTTTTGTCATTCTTTCTTCTGGCATTCTTTCTATATGCCCGATCCAACGGAGCATACCCTTTCTCATCTTTACACCGATACTATCTTTCATACCTACTCGCTTTCTTACTACGCTGTTGCGAATACGGTCAGTCAGCGTGACTCCGCACATCTTCCGCAGAGATCGCATTTCGACCGCATTTATCCTGCTTTCGTTCTCCTTCTTACATACCCAACTCTCACTGCCATATAACAGCGTTGGGACAAGCACTCCGTTATGCATGGCCAGCTGCGCCTTTTGGCTTAAGTGCCGGCTCCCAAGTAGCCTTCCCATCGCACCATTCACTCTATTACCTGCATTCACTCTTCTCTCTACATCAGCGGTGTATTTCCCATCCTTACTGAAGGCACATCCAAGATATACAAACTCATTCACTTGCTCCAGCACATCGTTACCAACCACAATCCTTGCATTCGTTCTGGTTTCCTCCCGTTCAAAAACCATAATTTTGGTTTTCTTCACATTCAAATGTAAGCCATTGTTCATGCAGTCGTCTCTCATAACTGTGACTAGTGTTTGCAGATCAGTGGCTGTTGGCGCTATCAAAACCGCATCATCTGCATACAATAGGTGGTTTATCACTAGATCACCCATTTTTACCCCTTCAGTCATCGCATTCAGTCTTTGAAGACTTTTATCCAGATACACTATAAACAGTCTAGCGGACAATACGCAACCCTGCTTGACGCCGATTTTAACATCAAACCAAGGTGACATGTTACCACCCACCCGTACGCATGCCTTGCTGTCCACGTAGGTGGACTGGACGGCTCGCAACAGGGTGCCGTTTATACCATACTCTGGCAAAATGTCCCAAAGTCTCTTTCGCACGACTCTATCAAAAGCCTTCTCCAGGTCCACAAAACCGCAGAAAACCTTCCGGCCTACTGCCAAATGCTTTTCTACGATGTTGCGGAGGGAGAAAACTTGATCCGAACATCCTCTGCCAGACCTGAAACCTCCCTGTGCCTCACACAACACTCCATCGGACTTCTCGCGCATTCTCCGTTCAATAATTTTTTTTCATACTACTACTATATGTTCTAGAATAAGATCTTGTCATTAATTATAGGACAATCCTAGTAATACTTTGATTTGTTGAATTAGCTATGCATGCTCAAGTTTGTATAATATAATATTGTTTATACAGGAAATTATGAGAAAAATATTCCTTCTAATATAATAAATGTGAAAGTGTGTGTGTGTGTGTGTGTGTGTGTGTGTGTGTGTATGTGCATGCGTGTTTAGATGTTTGTTACTCAATCACGCAAAAACGGCTGAATGGTTTTGCATGAAATTTGTCACACTTTTTGTCCCGGAAATACGAAAGGTTGATTTTCAATACAGACGAAGTCGCGGGCAGGAACTAGTACAAAATAAATGGTTTAAGTTAGTTCTGTACCCATCTATGTTTTACCTGCGAATTTCACCAGGTCATCGGTCGATCTTGTAGGGGACCTGCCATTACACATCTTTCGGTCGTCGCCACTCGAAAACCTTTCTGCGCCAATGGCCTTCAGTTCTACGAACGATGTGCTTCGCTCACGTTTAGCAATTCTGAGTGGCAGTGACTTTGGTTTTCTTGCTGATCTCCGGTCCTCGTGGCGATCTTTGGAAAGACCTTTGTTGTGCAATGGACGTCTTTCGGCTGAAGAAGAAGTTGATTTAGCATATAATTCAAAAAGCCACAAAAATTGACTTCTTTTCTTAATTTTACTTAGCTGAGGCACTCCGATAATTGATCAGTGAATTCTATATTATAAGCCAATTTAAGTTAAATTATATAAGCCAATTCATTATTATTAATTAAACATTAAAACTTTATTCTATTTTCTAGTGCGACATCAACTTTTCTACAGAAAAATGCTGTCTTAACCCGCTCGTCTCGGCGCCCCATCACAAGATGTATCGCACGTGCCCTGAAAGCTAGCACTGAATGTGCCGTGATGACTCTAGAAAACTAGCGCCGAGACTCGCTCGAGAGATGTAGGCCTTTCATTTGGTTTCAGCTTTCACGACATTAGCTTTAATATTAGCTACCTACATACATATACAACACGTAACAGAACGCAAAACCTAAAAGTAGTTTATTCAAAATCGGGAACTGCACTGATTCAGATTATTTTAAATATAATAAGTTGCATTTTATGAAATACTTAGATTAGTCAACTTTGGTATCGATTCATCAGCCGATATAGGTCCACTGCAGGACAAAAACTTCCCCTAAAGGCATCCCAATCACTACGACGGCCGACTTGGTGGTGTACGCTGGTTCGGTTTCAGCTTTCACGACATTAGCTTTAATATTAGCTACCTACATACATATACAACACGTAACAGAACGCAAAACCTAAAAGTAGTTTGTTCAAAATCGGGAACTGCACTGATTCAGATTATTTTAAATATAATAAGTTGCATTTTATGAAATACTTAGATTAGTCAACTTTGGTATCGATTCATCAGCCGATATAGGTCCACTGCAGGACAAAAACTTCCCCTAAAGGCATCCCAATCACTACGACGGCCGACTTGGTGGTGTACGCTGGTTCCATAAATTTGCTATAATTCATTCCAAAAATTCATCGATCCCCGAATTAAATACGTTTGACCATCATTAAAAGCATAACAGTGATTACAAATACTCCTGAACACGTTATACCTCAAGGTGCCAGGTTTTGTTAATTTGGATATCTGATTTCTAAAGCAAATCGTAGTACTCTTCAAATCGGGAACTTATATTTTCGTATTCTTTTGTAATGTAAAAGTCTGATGGGATCTTGCATTATTTAAGTTACACATTGTATATTGTATCGTAATAAAATTATACTGCGATTGTGGTAAACTTTCCGTAAAATTTATCTATCTCCTTTAGCCTTCTGAGATCCACTTTTCGTTTATCTATTTAAAGATATTGTTATTTATATATAGTCCTTTATATTTATTCATTTAAAGTCCAAGTTGCCATCACTGACGTCACCCGTTTTATAGGTGCTGCCAGAATACCAGCGCTGCACCATGATATAACGTTGTGAGGCGGCAAATATGCTGAGGCAGTATCCTGTTTAACCCCACACAACTTCTGGTGTTTATAAATGTTTTGTTTCCTTACTTTTTTATTTGTTATTTTTAACATGGATACAGTACTTAGTACCTGATTTTACATGCCTTGTGTAGTTGCCTATGTACTGATGTCTATGTGTGTGTGGTTAAATAAATGTCTTTTCTTTCTTTCTTATTCTCCTTACCAAATATTATTAAAATCTGTTCAGCTGTTTATGCATAAAAAGATATCAACTATAATGGTTTACATGAATACAAAATATTTTGATTCTGATTCTGGCAGAGCTACATTCACATTTGTAGAATTAGTGTAGATATATTCTGTGTATCTAACAATAGCCTATCACGTGAAATAAAACTATTTTACGGATTTTATCGTGGTTTATTTTTGATTTTTAGTTTCCGACGTTTCGAGTACTTTGCAACACCCATGGTCACGGGAAGGACTCCCTCCCGTAAAATAGTTTTATTTCATGTGTAATATTCGCATAAATCTAAGAACTCAGTAATAGCCTATCACAGTTTTATATTAGAAAAGGTAGACGATTACTTTTATATAACTATTCTGACTCTCCGAATATTTCTAAGGCTACGAAACCGTACGAAGACATGCGAAGAATTACTCGGGGGATATCTTCGAGGTCGCACTGGATCCAAAGCCAGAAGCCGTACAGTTTGCTGAATGGAAGCATATCTGTGAAATGTATAAAGGGAAAAATTTCGCCTGTACTTTGCAAATATCTGTTATCTACATCGTCACGCCTATATTTCCCAAGCGGGGGTGGCAGAGGTGTACTGAGTACACCCTCTTTTCGCCGACGATATTATGTCCTATGTAATGGGGGCGAGTCTATTATCTGTATGTCGCATCTGGGTCATGAGTACAGTTTTTAAACTACACACAAACGTCAAAGTGTCGTATACAGAGCCTAGGAGGGGGGGGGGGGGGGGGGGAGTAACTGATAAAACGGGGATCACTCTTTATTCGTGATCACTCCGTTGCTGTTCGTTGCACGAGCAGTAAACATCAAGGGGACTGTGTTGTGTATCGTGTGTGACAACTTAAAGTAAATTTTTCATCGTGTCTGCACTTATCATCAAGTTAACCACTGAGAGTTTATTTTCTCGCCCAAATCCCAGATTTTGCCTACATTGGGCGACCAGGAAAGTAATGATCCTCTGTTATATATTTATGAAGTATACTGTTCGTGTAATGGCGAATAGCACGGCTGGTAATTACGAGCCCCTGAGTTTGAATACTTAGTGTTAGAAAAGAGTGTTATTGAAGTTTTTTTTAATCATATATTCTCAGTTCGTAGGCAAGAATTGCGCCTGGTATATAAACAATTGATAAACTCGCCTCTTATAGAACCTAACAACATTGTTGGTGAAATGTGAGACAGTAATACACTTTTGCCAACCCCGCTTAGGGAAAAAATCTATACGTTAACTTTTTTTAATTAAAGATATTTTAAGCATTTTATTGCAAAATGCATGGGTGCACATTTTTTGAATATTTAATTACTAACTAGTAGTAGTTTGACATATTTTCCACATAAAATATCTTGAAATTCTACTGGTAGTAGGCAAATCTATCTTCGAGTTCAATATTGAAACCAGCCATTAGATTAAATAACTCAAATATTCATGGAGACAAGTACCTACCAATATATTTCAAGATGGTTCCACCCCATGGAATTTTATTGTACCTGGGAAGAATATATATTTATCGTTATCGAGTCATCAATCAGTCGATTAAAATCTGAACGCTAACGCGATCTGTTGGTGCTTGATGGAGTCCAGGCCGTAGCGGTCGACAGAGCGCCCGTCAGTCGTGGGTGAGATGTCGAGCCGAACAGACGTCTGAAAAATATCGCGCATTCCGTGCTGTGAAAGTGTAATTACCGGCGGCTGTGATTGTGATTAATTGTTCAAAGTTAGAAATAATAATTTGTTCGAGATATAACGACTTTGATTTCAAATAAACCAACTTCTCCCACGATACGCCCACAAGATACACAAAATATATGGCTACTGATAACGGTGATGGTCTACCCCCTCCGTTATATTTATTAATGGGTAATTAATTAACAATATTTTTATGTGAGTGGGGGTATTACTAGTCATCAAGGTTTAGCAGCGTTCGGCTCAATCGGTCTAAGATGGGTAACCGCTGACGTAATTTTAATTTGGACAGTCGCCGTGCTTCGGAAAGCACGTTAAGCTGTTGATTCCAGCTTCCACACAATGTGGTAGCTATTAAGTTAGATTTGGATGCGTTGTAAGCTTGATAAGTTCTAACAGTAGGTGGGCACAACGGTGCGCTTGCCTCCAACGGCGAAACACAGTGTAAATGTAGTTCTAGAGAGTAAGGGGAGTGTTTAAATGTCTAAATGTTTGCAATGATGTGAATAGTAAATATATTTGGAGAAAAAGTTGAGGTTAAAAATCTACAGCGCGTGTGTCATTTGAAGTAACAAGTCTAAGTTTTCTGAAAGAAAAAAAACAATGTAGGGAGACTGGGAATATACAAGGTGTAACATAAAAGACACACGCACGACCCAAGACACCCCAATTAGATTATAGGCTTACAAATTCTATACTAAAACCAAATTTCTAATTTTAAAGGGTTATTTACATATTTTTAAGCCCCAGCTAATGCCTAAATCCAGTCATGAAACCTGTACTTATATTGTATATGTAGAAATAGGTATATTATATAAATATAGTTTTTTTTGAAATTTGAAATCACGATGTTGTAAAACGGATAGAAATAAAATGACGCCGAGTTTCGTTCTACCCTTTTATTGGTATTAGAATAATTCACAAATCCCTTAGCTAAGTTTTACATAGATACATCCCCACTACTTTGGCAGTGGCATTTTGGCGGGGCATCAGGGCATGTGTCAACATGGCGGCAGCGATTGACAGTTACTTGACAGTGGCTTGACTTCGGCGTGGTTTGGCTTTGGCTTTGACTTACCATGGCAGGCTGATGCGTTAGCTGACATTAGGTCTGTTACATTCTGCCATCCTGAAACAATTGCTCCCGCAATCAATCAAATCTTCAGCATCAAGTTGTTTAACAGAACTACTGGCGCTATGCGACAGAGGCTATGCTCCGATAGAGTTTAAATGAAAACTACGGCACGAAACCTGTAAAACTCTTATAACCACACAAACCTTTAGTGCTCTGAATTCTGTACCTACCTTTAAAGTCATTGGGACTTTAATGAAAATACACATATATAAGCCCAAATACAAGTCGTCCAGGTTGGTATTTACCTTGGCCGCACTACTCGTGGCAGCTTGTTTCCAAAGAACAAGGTCTTCTTTCTTGTAAATATGCTCATATTTTCATTACTTTCTAACTAGCCTTTTTTAACCTACAAGTTTAACTCTACAGACTCATTTATCGGTTTGTGCTAACATTAAATCGTAAGGTTTACAGTTAGTGATATCGTTAAACGTATTTTTTATTCCCCAAATTACATTAGGCAAGAAATTAGATCAATTTCTGGAAGCTTCACTGGGGCCTGAAGCTCACAAACCGTCAAGGATCGTTCGATTTGTACGCTCGATTTGTCCGTTAGCGCGTGGCTAATATGTAGTGTGTCGGAACTACTTATCCATGGCAAACTTTTTCAAGTACGTCCTAGTGACCGATTAACATGACCTGTTCCTACCCGATCTGGATACCTGATTTAACTAAAATATCCTCTTCAATGTAGATAATTCATTTTATTATCATAATTGGCTCGGCTACGGAAGCATCATGACTGATACCGAGCATGTATTGATAGCCTTTGTCAACTTAACTTACAGAACGGACTTAATTGATCGATATGCGCCATGCGCATCGACTCTTGATGGTTTCGGAATTGGATGCAGTTTTCCTTCCTTGCTATTGTAACTACCCTGCCATATAAGCAATAAAGGCATGCAGTCACATATTTCCTAATAAACCAAGTTATGTTAGGAAACCCGTTTTTTTATCAACTCTTAACAAAGACTAAAACCTACTGGATCGATGTCATTATAGTGCATTTGCAGAAATTTCCACCTAGCTAAGCTCGGCACAACTAATCGGCTACCATGCTGAGTTTTTCGATAAAGCCTATCTCCTACATAGCTTAAGTATTTTTTATTTATTTCAGACCTGCAGTGTTACTTTTTAATTGGTTAGTAATAGCACTTAGACATTGAACAGTATAAAAACCAATAAATAGCTTCTTGGCGATTTATGTTCATAATATCTATCGGATGTCTACTAAGCGCATCTACATGCTTCATGCGAGCGCTTTTATGCTCACGCCAATGTCATAGTATTGTATTAATAGCCACCTTCTTGCTATAAACAGTATGATGTCTTGTTGTGAATGTACCTCGAAGCGTTCGTACAGTCAGTCACCGCCCTAACATTTACCGATGACGTAAACCCAAAATTTGCACAAAGATTCAACCACCGCGAAAGTTTCGCGCACTTATTTATAATATGTGCTTTCTTCTCTACTAGTGACCCGATTAAAGTAAAAAAATAAGTAGGCCTACTCTTGGAATCTATCCCAATCACAAGCCGACACGCACTCGAAACAGTTTAAATTTCAATCTGAAAGATATTGGTACGCTTGAACAAATCGAATGTACTATTTATTGACTTAAAATTGTAATTGAGTACACGACAAGTTATGAATCCCCCAAAATTACATAAATAATTTAACACATCAATCCCTCTTTTTACTAACTTAAAATATTTTTCATCATAAATTATTGCATTAATATTCTATGGATGACAATAGGCTCCCCCCCACCACATGGAACCCAACATCGTGTACCCAGCACACCTCTGCCATTTGCGCTCGGGGAACATAGGCGGTGTTTATTTATTTTGTTTTAATAATCTATGGATTCGTTTAAATAAACTTACGGTCTACAAAATGTTCTTTACTAATTTGACATCGGTCATGGCCCCGTAACGCGTCATTGTCCTTAATTTGCCTTTATCTTCATACCAAATTTGTCCAATTAGTATTCAAGATATGCAACGCCTAATGAAATACTCGAACACTAAAAAAATTAACTCTTTGTAACTGTATTATTTCGATCGCAAACTTGTCTCTCAACTCGATACAAAATGTCAAAATCATGTCATGAGTGCCAATAAAGTAGGTACCTACACAATCGAGAATTGCATAGGAGAATTGCCGATGTTATTTAGTTGCATAAAATTCCACCTTTATAGAGTTAAACCGTGTGGTAGCGTTCAAGAGCAGCAATTGACCAGTTTTCGAATTCAATCCAAAATTTAGAGTGAAATCGAGTGTAATGTACCCTTTAAATGTACATATTATCCGTCTGTTTCTTTGGATAGTAACTGGTCATACAAGGCTAACACTTGCTTAGAACACAAACACTCCCTCAACTCTTTGAACCTCTCGTTTTGTTTACCTCTCCATACCTCTAAAATTTATCTTTATTGTCAAGGCTGTTGGGTGCGCGAGTAAAGAAAATAAATTTCTTAAATACCAACATAATCACATAAATTGCCGCACGTCATGTACATTACGTTGGACTGAAAATACTGCCGATTTGATACTGCCAAAAGCGTTATCTCATTGAGCTTCATACAATGCAATAATATTTCATGACCTAAATACGTGATATTTTGCTAATAAAAATAAACATTTTTTTTATATTTAACCTTAAAATATCAGACACTAGTCCATCCAAAACTTTTTCAATAATAATAATAATCTATCTATATCTATATATACCATTACGCCAGATCCCTTGCGGGGTAGGCAGAGAGTACAGAGTTCCAACAAGTTCTTTCCTTACACACCTCTCTGGCTTCCTCCAGTCTCATAGTTCGTCTCATAGTACGCTTAAAATAATAATAATAATAAGATGGACAGAAAGGTCCGTCGATTGCTGACAGCGTATCGTATGCATCACCCGCGGTCGTCTGTTATGAGGTTGTACATCCCGCGGAAGTGCGGTGGTCGTGGGTTTTTAAACGCTAAGACACTACACAACCGCGAGGTGTGCAATCTCAGACAGTACTTTTTGAGTGTATCCGTGGTGATGTATTGAGATGTTGCCGCAATCGATAGAGACCTAACTCCGCTTTCCTTGGCAAACGAGAACTGGCGAAGGACCCAGGTATTAAGTATTTTGGACCGCACAGCCATATGGAAGGGCAAGGAGCTACACGGACGGTTCTATCGGGCTCTTACAGGGCCTGATGTGGACCAGCTCGCTTCCGTGACCTGGCTACGCTTCAGCAACCATTTTGGGGAAACTGAAGGGTTTGTCTTTGCAATTATGGACGAAGTTATCATGACGAACAACTGCCGGAAGCACATCCTAAAGGACGACACGGTTGACATTTGTCGGGCATGCCACCGTCCTGGTAAGTCTATTAGATATGTTGTTTCCGGTTGTACTCGCCTTGCTAACGGAGAATACTTGTACAGACACTACCAAGTGGCTAGGATTATCCATCAGCTACTTGCTCTTAAATATGGCCTTGTGGTCTCTGGCCTTGTGGGTCTGAAGTACCGTACTACCAGTACCAGCCTCTTCCAGTTCTCGAAAGTGGTCATATCACGCTCTACTGGGTCGATCTATTATCACGGACAGGGCTATTGTAGCCAATAAGCCGGATATCGTGATAATAGATCGATCGATGCTAGTCGATGTCACCATTCCGCTTGATGAGAACCTTGTGAAGGCCGAAAAAGAAAAATTATCTAAATATTTGGACCTGGCCCATGACGTTACCGCCATGTAGAATGTTGATTCAATTATCATTATTCCGATAGTCGTTTCAGTCAATGGCCTTATAGCGAAGAGCTTCGATAAACCCCTTGAGAAGCTCTCGCTAGGCAGTTGGGTGAAGGGCCTGATGCAGAAGGCAGTAATGTTGGACACGGCGCCCATTGTGAGGAGGTTCCTCTCTTTGGAGCCCTGACCACCGGTAGCTTGGTCGTTCATTTTTTTTATACAATATATATAAGAATATTTGTATTTTGTATTTTTATATATATTTTATAAGAAATTATACTTAATAAATATATACATAATAATAATTATTATTATTTTTGATTATAATCAAACCAGATTGATCTTACTTTAATATTTTGATTTTGAACACATAGGTGCTAGAACTAGCTAGCCACTAAGCCACTGGCTTCGGCTTATTTTAATGGAATATTGCGTATCAAAAGTATGGCTGGCAGAAAGGAAACATACTTGGCTGTCTTACTGTGGCTCCTGACAGTAATCAGCCCTTGTGAGGATTTCTCCCAGCAGCCATACGATGGTTTGGGGCACATGTTGACAACTTTGATGTAGCTGGTTTCGCCTCCCTCGCAACAGGTGGATGGTAAAGAGTAGGTCACGCTATGAAGGTTGTAGTGCCACGGAGGTCTTGTTTCCCGCGCTTCTTTTGTTTGAGTAGATTATTTTGTAGTTTTCTTTCTGGTTGTATAAAACTGCCTTCTCCGTCTTCATCGGATTAGTTTCATGGATACCGAAAATCTTGCATTTGATCTTTGAGGCATGGTATGACGTCGATTCATTTTGCGGACTATGTTTATACTACTTCTGAGTAAAACGGATAGAAAAAAAATGAACCTGAGTTTCGTTCTACCCTTTTAATTGGTACTAGAATAATTCACAATCTCTCGTGGCTTTCGCACACACCCGGCATGGGTGTGGGGAATCGGCATCGGGGCAACGGCTCCCTGGCTGAGGGAGCCGTTTGCCGGTCATAGGTATGGTGGAGTCCATCGTAGAGGCGGAGAACCGTGGATCTCGCGGGGGGGGGGGGTCTTCATGAGTGTGTTCACGCCGCCCTCGCGATTAACCCTGTCAGGTGGAACTTATGGCAAACCATAGGAAGCCCGACAAAGCGATCAGCAGGGAGGCAGCAACTTCTCGAGGCCCCTCTTCTTTCTTAGCCCGGTAGTGCAATACAGCACCGCTAGGAAGACCTATTTTTTTTTTTTCATGGAGGTAATATTTTATAGACTGATCCCCCATCTGCCTTTGGGTGGGCCGACGGAAGAGTGTCGGACTCTCTGCTGTGGTCCTCGCCTCATTTTGTGTGGTGCGGGGACCGCAGCAGCATACCGACTAAAACCTCCATGGTGTTCCTTCTCCCCGCCATAGTGGAGGGCTGCAGGCACGGGGACTACTTCCACAGCCTCTCCAGCGGGTGGCCGCTAGGAAGACCTAGCGGGCGATCAAACACCACCGGACTGAGTCAGGATTTTAATGTGTGGGTAGAGAGGTTTAGAGAGGGTACGGGTATAACGGGTATAACGGGGTATAAGGGGGTTGGGGAGTCATATCCGGTGGTGAGGAAGAAGTAAGGGTGATGAGATGTGGCGCTCTTCACACTCCCGTGCGGTCAAGCTATGCCGGGTAAGACTCGTTGGAGAAGCCCAGCAGGCGACCTACTACAGTGGTGACTTCGTCCAGTCCCTCTTCTGTCTTCCACGTTGTCTTGTCAGGTAAATTCACTCCGGTGTCATCGCCGCGCACGCGATCAAGTCCCGTCGGCAAGCCGACAGGGCGACCAGCAGTAAGCGGCGGGGGTAATCATTCACAAATGACTTAGCCAATGCTTATATAGATACATCCCCACTGCTTTGCAGTGGCATTTTGGCGGGGCGTCAGGGGATGTCAACATGACGGCAGCGATTGACAGTTACGAAAATCGACTATCGTAGCTTGACTTTGGCGTAGCTTGGCTTCGGCGTGGCTTGGCTTTGGCGTGGCCTAGCTTTGGCGTGGCTTTGGCTTTGGCTTTGCTTTGGCTTTGACTTACCTTAGCAGGCTGACGCGTTGGCTGACATTACGTCCTTTACAGTTGTTTTGAATTGAGTGAGCATTTATTCTAATATAAAAAAATATAATATATGTACTCTTACAATACAAAAATTGTTAAAATAGACTCAGATGTTGATTTGTTAATCGCAATCTTCCAAATGCATGCCAAAACGCGTCAGCTTATTTCAAAATAAATCGCATCCGAAACCATACTTAGGCTGGCCGCAGGGCAATCTCGCACGACCAGCAACTTTGTTGGTTTAGGCTGTCATCTAACAACGTTCTAATGGTTATTGGCAACCGTAATGGCCCTAATTGGTGAGATTAGTCGTTCAAACGATCGCTTTATGTGTTATATTGAGTTGTACTGCGGTAGAGAGATAGCCATCAGATACTGAGAATTGATGCCCCTAGATTAAGTGTGAAATTGTGCTCGTATCTATTATTGGAGCTGATAGTACTTTGAGCGAAACGACTCGTTTTTGTATCTAGAAATGGAACAACAAAGTCATCATAATCTGAAATAATATTTTGTTTTAATACATAATGCCCTCCTTTATTACGTAACTTATTCCATTGCCAAGTTATTTTCTTCTATTACCCATACTACTATGGTTTCGGCGACAATAGCTAGATTATAATCATTCAAGATAGATCTCTGTCTCGAACCTATTCGCGTTTTCATTAAAAAGGCGACAACTCGATATTTCGCGAATGCGTCCAATCATAGGAATCCGTTAATTGTAGCCGCCGCCGACAACAAACCTAGCTACATACAGTAGGTGGTAGCGATTGATAGGAGGGGTCCTATCAACCGCTACCGCCGTCCGCGGCATGTTCTCACCGACCCTCCCGATACCCTTACATCCCTCCTTTTAGATACAGATACCGCACACAGGATCAGACACCGATCTCGCCGGCAAGGTCGAAGAATTCCTTTCCCGCTGGCCGATGCAGAGCACCACGGCAAGATGCCTAGTATATACCCTTCCCCATAACAACTGCCAAAGCCGAGGCCCTTCCTCCTTGAGGCGCCCTTGAGCTAGTTGTCCCCTTGCCCTTCTGGCTCGAGCGTAGTGTTTGCACGCTCGCCCTCTTGTCTGGTGAAGCTGTAAAGGCCCCGCGGCCAACATTGTAGATCATTCACATGAGAAAGGGTATGCTCCGTTAGTTCGGAATAAAGAAAGACAGAACAGATATACAATGCGAATGTAGAAAGATGTAGGTACCGAGGAAGCCCTAAACTATTTTACCATGACCAAATAGACCGTGTTGAAGGGCGAATCAAGTGTTTCCGTAACCGACGAGCGTGTATGAGACGAAATATGTGAGTGGAGGAAGCCAGAAAGGTCCCTAAGGATAGAACCTGTTGGAACTTTGTACTCTATGCCTACCCCGCAAGGGATCTGGCGGGATGATATAGATAGATAGATAGAGATAATCAATCGGAAGATGTCTATTGCAGAACAAGTCTCCCCAAAGATCTCTAAGGCAATTAGCTTTGCTGTTCGCTTCCAGCTTTTGCCCCCTTTTAGCAGGTCATCGCGGACCACCCTCTCCAGGGTGGAGCGTAGAGTGAGTAGACTGACTCACATTTTCCCATACGTGGTCTCCACTCGAAAGCCTGTCTGCCCCAACGGCCGGCCAAAAAATTTAAATGACGGGGCCTTTTATCGCTAAATTTAAATGCGATATTTCGTAAAAACAAAACATGTTTTTTGTTAAGAGAACTTTTTGCATATTTTGTATTTTTTTTGTATTTATATTAACACCGTCACGCCTATATTCCCCAAGCGGGGTTGGCAGAGGTGTACTGAGTACACCCACGTTTTGCCGTCGATGTTAGGTCCCATGTAATAGGGGGCGAGCCTATTGCCATATACCAGGCACAATTCCAGACTCCGGACTCGTACTGAGAAGTTTTTGTTACAAAAACTACACTTGTCCGACCTTAGATTTGAACCCAGGACCTCGTGATCACAAGGCGATGCGCTTGCCACTAGACTAACGATGCAGTCAAATTTGTATTTATATTAAAAATACCTAAACCCACAGTACGAATTATTACTGTGTCGTGGGTGCGTTTACAAACATGAAATTCACATGCACAAAAACCCAGACCGAAACAAACATTTGTGGGTGACACAAAGATTTGTCCCGCGACTACTCAATCCAGTGGGCGGAGAGACCTAAGCTCTTACCACTGGACCAAGCCGTCTGAACTTGTTTCAAAAATATGAAAATATATGATCGTTCACAACATTAAAATATGTTTAATAGAGAAATATAAGGTACTTTTCTGTTATCGAGCATGCGTAACTAGTGTTGAATAATTAATATTAATTAAAAATGCCTTCCATTTTCTTAACTTCTCTAGTTCCTTTGCTGAGTAAGACGCTGCTCTATATTTATTGGTATGACCTACTTGTGGCCTGAACCAGAACTAATTTGCTTTATGTATCATCTCAATCGAAAGAAGTCTACTGCAAGACATATGTTCCACCCGATTGCCACTATGTGCTGTACGCATCCAACTCTTTCCCGCGAGGTTTTAGTAGGTGACTGATCCACCGTGTAGAGCGTCTACCCACACCACGTCTTCCGGAACGGCTTTGCCACTCGAGAACCTCTCTTTTCCAACGACCGTCAGTACCGTGATGTGCTCCTCGTATTATCATGTTTGGCACTTTTGAGTCACTCCCCCCCGACCCCTGCCGCCACCGCCGGCCGCGACATGTTCTCACCGACCCCCCCGATGCTTTGTCATCCCTTCTTTCCGCTCAGAATTAGATCCCCTCCCATAGCCGGCGGTTGACCGGTGCACTTAGTAGTGCACCTGTCCCCCTACAGCGACTGTCCCAACCGAGGGCGCCTCTTCGGTCGAGTATGTCGCCTCTTGCCCTTCTGGCTGGCTAGAGCGTACTGGTTGCACGCTCGCCTTTAAATCCGGTGAAGCTGTAAAGGCCTCGCGGCCAACAGCGTACATTATTCACACACACACACACACGCACTTTTGAGCACTATATTCTCTATTTGATCTTGAGGCTTCTGATAGAGAGGGCCCTGCCCTGCCCTCAATGGGTCGTGGGCAACAATCCATTTCGTAAGCGAGTCTAAAATATAGTCACGCCAAAAAAGTTGCCCCGTCTTGAACATGGTCGTCGTAGCATCTTTGAGAGAGGCGTGAATCCGTCTTTAGATCATCTCGCACCCATTTGCCCCCTGTTTTCGCCTCTTGTCATTTAAAAACGTCCCTAGACCCTTTTTACGGTATCCGTTCGTCCCTCTACACAAGGTGAAATTATTTTTAATATTTATGAAGTTCGCCCCTTGTGTTAATAGAAATATTTTTCAAAATAAATGTATATTATAATCTTAATTTTATTTTACTGTCACTACAATTTTTATTTAAAAGTTTTTCCTGTTGTCATATACTAAATGAGGAGCGAACGGGACCATTTTAAGTTTCACGTGGCGAATGGGTTCATTTAGGCTATCAGGGGCGTACGACTGATGACTAGGTTAAGTAAGAGAAAAATGTTTATGTTATACTTTATGCAAAGTAGCTAATTTTTCTCAGCCAATGTTTGTGCAGTTATGTATCTGAATAAATACCAATGCATATATAAGTCATTAATTAATCGAATTTGCCATAAGCACAACGCCGATAGCACCGTGAGTACGTTTCTCACGTGATATTGCGCGTGCGCTCAAAAATTATCTTTGTCTTATTATTTTCTAAAGTCCATATTTCAGTGAACTTTTTGGTCTGAAACCAAATTCAGCTTTTCCAATACATCATGGACCAAATCACATTTAAAGTGAATGGAGTTGAGCACTCAGGTAAGTTCATCTGTAGTTACTACCTCGTTAGTCTACTAGTTGGTCTAGTGCTGGGTCTAAGGGATCACGCGGTATCGAATCTTAGGTGGGTTATGGTGATCATTTTATTGAAAAATTCTTGGTACCAGTGGAGTCTGGAGTTGTGTTTGTTACCCACTGCTACCGCTCTGAAATTAGATAACTCACAACTTCATGGAAGTAATACATTTTAACATGGTTCCTGCATTGAGCCGTGGGTCTAGTGTTAGCCGGTGTTAGCGGCCATTACTGTGTCTACTACATTGGAATTTAATTATACACGGTGTAAGTTTTGCCATCCTAGACCGAAAGCCGAAACGGCGAAAGTCCAGATGATGTATCCTATGCCTACTGTTCACTGGAATAAAAGAACATTTCAATAGGTAACATCTCCATAACAGTACTAATTAAGTACATTTAAAAAGAACTTTTAAACCAAGTGCAAAATGATATTGAGGGGTGACACGGCTCGAGAGAAAAAAAAACTTTCGAATAGATTTTCGAATTTATTACCCGGATTACGACAGAATACTTTTTATCCTGAAAAAATGAAAGATTCCTGTCTAAAGTCAACGCGGACGAAGTTGCAGACAGGAACTAGTGACATATTCTACTCATATTATAAACTAGTTCCGCGAAACTAGTTCATAATATTATTAGGATGTGACTGCCTCACAAAGCTGGCAAAGCGCATCGCTTTGTGATCACGGGACCTGGGTTCAAATACTAGGTCACACGAGTGTATTTTCTAACGACAACTTCCCAGTACGATTCTGGAGTCTGGAATTGTGACCGGTATATGGCAATAGGCTCGCCCCCTATTACATGGGACCTAACATCGTCGGCGAAACGTGGGTGTACTCAGTACACCTCTGCCACCCCCGCTTGGGGAATAGAGGCGTGACGGTGTTTATTTATTTTATTTATTAGGATGTGAATGTTTGTATGTTTGTTACTCAATAACGCAAAAACGGCAAAAATTCACTAGTCCCCTTGCGGGATAGGCAAAAAGTAAAGACTTCCAACAGGTTCTTTACTTACAGACCTCTCTGGCTTTGTCCACTCTCATACTTCGCCTCATACAAGCTCGCCGGTTACGGAGACTCTTGACTTGCCCTTTAAATAAGACACGGTCTGTTTAGTCATGGTAAGGTAGTCTAGGTATTCCCCGGTTCCCCGAGGAGGACAGCGGCGTGGTGTGCCCCACATCGCCGTGAGCACCGCGCCGGTGCGGAGGGGAGCGTGTCATCAAGTCTCCCTCCGATGGCGGGCTCGTCGGAGCGCGGCACAAGAAGGGCACCGGTGCGTTCCATACGGAGATCCCGGAGCCCCTCCAAAGTGCTGATGTCGGCAACCCTGGGGTTTTTAGTCGGTAGGAATCCAACACGCCCCGCGAGCTTCCCCCGAGACTCGCGAAAGTCCTATGCAGGATTTTCCCCAGGTAAAAAAAAGGTATTCCCCGGTACCTACATTGTTCCACTTTTCATTATATATCTGTCATTCTTACTTCCGACTTATTATATGCCTGAACCAGCAGAGCATTTATTATTATTGATTTATTTATTTTTAGTCGGAAGTGAAATCAGTTCAGACGTGGTGCTGTTGGATTACCTTCGGAACTACCTCCAGCTCCGAGGCACCAAGTACATGTGTCGTGAGGGTGGCTGCGGCGCCTGCATCGTCACTGCCTCCAAGGGTACTGGTGAGCCGTCTGTTGCTGTCAACTCGGTAAGATCCTAAGGGTAGGCTTAGTATGAACAGATTCACGTTAGCATGATGATGTCGAAAAAGCGTGCTGTCGCTTTCATCTTTCTGTAGGTATTAAATTTGTAATGTGAAAAGTATGGTATATTAACTCGATAGCGTTACGCTTACGTCAATATTTTCGTGCTAAGTCTATATCATCACGCCAGATCCCTTGCGGAATAGGCAGAGAGTACAGAGTTCCAACAGGTTCGTGTTTTGGTTTAAATTCGCATAGGCAGAGAAATGGACATGAAAATGAATAGAGCAGGCATTCTCGCCGGATCTTCACAGCGGAGGCCGGATCTTGACAGCGGAGGCCGCGCTCCGATCCTGTGGTAGTTTAGTAGTTAGATCATATAAAAAAATGTAAATTGACAATTACACTGTAAGTGCCCGTCGGTAAGCCGTACTCTTTATTTTGAAAACGTTGATGAATATTGCTAGATCCAAATTATTAGCAACATTTAAATATAATAGATTAGACAACAGTATGCCAGCGATATAAAGATCTAATATGTGACATATGTTACTGACTATACTAGGATACTTCAGTGAAATTTGAATTTTCCATTCACAGTCAAAAAGGTGTAATATCAACTTAAAAATGGTGTCAATATCAACTTGAACCCTAATCATGTTTACATTTGCAACAACGTAATTTTGGTTAAAAGTCAAGAGTTGATTGTAGAACTTAAGAGTAACATGAATTTAAAGTCACAAAACATTCACTAACTGGCTCAGACTGCCTCACTGGCCTAGTAGCAAAAAATACGCTTTGCAATCACCGAATAGACCGTGTCTTATCTGAAGGACAAGAGTCTCCGTAACCGGCGAGCGTATGAGACGAACTATGAGAGTGGAGGACGCCAGAGAGGTCTGTAAGGAAAGAACCTGTTGGAACTCTGCATTCTTTAACTGCCCCGCAAGGGAACTGGCATGATGATATAGATAGATCACGAGCTTCAAAGGGTTCAAATCGTAAAAATTCCCAGTATCAGTCCGGAATCGAAACGAATTCTGTCCGGAATAAGACAATAGACTTGTCCCCTTTTACATGGGACCTAAAATCATCGGTGAATAGTCAGTGGGAACAATCTCTGCCACCCCCGCTTGGGGAATATAGACATGACGGTGTTTAATAAAGCGTTCACTTCTGATTCATTGCGAGAATACACCACTGGTTACCCCTTTGGAGAAAAACTGGCGTAAGAGGAAATTATTTATGCCAACTAGTGTTGAACACAATACAATTTGTTCCAGCTGCGAACATCTTTTTACTTTCCACAAAAATTAATAATATGTATGCACAGCTGAAAATTAACATTCGAAAAAACAAAAATTTCACTCGTATGCTGATATCATTACAAATAAAATAATAATTGGAACATCTGTGTCATCTGCCTTCATACGTTTTAAACAAAAATCGTGAAACCAAACAGGAATTACCAAACCAATAATTTACAACGGTGAAATAAGTTGCTCAGCGAGCTATGGAAAGAGCTATGCTCGGCGTTTCTCTACGTGTTCGAATCAGGAATGAGGAGTATCGTAGAAGAACCAATGTCACCGACATAGCCCTCAGGATTAGCAAGCTGAAGTGGCAATGGGCAGGCCACATAGTGCGTAGATCGGACGGGCGTTGGGACAGAAAGATTTTACAGTGAAGACCACGTATTGGCAAGGACAGCGTAGGACGACCGCCTGCCAGATGGACCGACGATCTTGTGAAAATTGCAGGAAGTCGTTGGATGCAGGTGGCATCGGACCGGTTACGCTGAAAAGCGATTGGGGAGGCCTATGTTCAGCAGTGGATAAGTATAGGCTGAAAAGATGATGATGAATTTACAACGACTGGACACAATATTTGTTTCCCGACACCACCCCTATGATCGGATAAATGATGGTTTCTGCCTTAACAGTAATCACTCAAGTGATTTTTCGCGTTTATACCTCAACCTCACTCATAATGTAACTCTGTACTCTGCGTACACCGCAAGAAATTTGGGGTGATGATATATTCAAAGTCAAAAATCATTTATATATATAGGCTAATACAATAGCTCTCACAAACTTCAAAATTATTTAATTTGTTGTAACTACCACCGGATCGAAACGCGGCCTCCACCGAGAAGATCCGGCGAGAAACTCAGCTAGTCTTTTAACTTAATTTGTTTTCCGTTTCTAATAACCATTTTTATTTTTTTTTCAATATTGTTTTATACAGTATTGTTTACTGCCTACCTGGCTGCCTCGTTGGTCTCATCACGAGGTCCTGGATTCAAATCCTAGGTCGGACAAGTGTAGTTTATCTAACGAAAACTTCCGAGTACGAGTCCGGAGTCTGGAATTGTGCCCGGTATATGGCAATAGGCTCGCCCCCTATTACATGGGACCTTACATCGTCGGCGAAACGTGGGTGTACTCAGTACACATCTGCCACCCCCGCTTGGGGAATATAGGCGTGACGGTGTTTTTAATGTTGCTGACTGAGGAGCTGTGCAAACCCAACCTGTATTATCGCCAAGATACTCCGAAATTTTGTAATACCCTTCTTTACATAGTCTGGTTTTGATTACTTTTTTAACCTATATCTAGATGTCACTCATAATTTGTCTCTATAATATTCACATTTATTTGTCTTTTGTTTTTTATTTGAATTTAATTATTTTTACATTTTATGTTCACCAAAAAAAAATATTATAACATACATTATACACGCAGTTTAACATAGTACGTAGACAGATACTTGTCATCGAATATAACTGTTAAATACTTATTGAATAAAATTATTTTTCAACATAATTTAACAGACTCCCTTTTTTTAAAAAAAAGATTATTACTTTACAATTTTAGGTGATGTGTGAATTAATTATTCATATTTATTACCTATATTATACTATTTTGCTTAGTTCTACAGTAAGGTACCTACAGGATTGATATAATACCCATAATAAAGGAATCGAGGCGCTCGTAGCGCTGTGCGACCGCGGTGTTCTTACCGATCACCAAGGTTAAGCAGCGTTCGACTCGGTCGGCCTGAGATGGGTGACCGTTTGTGGCATTTTCATATTCAAGCGTTTCCGTGCTTCGGAAGGCACGTTAAGCTGTTGGTCCCGGTTACCACTTAATGTGGTAGTCGTTAAGCCGAATTGGAAGCCTTAAAGGCGGCTTGATAAGTTCTCCAACAGCAGGTGGCCACAAACCTGCCTCCACCAATCCGCACCGGATCCGCGTGGTGGAGTATGACCTAATCTCTCTCACCTCGATTTGTGAGAGAAGGCCTTTGCCCAGCAGTGGGTAGTATAGGCTGATATTATTAATAAAGGAGTCTATACATTTGTGCTATTTGCCGTTAATGAGTCCCCTGTATCTTCAAAGTCCAAAGCCCAATACCGATAAAATGAAAATGGGGCCACTTTGGAGCTATACTGAACCCAATGCAAAAAAAAACATCAAAATCGACTTATAACCAACGAAGTTATAAAAAACAGACGAAGTATGAACCTCCTATTATTTTAAGCCGTTTAGTATTCTGCTTAGTTCTATAGAAATTTACTTATAGGATCGTCGTAATACCCATAATATCTCAATCTACACATTCGTATTGTTTGTCATAAAGGAGTTCCCTGGCGTATCTTCAAAGAACAAAGTCCAATACCCATGAAATTAAAATGATACCACCTTGGAGCTATACTCAACCCAATTTTTGGACCGACGATTTAGCGCAGTGGTTAAGAGCTTGAGCTGCTCCGCCCACTGTGCCGAATAGTCGCGGGTTCGATTCCCGCACGGGACAAATCTTTGTGTGATCCACAATTATTTGTTCCGGTCTGGGTATTTGTTTGTGAATTTTCATGTTTGTAAACGCACCCACGACACAGGAATAAATCCTAGTGTGGGGCTACGTTTAAAAAAAAAAAACAAAACAAAACTAAACAAACAAATGCAAAAACAATCTTAAAAAATCCTCCTTCTTAATTCAATTAAAAATTAGCGCAGAACGAGAACCCTTTGAAATTTCTTTCGAAGCAACTCAAACTGAAATAAATGCTGCTCATTGTAGCTATTTTTTTATCTACTGAGTGCCAGCTAAATTTCAAAATCTTGAATTTTAACTGACACCGTTCCATGGCTGTCTACGTATTTTATTAGAATAAGAATACACTGTGACTGTATTTGTTCTAATAGAATACGAAAATACCTAAATACTGTTCCGCTGGAATACGTATATACTATAATTGTGTTAGCTCTACTAGAATACGTAAACAGGTAAATGTTTTTCTATTAGAATATGAGTACCCTGCAAGTGTAATGGTTCTACTGAGACACGAAAACAACGAAATGCTGTTCTGTTAGAAAACGAATACACTGCATCTGTGTTTGTTGTTATAAAATATGCTGCGCCACGTGTTGAAGATTTTTTTTTAAATTGCCTTTCATTTTCGCACATTTATTTGACAAAAATCGCTCAAAAAAGATACTGTTACATACCTAGATAACTATTTAATAAATAATAAGAAAAAGTTAAACTAAACAGATCGGGATCAAGTTGAAGGATGCAATTCGAATCAATAAATCATTTCTTTGAATCCGAGTCAGTGGCATGACAGGTCCATAAAAAATTATTTTTGTCTTGTCTTCCTCTAGTGTTTGGTCCCTATCACGATATGTGAGAACTGGGAGATCACAACCATCGAGGGTCTCGGCAATAGAAAGGATGGGTACCACACGCTACAGAAGCTCGTGGCTAAGTACCACGCCACCCAGTGCGGGTACTGCACTCCTGGGATGATCATGGCTATGCACGGGTTAGTATATTGCACCATGCGATCTATTTAAACCTGTTTAATCAAAACTTCTGAAACCGTCAGACGAACCGACGAAATTGACAATGGCACTGGTTCGAGTAGTTGCGGGTTCGATTTCCGTACGGGACACATTTTTGTGTAATCCACAAGCATTAATTTGCCCTTTGCAAATGTAATTTAATTTTTGTAAACGCACCCACGCGGCAAGAATAATTCTAGAGTTAGGCTAAGTTATAAAAAAGTAGGTTGGAGAACATTTTGTATGCAACTGATTAGAACACAATCATCAGTTGAAAGAGGCCTCCCTAGAAATCGCCACAACGGCAGGCTTTGTGATGGACGATTCATCGCTTACATACCTCTAATACTTAAGGAATAAAACCTATTGAATAAATACAGTCTGTTATGGCAATACATTGATTTCCCAGAGATAATTTTGTTGCTAATGAGCCTTTTCAGATTTTTTTGACAACATTTACTTTATATATTATTCTTAGGAGCCCTGATTGTCATACCTCAAGGTAACAAGTTTGGCCTATATTACTTGTTTTTGTTAATATTCAACAAAACTGTTTTCTCCAACAGTTTACTGGAATTGAAAGAGACACCCAAAATGTTGGAAATAGAAAAATCATTTGGCAGCAACCTCTGCCGATGTACCGGCTATAGGCCAATGCTGGAGTGCTTCAAGACGTGTGGCTCTGACGCTGCTAAAGCAGACAAAGTGATGGACATAGAAGACTTATACGTCTGTAATAAAAAAAGAATTCTTTTAAATAACATAAACCGTAATGAAGATGATTGGTTCGTGGTGGGAGACGACGAGGTCAATGATAATCAAGTAAAGCAGATTACTATGAGTGATGGGAAGGTTTACTACAAAGTTTACGAGTTGTCTGATCTCTTCGATATTCTAATAAGTAATGTTGGCTCGTCGTATATGCTGATTGGCGGACACACTGCCAAAGGTGAAATTTATTTAGTAAATTATCATGAAAAATAAGCTTATATATTTATAGGAGTACTTTCTATCCTTTTGGTAAAAAAGTTGTCCCTCAGTATTGATACTTATGTATTGTTGACTGGTATACAAATATCAATTTCCAGAACATAATATATATCATCTTGGATCTCACAAATACTTAATTCGTGTGGTGATCGAATCAATCTTATGTCTATCAGCCCCTGCGAGATTGCCAGTTAATCTTAGTAGTCGATTCTAGATCACCTCGTCAACGACCTAATATCTTGGCTGTTAATATAGTATTTGATTATATTTTTAAAAAGCTTTATTAATTTTTATGATTATTATCTTATTTAGTGGCCTTATGTAAATATTTTAAGTTATTGCTATTAAGTTGCTAAAACTACCGCTATAAAAGATTGTAAGTACTAGGTGGAACGTATTATTGTTATTCTCAAACTGTCCTTCTAGAAAATAGTCACTATTAAACTCAATAAACAAAGTCCAACTGTAGAAAAAGTTTATATCAAAGTAGATGATAATCCTTTTAATTTTCTATATAAAAAGATGAATATTACAAACAATTGTTGTTTCAGGTGTTGAGCCTATCGATGAAAATCCAGCTGTGATGATAGATATTAACGGGATCTCTGACTTGAAGGTCGTTGAATTAGACCAAAATCTTATAATAGGCGCTGGACACACTCTCACAAACTTCATGGATCTCTTATCAGAATATTCCTGTGAAGAGTATTTCAGTTATTTAACTAAGCTCTACAATCATGTTGATAAGGTGGCACATATACCAGTTAGAAATGTAAGTATAGAATACTTAAGGTGAAAAGCATAGATGTAACTACTTAAATCAATTTTATTTGTAGGTTTAAGTGTTAAAAAACTTGTTGTTCAATAATTTACATTTAAGTATAGTGATATTTATACATCTAACGAAGACAGTGACTCCACCAATCTTATAAAGCAATATCAAAATATTATAGAGTTAGTGCTTAAAACTATTACTGGTTTTTGCATTTTTCGCAAAACCTAAAACAGGTGATAGTACTCATAAATATAATAACTATTATAAGAGGCACTAGTAGCGCTGTGCAACCGTTGTGTTCTTAGCGATCACAAAAGTCACTGAGATGAGTGACTGTTTATGGCATTTCATATTTGAGCATTTTCGTGATTACCACTTAATATGGTAGACGTCTCAACAAGTTGGAAGCCTTATAGGCGGCTTGATGGGTTTTAATAGCAGGTGAACACAAACCTGCCTACACCAATCAGCTCTGGGTCCACGTGATGGAGTATAAACTAAGTTCTATCTCACCTCGATTTCTAAGAGAAGGCTTTTGCCCAGCTATGAGACGGTAAAGCCTGATTTATTATTACTATTATTATAACAAGATTCACCGATTTTTCTTTTGCAAAAAAGTAAAACATATATTTCTTAGATTTACGCGAATATTACACATGAAATAATACTATGATTGGGATTTTATCGCGGTTAATTATTGATTTTTAAGTTCCCGACGTTTCCAATGCTTTGCTAGTCGAGTGATAATCAAATCCAAAACCAAGTATAACACTGCAATACCTCAAGAAACCGTAAGCTCATTCTGCGTAAATCCGACCAACAAAAATAATTAAGAAGTTTGAGGGAGGGAACAACTATACCTTTTGGACGTCTGACACCTCAGTCCTTCACGTGACCATGGATTCTACAAAGCACTCGAAAAATCAGGAACTTAAAAATCAAAAATAAACCGCGATAAAATCCGAAAAATAGTTTTATTTTAGTACTACATAACCTATTCCTCAAAGAGGTATGCGTTGCTGTGTCTCTTCTGTCCTTTATTTAAAATTGCTAAACAGCTGAATTGTTATAATGTATCAATTTCCAGATGGGAACGATAGGCGGAAACTTGATGATCAAGTACTCCAAGAATATATTCCAGTCCGACATATGTTTAATTTTAGAAACTGTTGGTGCCCAATTGACTATAAGTAAGTACTTTATATGGTTTGATGGTATGTGACCCCAGGAATTAAAAAAATAAGACACTAGAAGTTGTATAACAACGTGACCTTGACTTGATGTGAAAAATTTAATATAAAAGGAGCATTTTAAAAACAAACATTTATAGCAAAAACTCAGCAGAGAACATCAAATACGAGGCATGCCTTTTAAGATCTGTTGTTTCCATATTTCCCGGCAATTTTGAATTTGGAACTGTTCTATATTCGAATGCGTTTAAATTTTGAATCTCAAAACAGTTGAAAGTATTAGGATTAATGCTATTGTTTAGTCACAGCGTCGATTGGAATCTGTCAGGTTACGTACGAAAATGAATCTTTCTAAGGAAAATGTGCAATAATTTTCTACAACTTTAGAAGAGGCCTGACACGGCTTCAGTGTTTTGAAGAGCTAACGTCTGTGTTCAGTGATGGAGCCCCATGTCTGCGGACTGTCGAACGCTGGTATTTAGAATTCCAGCGCGGACATACTAGTGTTAGTGACAAATCTCGCGAAGGACGCCCAAAATCCGCTTTGACTGAAGATAACATCATTGCTGTGAGACAACTAATTCTCGAAGATCGTCATGTGACGTATCGAGAGATATAGGCTCTATTAGGAATCTCAGGGACAACCATTCAGAAGATCTTGCATGAAGCACTTGGTGTGAGAAAGCTAGTTTGCCATTGGATACCGCATCTGCTTTCCGACGATCACAAGGCGGCCCGCGTTAGATGGTGTAAGAAAACTCTGCAAAGGCTCAACCGAGGAGAGTCAAATCACGTCTACGACATCATCAGTGGCGACAAATCTTGGATCTATGCCTACGATCCTGATTCCAAACAACAATCTACAATCTGGGTCTTTCAAGACGAGCCAAAGCCGACTAAAGTTGTTCGTTCTCGAATCACTTCAAAGAAGATGGTGGCCACGTTCGTTGGAAAATCCGGCCATGTTGCGACTATTGCACTTGAAGATCGTAGAACGGTTAACGCAGAGTGGTATACCACAGTTTGTTTACCACAAGTCATCGCCGAACTCCGAAAATCTAACTCAAAGCGACGCATCATCCTGCACCACGACAACGCAAGCTCACACAGCGCTCGTCAAACGATTAAGTATTTAAAGCCGGAAAAAGTAGAAATTCTTGACCATCCTCCATACAGTCCTGACCTGAGCCCTAACGATTTTTTTACATTTCCTAAAATTAAGAAAAGTCTTCGTGGTCAAAGGTTCCAGTCCGGTGAAGAAGCAGTCGACGCTTTCAAGTCAGCCATTTTGAACACCCCACTTTAGAGTGGAATAAATGTTATAATAACTGGTTTGAGCGAATGGAAAAGTGTATTAAGCTACGTGGTGAATACTTTGAAAAACAATAAAAAGTACTATAAGGTTCTAGTTTTTTGTTTTCTTCAAACGACAAAACTTAATAGGCATGCCTCGTACTATGGTACTTGTCAAGACAAATCCAATGAGCCTAAACACGGCGGAGATATGTTCAGTAGTTCCGTTGGCCACCCTCCGGTTCTATCATCAAACCCTGGACATTATCCGGGTCTACAGTACTCATCAAGACAAATCCAACGAGCCTAAGCACGGCGGGGTTATTTTGAATAGTTGGGTAGTTCCGTTGGGCACCCTCCGGCTTTATCATCAGAGCTTAGACACCGTAGGGGTCTAAAGTACTCGTTTAGACAAATCCAAGGAGCTCAAATACGTTAAGGTTATATTGAGTAGTGGGGTGGTACCATTGGCCACCATTCGGCTTCAATATCAGATCTTGAACACTATATGGTTGTAAATTACTTGGCAATACTAATCTAAGAAGCCTAAACACGAGGTAATTACGTTAAATAATTCACATGTTCCTATGGGTACCTTCCGACTTCATCATCAGATCAGCTCCATGGTACCATATTATTGCATTGTCATCGACTTTACATATGTTTGCCAAAATTTAGCTTAATCGGATATCCGCAAGTGCTTAAAAAATGAATCACAAGATTTAAACCGAAAAGACAGAGAGACATACATTGCAAATTAAATAAAACTTTGTGAAAATTATCACAAATACTTATTACACCCCATGCACTAAACTACACTAATAACCCATCTTTGGACTGGCCTTGCATGACTTTGGTATTCCTTTCGGGGTCACTTGCTGCGTATCGTACCAGTTCAACTACCTCTTCAGTTCAACTATACGGGATCGGACGTCTTACGACGTCTTCCACTTTAGTTCTTCTAAACAAATATGGTTTTGTAAATTCCAGTGGACTGGCATAACACCACAAGCATTGTGTCAATGCAGGAGTTCTTAAAACTAGATATGACAGGAAAAGTAATCGTTAACATAATACTTCCTCCATTAAACGATGAAGAATACGAATTGGTTACGTACAAGGTGAGAAATCCTTATTTGTAATATTAAATGACTCTGTGGTAGATAACATTAAATATTAAAATACTAATTCAAATATTTTTTAAACAAATTTAAAAAAAATCTACCATTTTATAAATATACTGGGGCAGTAAGGGCAGCTACCTCTTTCGTTGTAGCTACAGGAAAATAGTCTTAGAAGATTATACCTATCTTGAAAAGATTTTTGAGCTGCATTTATAGATTTTGAAAAAAAATTGCAGTAATCAATAAAATTGGCAATATACATTAAAACTTTTTTTGATGCGAATCGATCTTGTTTTATGCAATTCTTATAAGGATCAAAAATTGCCATATCGTCTGAACTGGCGATCCCTTCAAACTGTTATTCGTCATATTTACAGAATACGAAAACTCTAATTTTCTAATGAAATGAAACCCTTATTCACTTGAGATATGGTACATAAGATATTAGGTTATATATAAGGGTGTTTTTTAAGTACTCAGTAAGTTGAAGAAGAAAAAAAGCAAGTATTGTCGCCTTTTTTTATTTAATGCAACAAAACTTTGATTCTTTGTTAAGCTATGTTTAAAAAGATTATTTTATACCTAATAAATACAAATTGTAAAAAAATAGGATTATTTGTGAATTCACCGACATGTTTGGAAGCAGTTTTTTGCAAACATTTTAATGTTTATAGGTATGCTCTAAAATATGATACTAAAGAAGAAAATGTATTAATTCCAGATTATGCCCAGAGCGCAGAGTACGCATGCTATCGTCAATGCTGGTTTCCTTTATAAACTCGACAAGTCCACTTACATTGTCGAAAGCTGCAGAATCGTCTACGGTGCTCTTTCAGCAAATTTCTCGAGAGCAACTGCTACTGAAGCATATTTGGTTGGCAAGAACCTGTTCACAAACGAGACGCTGCAAGGAGCCATAAATGTATTAGATGGAGAGCTGGTGGTTGTAGAAAATGCACCGGAACCGTCATCAACATTCCGGAGGTTCCTGGCAAAATCGCTGCTATATAAGGTAAAAGGAATAATTAAATAAATACTACTTGTAGCGTTATTGGTAGAATGCTCTTAATCATAGAGATCAAGTTAAAAAAAAAACACTATATCCGAGAAAACCATCTAAGCAATAATATGGAATGTTGTAAAGCCATATAGAGTGAATATAAGAGCGCATGGCATAGAATGGCCCTCTCTCATATTCGGACTAAAATACCTCTATCTATCTATCTATATCATCACGCCAGATCTCTTACGGGGTAGGCAGAGAGTACAGAGTTCTAACAGGCTCTTTCCTTACATACCTCTCTGGCTTCCTCTACTCTCATAGTTCGTCTCATACACGCTCGCCGGTTACGGAGACTCCTGACTTGTCCTTCAGATAAGACCCGGTCTATTTGGTCATGGTAAGATAGTCTAGGTCTTCCGCGGTACCTACATCCTTCCACTTTCGCATTGTATATCAGTTTTGTCATTATTTCTTCTGACATTCTTTCTATATGCCTGAACCAACTGATTATACCCTTTCTCATCTTTACACCGATACTATCTTTCATACCTATTTGCTTTCTTACTACGCTGTTGCGAATACGGTCGGTCAGCTTCACTCCGCACATCTTCTGCAGAGCTCGCATTCTCCTTCTGGGTATGTAACCCAGCTCTCGCTGCCATATAACAGCGTTGGGACAAGCATTCCATTATGTATGGCCAGCTGCGCCTTACGGCTTAAGTGCCGGCTCCCAAGTAGCTTTCCCATCGCGCCATTCACTGTGTTCCCTGCACTCACTCTTCTCTCTATGTCAGCGGTGTATTTTTATTTCTTACTGAAGGCACATCCAAAATATACAAACTCATTTACTTGCTCCAGCACATCGTTCCCAACCACAATCCTTGCATTCGTTTTGGTTTCTTCCCGTTCGAAAACCTTAATTTTGGTTTTCTTCACATTCAAATGTAAACCATTTTTCATGCAGTCGTCTTTCATAACTGTGACTAGTGATTGCAGATCAGTGGCTGTTGGCGTTATCAAAACCGCGTCATCTGCATATAGTAGATGATTAACCACTAGATCACTCATTTGTACACCTTTATTCATCGCTTTCAGTCTTTGAAGACTTTTATCCAAATATATTATAAACAGTCTAGCGGACAACACGCAACCCTGCTTGACGTCGATTTCAACGTGAAACCAGGGTGACATGTTACCACCCACCCGTACGCATGCCTTGCTGTCCACATAGGTGCTGGACGGCCCGCAGCAGAGTGCCATTTATACCATACTCAGGCAAAATGTCCCAAATGTAATAAAATACCGTAGCTAGATATGCCAGTTTATCCCAAGTTAATCCTCGAACACCCTTTGATCTGTTAAGTCGTAATTTATAATACACTAGTGCCTCCTATATCTCTCCCTCTGCTGCTCTAACAACCTGACGTCATATAGGGTGGACCTCCTGATCCCGGTTCCCCACCTAGTTTTTAAAAATTATTCCTTAGCGGAATACTTCTGAAGATATCGTGATAATGTGCAGGAGTTATTTCCATTTATACATGTATATAGTAAGAATCAAACGGACGAACTCTGAAGAGAAAGTACCATACGTATTGAAAACAAAATATTCATAAAAGTATATTTTTATTTTAATTACCAATTTTAAATACCATTTATGCTAGATTAAATTGTACAATTATTTTTAGGGTCTTCTATCGATCTGCCCCTCCTCTCTAGTAAGTTCTCGCTATGTCTCTGGCGGTACGAATGTGCACGACGATAGAGAGCTTACAACCAGCACGCGAACATACACTACAGACTCTTCATTGTACCCCCTCAACGAACCTATAGAAAAACTTGAGGGATTGGTAAGTACCGTCAAACATCTATAGAAGCACTTATAGTATGGATACACCCGACAAAATGTCAATACTAGTAAAAATGAGGTCGACGCTGATTTTATTCTACACAATCTTCTTGCTCAAGCTTAAAATTAAGCGCAGGTTCGAATGAGATTAGATGAGATAAAGTTGTCTCCAGGGCTGTAATATATTGTGTGTAGGGGAACTATATTTGCAACTCGATATGGCGAAAATTTATTAAATACGTCTCTTTCTCCCTTCGACTAATTTAGTGCCAGCTATTAGCATTAGATTGACACATACCCTCATCCAATGATCAGAGAGTACCAGGTATTCAATCTTGTGTAAGATGGATCTATGTCACGTTGGTTTTATTTGTCGTATAAATTAACAGATCCAAGCCGCAGGAGAGGCTAAATATACCGAAGACATACCATCATTGCCCAACGAGGTGTTTGGGGCTCTTGTACTCAGTACCGTAGGGACGGGTACCGTTGTCAGTATCGACGCGTCTGCTGCTCTGGTAAGCTAAGATCTTTATCATACAAAAATATATTTCCTGATTTTGCCTTTCACTGTCCTAGAAAACTAAGCGTGTAATTAAAAGCTTTATGTCAGTGCAACAAACAAAAGCTGATGTATAAATTAATAAATAAATAAACATCGTCACGCCTATATTCCCCAATCGGGGGTGGTAGAGGTGTACTGTGTACACGCACTCTACGCCGACAATGTAAAGTCCCATGTAATAAGTTGCAGACCCATCGCCATTCTACTGGGCACGATGACAGACTCCGAATTGGTATTGGATTTTTTCTGTTAAAGTATCACATTTTGTCTGACCTAAGATTTATAAATAAAAATCTTTTAGGTTTTTAGTTACCAATCTAGTGCGTCAGTTTTTCAGACCATAAATCATTACTGTCTTTTTGATCCAGTCCAGAATTCGGACTTGTAGTATAATATTCAATAGACCAACCTCCTATTACGTAAGCATTTAATATAGTCGGTAAAATGTGTACCATAGAAGTAAGACTTAAAAGGAATTATCAACCCAGTTCAGCTGTACACTATTTCTGGACACTTGGTACCATTAGGTAACCAATTTAAAAATCTTTGTTACTACATAGTTCGAACTTCCTTTTTTATTGAAAATGTTATGGCTTGTCATTTTGACGTAGGCACGCAAATTTATCGGTTAATATTTGTATGTCTAGTGACTGTATTCTTGATGACTTTTTATTTGTTTTCAAGCAATAATTAATGTCAAAATAAAGTGTACAAGACTATAACTGATTACGATAGATTTGTCACTTTTCTGATCACTGACATAACATAAGTGTAAGCAGTGCAAATATATAATCTTGTAAATGCTCCCTCTAAGCTTCTAGTACCTCTATGGGGTATACTTACTATAAATCTAACATCCTTGGTGTTTTGTTTTTATTTATAGTAGGTAATAATAGCCCTGATCGACGCCTTAATATGACTACACCTTCAATACAATGCATCGCTTAAGATTGCTGATTTTTAATGATCGGACGACAAAGCCAGTTAGAATTCGTCAAATTGTGAAATATTTACAAATTATGTTATTTGCTCTTTCAGGAAGTAACTGGCGTTATTGCCTTCTTCACGGCTAACGATATACCTCTATTAAACTCCTTTACACCAGCCAACTTTTACCTTTATGGAGGTAACGAAGAAGTATTTTGCGGAGGAAAAGTTAAATACTACCATCAGCCACTTGGTATTTTAGTTGCTGAAACCCAACACATAGCTGAAAGGGCTGCCAAATTAGTAAAAGTCACTTACAAAAGTACTGGAACACCTGTTCTTGATATCAAAGAAGCAAAAGAGGATAGCAGTAGGAATACCTTATTTATTTCTGTAGACGCTACAAGTACAGGAACAGATGTACAGAAGACAATAACTGGAAGTAATACCCTGTATGGGCAATACCATTTCACTATGGAGACAATGGTCTGCGTAGCTCTGCCAACAGAAGAAGGACTGGAGGTGCATTCGGCTACTCAATGGCTTGATGGGACGCAAACTATGATATCCCGGGCTTTAGGCATACCTGAAAATAAGTAAGTAATCTGGTTACACCATTTTAAGGTTTGAATTTCCATACGTCCTTTATTTCTATACGTCTACGACAAGCCCGAAATTCTCTTCTGGATTGATGGTCGTAACTTATTAAATATTTATTCAGACTTTACTTTTGAATGCGTAAATAGGAAAAATAAAACATTACAAGAAACTCAAAAATTATTTTCTGATAGCGTGTCGACGACTCTAGCCAAAATAATTGCAAATCTATCTATATCTACATACATATAATAAAACTATAGGGAAGTCGTGTTCGTCGGTTTGTAGGAAATAACAACCCAGGGGTAACCCACTATCGATGTATAAGCCAATTCTACAATTTTTGGTTTTCATGTCTATGTGTGTCTGTCCGTCTGTCTGTCCACGGGTATGAACCATCATCACGCAAAAACTACTAAGCGGATTTTGATGAAACTTAATACTCAGATACCTTAAAATTTTACCTAACATATTGTATAGTACTTATCCTACTTACCCTAAAAAAGATGAATATAACCGAAGCATTAAATTTCTAGAAACATACTTTACTCCAAACCTGCTTGATGGATTTCAATTTAATGTTGTGTTATTGTAACCTATACTAAATATCACAACTCTGTATACTTATAATTTCCAATAATGAGACAGTTACTGAGGAAAGAAAAAAATATCGATTTTGATAAATCGTTCATTATTCCCAAACAACTTAGCTACTAGATTGTTACGGGATAAACCGACAGGATACAAAACTTTAACGAAGATTAATATCTTACGAGAAGATTAACACAAAATGTACTGACAAAATTTTGATACATACTTAGCTGGCAATTTACCGTTTTTAGATATTATTACGCTTGATTACAATATTTGGCAGAGTAGGTAGAGGTTTAAATCAGAATTATTTAACCGATAATTTTATAATATAAATATGTTGCAGAAAAGCCATTCTCCTGACATCATCATTAGTGGTCACAAGTCTAGCGGGCGCGTTTGGGTGAAGTGCTAGCACTAAACAAGAATTATCCATTCCATCAATCAATTAAAAGTTTTTTATTCAAGTAGAAAAATATGCACTTATGAAGAGTCAAAAATAGAAAACTATTTATTACCTAAGACTCTAGACTACCCGTTCGGAAAGTTATTCCTGTGGAGAAGGGCATCCCACGGTTACTCTTTTTAAAAATGAGAGTTGTACAATTCCTTTTTGTATACATTGCATTTATAGAAAAGAAAGATTACTATAAAATATGTAAAGGGTGCGTACAAAATAGCTCCAGTGTGATGCCGACCGAGACAAAATTCAACAGTATTACACGTTTAATCAGTCAAAGGATAGAGGGACGACAATAATTATCCGTCTGAGTGGTATATAAAATCACACCAATATGCATTTTGTGGGTTTTTTCTAAAGAAAATCCTGACAATCTTTAAATTTTTCTCTTCCTCTTCACAGCACTGCTGAAATTTTTCTACAACCAAAATTTTCTCATTTTTAGTTTGCCTTTATAAATCTATCTATATCATCACGCCAGATCCCTTACAGGGTAGGCAGAGAGTACAGAGTTCCAACAGGCTCTTTCCTTACATACCTCTCTGGCTTCCTCTACTCTCATAGTTCGTCTCATAAATACTTTTCAAATACAAAGACGATTTGGTTTAAGTGATAAAACGTAGACTGCTTAACTTTTTTGGTTAAATAGTCGCAGGTACGTTCCCCGCACAAGGTACGTGAATATTGATTTGTGATTTTGAAATAAAGAATATATTTTATACGCATACGGGCACAATAAAAAATGTAACCTACTGATGCTGCTGTTGTAACGAAAGCTATCCTTGCGACTGCCTTAATCTCAATATTATATTGACTAGAATTGACGTGCACGTGAAACGCATTGGCGGTGGCTACGGAATGAAGATATCACGCAGCATCCTTTCTGCTGTGGCCTGCAGTCTTGTGGCATATAAGCTCAATCGTCCTTGCCGGGTCATCCAGCCTCTCACCACAAATACCAGAGCATATGGAAAAAGACTTCCCTGTACTAATGATTTTGAGGTAAGTGAAGATGTCCAAAGTTATGGATTTGGACGAGTTGAAACAAAACTACAACAAGGGCTGTCAGTAAGTGACAATGTGTGAAGTAGATCATTAGAATATTTAGATTACGCGTCTAGTGAGAATCAACAGTTCATCCTTGATATAAACGACGAAACTACATCTCTAATAAATAAGGAAGAATAGTCAGTGTAGGTAATAGAGCTAACGGTGCAATAGGCGAGCTACTTGGCAGTGACTTAATTTTTTTTAAATCGCAAGTTATTTTATACAACGTTATTATGGGTAAGTTGGAATCAGGATAGTAAAAAATATTTATGTAATCGCTGAGAGTTCTCTGGCTATCTTAAATAAGATAATCAGTTAAATAACTGTTCCGTAACAATTTATTAATATGAGTTTAAAGCTATTTAAAGAAGGTATCTCAATTATATTAGCTTTTTTCAGAGGTGTTTTAATTCATTATCATTTTGATAAACGTTTCAGGTCGGTATCGATAGTAGTGGCGTTATTCAATACCTTAATACTAATATCTATGAAGATAATGGTTATATGATCAATGAGACACTAACAGCTCTCGGATATGATGTATATAACAATTGCTACGACTTAACAAAAATGAACTACAAAGCATACGACACCATCACAGATACAGCGAAAAACACTTGGTGTAGATCACCAGGTAAGTATCAAAAATAATGTTCTTCAGCGCGAAGGAATTTTAATAAATTTGTATTGAAATACCTTAACAAAACTAACAATTGTCAATCACAAAAAAAAATTATCCGCGCGAGATGAAATCTATGCCTTCCTCCTTTTAGACCAGTCTCCGCTCAGGCCCCTTAATCAAGCTAGCGTAAATTTAAATTTTTATGCATTATCTTAAGAACAATATGAATAAATAAATTACTTTAATTTACTTCATTATCTTTTGATTACATACCAATATCAATACAAAACAAGTTCGATATTTTCTATCTAATTCGCAATCCAATTATGCCTGGATGAATTTGAGTTTAATATACCTCAGCGAGCAATAACATGAAATTTGTTTTCCTAAAACCATTCATACAAAGCACATTAAATCTAGATAGCTAACGCTCGTAAGGTATTGTCGTCGATAAGGTCAAACGGTGATTCGTTATATGAATCATGGATGGCCGCGTAAAATTGCGTGTACATTTGTTATGCCTTATTTGATGTGTAAGGACGATTTAGAGGTAATAGGGGACTGTTTATTCCGGGGACATAGAATAGTAATCCCTACTACCATGACCAGCTAACTTGTCAAACTCAAAATATTTTATTTGTATATCCCAACAAAATCGCTTACAAACGTCAAAAATTATTACATTTTTTACAACTACCACCGGACCGGAACGCGGCCTCGCACTGAGAAGATGCGGCTAGTCTTTTAACTTAATTGGACTAGCCATTCTATTTTTATTTTTTTACAAAATTGTATTTTAATAACAACAATGAGGAGCTGCTCGAACCCAGTTTTATCGACCCTATATTCCGAAATATTATAATATCCTTTACTACATAGTCCAGTTTTAAAAACCTTTTAAACTTTTTCATAGGAATATTTCGGATAACTATGGGTAATTTGTTGTAGAAGAGTATTTCCCCATGAAAGAGTTACTAATTCTATGGAGACGAGTAGAATATACTCATCTTTGTTCCGTGTATTAACATGATGAATGCCGCTATATTTTTCTAAGTTACTGATATTTTTTTAACATGTAGTAGATTTTCATAATAAATTGCGAGACAACAGTTAGAATATTTATCTCGTTGAATTTTTCTCTTAGGGAAACTCTGGGGCTAAATTGTAAATTGCACGAATAGCCCTTTGTTGCAGAAAAAAGTTGGTATTAAGTTCACCAGAACTTCCCCAGAGCATATGACATAATGCTATGGAAATAAGCGAAATAAATAATTCTAGCTGTTTCATTGTTGTCATTCGTCATTCTGACGAACAAATTTAGGGGTCGATTTTTTAAATAACGTTGGTGTTTTGTTATGTTGTTATTACAGATATGTATGTTAAAAAGACTTACATGGTTATTAAAATATATTTATTTCAAACCACTTTTAGTGAGGCACTACTTTTTACGTCATCATAAGTGGTACCATTGAAATCTACAATCCAATTTTAATAAGTAAGTAAAATAGGCTCCTCTTGTATGGCAATTTTAAAACTATATCACTAATAAAAAAAGTTCTATGGTTTTGAAGAAGTGATAGCCTAGTTAGACCCTTCAACTGCAAAGTCAGGGGTCTCGGGCTCAAACCCAGGCACGCACCTCTTTCTTTTCAAAAGCATGTGCGTATTAAAAGTTAACTATTACTTCGTTTAACGGTGAAGGAAAATATGGTGGAGAAACCTGCATGCCTAAGAGTTTCTCGAAGGCACGTGAAGTTCGCTAACCTGCACTGGGCTAGCGTGGTGCAACAGTTTCTTAACGGGGCTAATATTATTATATGGTTTTGAAGCCCATGTCATGCAAAAATCAACTTCACACTCGTCCCAAATTGCGGTGTAACCAAGACCATATTAAGAAAAATCATTTGATACTTCTATTAATGAATTTGAATGTTAAATGACTTTTATTTGGGCCGTCTCTCTTATTTTGCGGCTAAATTGTGCGCACATGTCAGCATGGTGCAAATTTCCAATCGAATTTTGAGTTAGGGCGCTACGAATTGGAAACGTATCTTATATACTCCATTAACGCCTTATAACGTAAGCTGATTCTCGATAACGACTTACATACAATAATTACTGCAGCTACTATGGCTAAAGTAAGCTACTTTGCTTAGTACCAAACATGACGGTAGCAATTAAGTCAAAATTCTTATATTACTACCCGAACTACAATTCCATAGGAACAAAAAGGTGATTTTGGATCTACAAAGTAATACAATAATACTGACACAGAGCTTCCTTGCGTATTCATTTGGCTGTAGTCATGGTCAGAATAACCGGCCTGTGTACTTTATTTGTTAGCAAACTCCACATTGTCTTCATTTTTACTATTAGCGTATACTTAACATGCACTGTTATCGTCTCTTTACAATAATAAACGAATAATATTAACATAAGACAACAATCGGAAGTTATGCCAAAAACTGCAACTAATTTGCAATTTCTACTATTGTACATAAAAATATACACAAAAACGAACTATTCGTCAAAATGAGAACTTGGTTCGTGATATCGGACGGACAATTTAGCGCAGTGGTTAAGAGCTTAAGCCGCTCCGCCCACTGTGTCTAATAGTCGCGGGTTCGATTCCCGCACAGGACAAATCTTTGTGTGATCCATAATTATTTGTTCCGGTCTGGGTATTTGTGTATGTGAATTTTCATGTTTGTAAACGCACTCACGACACAGGAATCAATCCTAGTGTGAGGCTACGACTTAAAAAAAAACAAATCTCAAAATATTGTGAAGCTGCCACCTGGTCACTTATGCCTCTCTAAAGAACATGACGAGCATTGGGTTGACACGCGACATCACTGTCATAAGCGTAAAGGTAAACAAATCCAGCTGAAATACCGTCAAAATTACGAACTTTAGCTTTCTAGGGATAACTGGCAAAAAGTTCAACACGTATTCTAATTTATACTTGTTTACAATTTACAATTTTTTAATCAACATTTTATCTTTCCATAGGTACATTAGAAGCTATTGGATTCATGGAAATGATTATGGAACAAATAGCTTATGAAACGTCATTAGATCCCATAGATGTGCGTCTCGCCAACCTGGACACAACGAATTACGGTCGAATGTCAACCATGATAACATCACTTAAAAGCAGTGCCGAATACACCACTCGAAAAGCTGCAGTGGACACATTCAACTCTTCAAATAGATGGAGGAAACGAGGCCTAAGATTCGCTTTTGCCAGATGGGCCCCAGCTGGATACTTAAGATTTGATGTTAACATAGCTATATATCATAGTGATGCTAGTATCGTCATAACCCACGGTGGAGTCGAAATGGGTCAAGGTTTGAACACAAAAGTTGCACAAGTGGCCGCTTACAAGTTCGGTGTTCCTGTAGAAAATATTCAAATTAAAGGGAATAATACAATTATTTGTCCTAACAGTATGATATCAGGAGGAAGTCTGACGACGGAGTACATTATAATGGCCATAGATAAAGCTTACAACGAGTACCTAGAAAGGTCGAAGACAGTTAGAGAAGGACTAACTGATCCTACGTTTAGCGAAGTGATAACGAGCTGTTATTCAGCAAATGTTGATCTACAGTTTCATGGTTACTCTGGTGATGATGACGCGCAATCATATGATGTGTACGGTATCACGTGTGCTGAAGTAGAAATCGATGTATTGACAGGAGAAATGGAACTCGTTCGGGTTGATATATTGCAAGATGTGGGAGTTAGTATTAATCCCGAGGTGGATATTGGACAAGTAAGTAATACGGTTATTGGTATACTCGCTATACTTTATCGAGCTGAAGATCGTGGTGCTAATCATACTCGATTATGATCGATTATCAATTTGGATGAAATTTGGCATACAGATAGTTTATTATCTGGATTGACACATAAGATACTTTTCATTCTGTAAGGTTCTTATCTAAAATCAACGCGGACAAAGTCACGAGGAAAATAAATATGACTTATTTAAAGGACAATGGCAAGATCCCATACATGGTTTTGCCTGATATCGATCTGTAGCGTTAATTTATGAATAAATGTGAAAGCTATAGCATTTTCAGTACTTAAATACCGAGAAATTTTATTTGAGATTTCGAAAAAAAGATATTAATATTTTAATGTTATGTCAATATGAAAAGACAAAAGTTAGAAAGCATGAACTATTTATAACTTCGAGGCTTCTAAAACACTCAGCAGCAACCATACGTTTCGTACGATTGAGTCGCGTAAATGTGAGGCTTAAAACTAAAAACAAATCATACAATCAGGAAGAAAAGGAATACAACAAATAGTTTTGGTTATTGGTAAGTTGAAGTTCAATTAATTGTCAACGCAAATGTCATTGTATTGCCATTACATTTTTTTCGTGTCAATGGTTCATATTTGTCCCGCTAAGTGTGTAGCTATTTTGATCGCGCCGCCTGTGGCCGGGCTCTGTTCTTCCCTTGTACCGTTGGTGGGGCAAAAGGGCAGACTAGCAGGTGCGACGTAGTCTGTGAGGTTGCAACAGTCGCAGGCTGTTATATTTGGAACTCTGAATCCCCATGTACACAAATTGTGCCTGTATCTACCTACGTGTGTGCGGAGCCGCTTTAATGTTTTCCACACCAGAAATAATAGTTGGAGCCCAGGTGGTAGTTGCTCCTGACATGGGACGAAGTAAGGCGGTGGGGGTTTAGTTTCTCTCCATAGTTTCATTTTGGCTACTGTTGGGAGATCCCGCAAAGAATGAGGGGTGTTTAAAAAACTCTTACGGCTTTACGCCAATATCCTTTAGTAGTTTTTGGATAGAAAAACAATCAGACATTGTTAAATTAATATCAATTTAAATATAAACAGTACTGAATATCACACCGCAACAAATTCATACATTTTTAGAAAAAAAAAATCACCCCTTTAAACAATTAAAACTATTTTGTTTTTTGTAGCCCCACACTAGGATTTATTCCTGTGTCGTGGGTGCGTTTTACAAACATGAAAATTCACAAACAAATACCCAGACCGGAACAAATAATTGTGGATCACACAAAGATTTGTCCCGTGCGGGAATCGAACCCGCGACTATTCGACACAGTAGCAAATTTTACTCGATTTGTTTCATTTACAGGTAATATAATTAGTTGTTGTCTTATATTGTACTTATTTATCTTTAGATTGAAGGAGCATTCATGATGGGTACTGGATATTGGACCTGTGAGAAACTTCAGTACGATTCTACAGGAGAGTTGCTGACAGACAGGTCCTGGGATATTCACTTGCCACAAGCAAGAGACATTCCTCGAGACTGTAGAATCACTTTTCTAGAGAACTCTTCCAGTAACGATACTATACTCGGATCGAAAGGTGAGAGGCATAGTTTATCGTATTGTTACGTGTTATTAAATGCCGGGGTAATTAAATGCCGAATAACGTGCGAAGCACTTTATTAGGCGCTGTACACACAAAACAGTACGTCGAATGCAAGTACATACAAGCACTAAACACACACTACTCTCGTTAGTACCCAAATACCGCTTCTGATTCGCTGAGTCACTCGTAGTGTCCGTATATCGTTGCTAAGGTCGCCGGTGTATTCTGTATATCGCTGTCGCTTCCGAAGAGAGACTGTGTCCGTCGCCGCGCTGAGTATTCCTTTTATACTCGTATGAAAGTTCTAAAATGGACGTGAACCCTCTAAGTACATCGATAGAAAAGTACATCGAACAATAGCCGGCGCGCCCCACACAGCGGTATTATTATTACAAACTTATTTGTACGTGAATAAGTAGGTACTTGTTTAACGCGACCGCATGTCGGCGATAATTATAGGAGAAGAATATTCTAGACGTTTTCGCACTTAAGCGCGAAATCTAGATCTTTCTTGACGGATCGATAGGAGATCTAAGGGTGTGTAATGCGTTTGAAAATTAACATCCTCTGATAAGTGGTTTACGGGATATCGGGGTGTATTGAATTCGTAACAGTATCAATAAAATTAGTCAAAAACACAAATTTAGAATTAAAAAAAATATAGGTTCACATCTCAAAAGATTGTTTATCCAGAGGCTAATATGGAAAATAGGAGTATTGAAACGGCCGTAATAAATATGAAATCAAAATCTTGTGGAATAAAATCTGCATTGTGTAAACTCTACTCGCATTAAACTTTATTTTTACCTTTATGAAATTCTATAATTCTTACCTCTTCATTTTTATAATGCTTCTTTTTTCTTCTGCTAGAAGAGGTGACATTACTTGAATTATGTAAATATATCATATTATTTTTAACAGGAGTTGGAGAACCACCAATTTGCAGTTCGATAGCAGTACCATTCGCTATTAGAGAAGCAATAGTGAAGGCAAGAGGAGAATCCGGTATTTCATCCACCGAGTGGTTCACTGTTGGTGAGATATGATTTATTACTAAAAAGCCTGTCTTTTAAATTCCAGTTTCAGTAGAAACTTTTAAAAATTCAGGGCAAAACCGAATTCAGATAGCTGCCTTCAGTGCTAGTATATAGTGCTGCCTTCATTGCTAGTGCTAGTATATTTTGGAAATATTGAATGCTAAACAGGCTTTTGTGTTTCTTTTATTATTTTAAAACAGTGCTTGCGAATAGTGGGCTTGCAACCAACAATTGACCAGAACTCTTCTTTTTTTTCAGCTGGACCTTTCTCTAATGAACAAATCTGCATGTCAGCTAAAACGGATACCGCAGATTTCAAATTTAATTAATTTAAAAGCTATACGAAATTGAGATTACTCTTCGGAAGAATATCTCTTTGAATATATCTTCTGAAATGATTTAAATATACAATGAGTTTGACTGATTTAAAATGAACATTGTTTGTTTGTTGCTTTGTTAAACACAACAAAGCATTGCAATCTGCACAACCATGTTCTCGTTAATATGGTCAGACATAGACAGAGTACATCGCATATTTCAAAATTTGCCACTTTTTGTTAGAATAAACCCAATTACATTACATATAACTGTTCGACTTTTTAAAAACGAACCTTGTCGTCACTACCCAGTGCTTTGTCGTTTGCTGGTTTTTAGCGGGAGACAAAGAACTGACAGTGCGCGCACTAAATCACTGTTACAATTCTGGGCTTTGCAATATTGGGAAAACATGTATTTGTAGTGAGTCATATATTTTTGTGTTCATGTGTACACATACAACAAAAAATAATATATGAGCATGACACATTTCCACTAAGTACGGACTGCTAATCTCAAAATGGTTAGGGGATATTTTTAAGTAAATAGTATTAATTCAAGGAAATAATAATCTAACGTGGCTACATTTCATAAAGTAAAGATAAACATAGAGTGCTGCCTGATGTCCTTTTTTATGTATATACATCCGAATATGAGCTATGATTATAACATGCCGACACCGCACTAAAATGAATGTAAAAAAAATACTGATGCGGTCATAAACGTAAAGGAAAGACTCAAATTGCTTGTAATATCATACACCCGGAAGCAGCAAAAATTCTTTACTAATTAAAAGAATCAGCTTTTAGATATCGTTAATGATAACTATCACTTCATCGTTGTAGTTATAGATAACAATTGTTGTTGAGGTTACATTACGAAGTATTTCTTATTTAAGGACATACTAGTCTAGTTCTGAAGAAAATAAAGTGCATAATCTGAACCAAATAAAACTGAAAGGGAAATAAGGGCAATAAGTAAAAACAATCAGGTACTCCAGTTTTATTAGTTGCTTAATATGACTTAAGTGCTATCTTGATTGAAAATGTTACAGCACTAATATAATAACCAGCTCCAAGTATGGTCGTTTCAAACGTAACTTACGCTCAGTATAATACAGTTCAATTACATGGTGTTAGTTAGTGGTTTTTTTTTAAAATATAACTGGAGAAATTTTTTGATCTGTAACTTAATACAATGGAGGCTTTGTTATATATTTTAATACGATCCATATTTGATCAATTTTATTTTCTGGTTGTGGTTTCAAAATTACTACTTTTGTATTATTATTAAGTACATTTTTTTTCTTTTGGACGGTTTGTTCTATTAATATTGTGCATTTCTCTCTAACCTGATTCTTATATTCATACTTTTTATTGCATTTTTAAATTTGATTGTTTTGTTTCTGTTATGATAGTAATAAAATACTTCTTTATAGTTTTCTGTTGTTTCAAATTCTTCCAAAATTAATCCCTTTGTGCTCCTAATCCCAAATTGCTTTATGCTTAATCCTGAGACACAATAGACTCAAAAGTTGCTATCGCGTTCTAGACCTGTATGAAAAGTTTCCAGTGCCATTTATTGGTAGGTATACAGTCGCAACTATGTAAAAATGTAAGAACTTGCGATTTGTTAAACTTTCACGTCCCTTTTTAATTAGTTTTGTAATGTTGTAAAAAATAGTTTTTTTTATTTGAAACTCCGCTCTTTTTTGAAGCATCTTTGCTTCAGTGGAAAATCATCATACTCTCACAGGCTGCTTGATTTGTCGGTCTAGCCTCCGAATAACTTTTTGTCCTTCATTTGACATAAAATATCAATTGAAGATAACGCGTATGATTAAAATGAATACTAATTAGATGGTAAGATAACGTAGCAGTTTCAAAAAGTATTTTAACTACTTTGATTATAAAATTATGGCAGTGAGCAAACAAATTGACATAAAACTGGCCAGGATTAGATTATGAATCGCGGAAGTGTTTTGAGAAATGCCAACAGTGCTCATTTTCTCATTTACTTCCCTGCAACCCGTCTTGTAAACAGGCTAAATGGAAATTAAGGGACAAATTGTTCCAGAAGAAACGTTTGGGACACTTTAATATTCAGAACATAATTAGTATATCTTTAAGAAGTCACGGGTTTCCCCGATCTTCTAGAAGGTTTGCGCGGGAACATAAGCCTACGACATAGAGGTCCTTTGAAAGAATTTAATGTTTTGTAGCTCGCCTGCCGAAATCAACTGCTGAAAATGAAACGAACTGATCCCGGCAGATGAAAGAGCTATTATTACTATATATTTATGGAAAGAGTCATTGGTTTATGTAAATCAGGTTTGAATAGCCATGAAACTCGACATGCCGGCAAGACAACCGGCTGGCACTTGACTAAAATCATCTTCAGCGGAAGCTGCCTCACCATTAACTAAATGGGCCCTAAAAGCTAAAGACAACTAAGGGCAACACCAGTGTGAGCGACTCTAAGTATCCACAGGTGTACTCCGCTGTTTTCAAAGTTACTCAAGGTGTTGTACCCTTTAACACTGCCATACTTGATTATACATTGAGCCAAAAAAAAAGTGCGATTCTGAGTTCCATACTTACGTCCAGCGTGGTGTCGCACATACTACTGCAGGAACGCCGTTGATGCAGAGGGAAAATGTCTAATTTTACTTCAGAAGCGGGTTCTCTTAAGGACAAATCAAGAGCACCAGTGGGTTTCGTGCGGAATTCCTGAAACCCCTTCGAAATATCGATAACGCATACCGTACGATAAAGCATAATGACACCTAATAGAATACTGTTATCTGCAACGCACTTACGGACTGTGAGAATCAAAGGTCATGCGCTGCGCCCACTGTGGTCTGATGGAAGGTTAGCGTAGGCGGCGCGATAAGATATGCCACGGATTTTCTCATCTTAAGCATGAGATAATTGTTTTGTCTTACGTTTTTAATATCGTATTGTATTGACCTATAGAGAATACTAATTTAGACTTGCGTACAAGGCTCGATGACTGCTTCGGGTACCATGGACCGCACATAGGACCAATGAATCCATATTGGCTGACCTCAGATCACCATGAGACTCTCCACTGTTCGGGTTTTTCGGCCAAATAGCTATGAAAAGGGGCGACAACCTCGAAAAGCTACTGGTCGCTGGCAAAGTGGTCGTTGGTTGGGGTGCTCGGTCAGACAACCTCCCCGTGGTGCACCCTGGGCGTCGCCAGCAGCCCCGTCGTTTCCCGGAGGGACTGCTGACGGCGGCGAATAGTCCGGCGCGTGGTGGGCACATCTAGTGGTGCTTTGGTTGAAGGGGGAACGGTAAAGTTTCCCCTTCGTTTCGTCATGTCATTGTCCGCTCCTAGTACTCTCCGCTGAAGAGAGAACCACGAGCGGATCGACGGCGTCTTTGTTGGTGGGAGCCACCTAACCTTGGCGTAAAGAGCAAACCGTAGACCCTTCGGGGAACGGGGGTCTTTCCTTAATCGGCCGGATCGCGAGGAGATAACCTCTATAAAAATCCCTTAATCCCGGCACAGCGGTACGTGGTGTCGGGATGCTTGATGTCACTGCCCGGTATCTCCTATCGGACACTGACACCAAGAGGCTGGGGGGCTGATGAGCCACTAGCGGCCCACCCCGGGGTACCTCCCGCCCCCCGGGCGTATATAGGGTTATCGGGGCAATCGGGTCACTGCCTCGATGGACCGCAACAAACCCGGTACTCATGGAATCCAATTTAAATATTATTAGGGAACATGACGAGGAGGGAGCTGAAGTAGGTGAAAAAAAGGCGCCAAGAAGCGCCAAAAAAGGAGAGGTACAAGTAGGAGAAGAAATACAAGTGGGGAGAGAGAAAGAAGGAACAGCTCCTAAGGAGCTGATAGGTGCTGGCTGGATACCAACCTCTGGCTAGCCGGCAGTCGTCTTGACGCGGAACCGGCGTGGGCGCTTCGTGCGTTCTAATGCGCCCAACAAACCCGCGGGGACTAACGGAGGAGAGTCCGATGCCTCGGTGACGTCGGTAGTTTCTACTGCCGCTTCAGAGGTGTCAGTTTCGCGAAAGCGAACAGGGCCGTCACCAAAACAGAGTGCCCACAAAAAGCGCCCAAAGCAGGCGACGGCTGACGTAGCCGACAAGGAAGACGACATGTACAGTCCGCCTGAGGCGTCTTCGAAAAGCAGGTCCAAAAAGAACCTGCCACGACCTGAACAGCTGGCCCTCGAGATGCAGGGAAAGCCAAGCGCCAACCTCGATGCCTGCATCTTAGATAACTTGGGTGCCATCGAAAAGGTTGCGGATACATCCCGAAACCTTAAAGGAACGCATGTACGTGGCCTGCGTATAGCCACGCGAACCGTAAAGGCGGCCGTGGACGAACTCTCTCGCCGAACTCCGACTGACGCCAATGTGGAAAGATTGGAAAAAGAGAATGCTGAATTACGCTCCCAACTGGCCGATCTCAGCAGGCAAATCCAAGCCTTAACCGACGACTTAAGGCTCTTGCGGAGAGAATCGGCCCAGCAAGACGTTCACAGGCAGTACTCTACCAGCACAGCTGCTCTGCCTGCCCTAGCCCCCCCCCCCCCCCCCTTGATGATTGATGCCCTGATTGAGCGAAAATTTGCAGCTCTCAGGGCAGAGCTTAGGCCCCCCCCCCCCCCTGAATTATCCGGGAAATAGAGCCTAGTTCTGTTCCCGCATCTAGGAATGGAGAAACCATTACAAACGAAGCGCTGGTGGTGCCTCGCGATAAGCATGAAAACAATATATTCATTTTTAAACAATTTAATATTCCTTTAGTTATGGGTAACACACACAACCGAGAGAGTTAGAGTTTTTATCAACAAGTTAATAATACATAAAGTAACTGATCGCGTCAGAGTATCTGAACCTGGATGTTTTTGCTCAACCCTGCCTAACAGCCAATTACCAGGTGGAATACCATCTTCTTTAATCAACACAACTTCTCCAACACATGGTTCTGATTTGTATTCGTCCACTTATGACGCTGCAAAAATTGATTAAGATAGTCGTGAGACCAATATCGCCAAACATTTTGCATCATCTTCTGGAGGAGCTGCCATCGTCGCAAAGTGTGCACATTTGTCCAGGTGTTAACTCAGTGAGCTTATCAGAATGCTCGACATAAGACAATGGTCTTGAATTGAGGCACGCCTCAATTTGAGCTAGCACCGTGGCCATTTCTTAAAAAGTCAACGTTGACGTCCCTGTAACTCTCTTAAGGTGATACTTAGTCAATTTTATTCCGGCTCCTCAGAATCCCCAAAATTTGGTGCATGACCGGAATAAAATGCCATTGTGTCACATTATTGGACGTATATTCTGCTAGTTCTGATTTAATATTAGACTTCTCCTCGTTGAACAAGCAGAGCAACACACCGCCAGCTCCAACAAACTTCATAGCATTGTCACTATACAACACTGCACATCTTCCACGTCGCTACGAACCTCTTAATTGCAGCTAGAAATGCAGCAGTAGACAGTTCGCTGACTGCTTCTATATGAATTGCTCTTGACGACATACTTACAAATAAAGCTATATATCCTTTATAAGATTTGTGACCGCACCCTTTGGATATTCTAATGCTAATAGGACCGGCATAGTCCACCCTGGTACAACAAACCGGTTTGTTTGGGATCACCCGTGAAGTTGGTAGCTGTCCCATAAGTTGAGTCTTTACTTTAGCTTCATAACTTATACAAGTAACACAATTTCTAACATATCTATATCTTAACTAAAGTTTCGACGCTCAATATCCAATATAAGAAAAGGGCAAAATGTAATCAAATTAGTGATTACCGATTACGATTTCATTTTGTAAGCTTCAATCATGATTACTGATTACCGAAAGTAATCATAAAAAGTAATCATATTCGGTGATTAATGATGAATAGTTTGTAATCGTAATTATGATTACTTTTCGATTTATATCATGATTTTTGACAGAGAAGATGCGAGTCAACTTGGACGAAATTCGAATGCATTGTAGTATGGAACAAGGACTTACATTTTCATTTTTTATGGATATTGTTTGAGTTGGCGGAAAATGGGGAACGCGACTTTTTAATTAAAATCAATATCGTTATTAATTTCATTTTTGGGCTTTTGTAAGGCGCTTATAACAAATATGGCGCTAATTACTGGATCCAAGATGGCCGATGTGACTTTTTATGTAAAATTACTTTTGAGGTTTAAATTGGAAATCCAAGATAGCGGAAGTGACATTTTGTGTACCATAAATATGGGTATCTTTTTTAGGGTTTTAGGGATTCTGATTATGAATATGGCATTAATTCCTAGATTTAAAATGGCGAACGCGACTTTTTATGGAATATCAATATGTACTATGTGGGGGATGCTGATAACGAATATGATGCCTGTGTGTGCTAAGGGAGATTCACCTTGATTTTTCTTAATGCCTTCTTGAATGACCTTACTGTGTATATCAATTTTATTTGGTTTGTAATATTCCAGATCGACTAACTCACTTTCCTCTACATCAATCCATTTTACCTAAGAAACTGCTGTAAGAGGCAGACGTGAAGTTATTGATTTAATGACATGAGCAGTCTATGTCTATGTCTCTATCTATATTAGTATTTAATCTTGAGCTAAGTCTAAGAGTGACAGTTGACTTTGAGGTTATACTTTTGTCACCTGTCACGGTGTGCCTAGCTGTAGTTTTCTTCAATCCCAAAAACTGTGCCATAGGCTCAGTTATAAAAGATCCCTGCGACCCTTGGTCTAACTTTCACGACAGTTCCCTGTAGAAAGACAAGAGACAAGTAGCCTATTGAGCTCCTCCGCTTGTGCGGCACCTTTAGATTCAATTATAGCATCATCAATCATAAAACCCTTATGGACTGATGAGCCAGATGACATCTTCTCGTGGACGGTATTATTATTATCACCAGTAGATCCAGAAACACCTGAAGTGTGTAATAATGAATGGTGGCGACGATTACACACCTGACATCTGACAAATTTCTTGCAAAACTTAGCTAAGTGGTTGCTATTTAAACAAACAAAACACATATTATTTTCCACAGCAAATGTACGACGGTTTTCATAGGATTCCTTAAAAAATGTTTAGCAAGCAGTTACTTTAGTTCACCAGAACAAAAAACACATATTACATTCCTTTTAAGTTTTGCTATATGAAATGATTAGACTGGATACGTTCCGAGTTTCCTTATAAGTTTTGCATTAATGGTATGAATAATTATGATATCGCATAATAAATTATCAATGCCCAAGTTTTTAATTGACTCGTCATAGTATTTTTTAAATTTCAGTTGCTAATTCACATGCTCTTTTCATTAAGTAACCTCTTTAAAACTTCTTTTTCCAAAAACTTCTTATTATTGTATGTAATTTCTAATGTTTTCCCATGCGATTTTCTAACTTTCCAATGTCACGTGAATATTTTTAACAACTGTCCTGCCTCACGTCTGCCTGCCTCTGTCAGGTGACCTCTTAGATAATAGAATTTCTGAACATTATCCAGTAAGTGGTTGTTATGGATCAGTCCGACGATCAGACGACGGTAAAACGTCCGATGGCATAACTCTCATTCCTTGGAAGATGGCACGGCCGTTGGTATGGGACGCTACTTACGATGATACTCTCGCACCATCCCATCATCCGGAGACATCGGATGAGGCTGGCAGGGCTGCTCTACGAGCGGAATGCCTCAAACGCCTTAAGTATGTTACTTTTGGCTCAGGGTACATATTTGAGGCGTTTGGGGTAGAGACGTTGTATCCATGAGGGCGGGGGCCCACCAGATGTTCAGGGAAATTTCGAAACGTCTGGTGGAGCGTACCGGTGAACAGAACGCTGGCAGCTACTTGGGCCAGCACATCAGTTTGGCGATACAGCAAGGCAATGCTGCCAGCGTCCTAGCTACCCTACCAACTGGTAGTGGTACGGAGCCTTTGGGCCCATAGTAAATACTAGTTTTTGTATATAGTTATTGTTGTTTTTTTTCTTCTTTATGAATATTAACTGTACATATACTCTTCTTTATTGTAAATACCTGAAATAAATACCAATATTTGGTCGTATAAATAATATTCTGATTTATGCAATTCTATTTTGTTTACATCCCTGATGATTTGTTTATCGGTTCGCATAAATGATGACCACAGTTGCTCTAAATTTTTCAAGCAGTGTTTCCATTTATGAGATATTCAGCGGTACTTTAAAGATTTTTTGAAATTACTGATGGCCTTTGTGATTTTAATCATGATGTATTCTTGAATATTACTTAGTGACTCCATTTTGAGAATAGATATAAAAATAATATAATGTGATAATTACAACTGTTTTACTCTATGAAAAACTAAACTTCTCAGCCTTTACCGTCACCTGCGCAGGTGACGGTAAAGGCTGAGAAGTTTAGTTAGACTTAGACTTAGACTCTTTCGGAGCTTCGCCAACGTCTCGCCTCTCGGCTGTCATCTCGCGTGACGATCCTCTGGATTACTCCGGCCCCGCTACTGCAGTAGCGGCTTTGGCCCCTCATTGCATGGGTGATATTGTATTTCGCAGCGTCAACGTTAGCGTCACGGTGATAATATAGCCATTCCACAATCAGTGGCCATTCTTCCAATAAACATTGACAAGCGTCTCTTCGGCTCGAAGGACCATGAGCATAGTACGATCATTAAAATAAAAAACTTCCATATTTTTTCATGATTTTTCATTTATTGACAGCTGCCAATTGAGACTTATCTAAACTATAAACAATAGTCGTATAAACATAGACATTCACAGATATCGAACATAAAACTAATCGACTTACAAAAATAGATTCCACACATTCTTCATGCAATAGTTGCGCGATTCTACTCACTTAAGTCTACACTAAGATAGTCTCTATAGAACACTAATAAATTACAACAAAAATATATCAAATAATTTAAAAACCACGTTTATTTTAACACTTCACACAAACAATTTTCATTATTTTTTTATCAATACAATAAATATTACAAAAAAATCATAAATAACAATCATAACAATAACATTTGAATTTCTTTAACTAGTAAGCTGCTTCACATAAGAACTAAACTGATTCTTCTATATCTATTATTACATATACATCTGTATGTTTTTAATTCTTCTCCACCTAAATGGCTTGACCACGTTTGATAATTTTTTGACACTTATGGAGTCACCCACGGAGTCAGTTTAGCTACAATTGGATCCGATAGATGGCCCTGTAGTCCACCAGTCCGCTATGTAAATATTAAATGAACGCGTGCAAAGCCGTGGGAAACTATCTATCTATATCATCACGCCAGATCCCTTGCGGGGTAGGCAGACAGTACAGAGTTCCAACAGGTTCTTTTCTTACAGACCTCTCTAGTTTCCTCCACTCTCATAGTTGCAGGGAACTGATAGTGAAAATAATAAAATCTAAGGACAATAATCGTAATACTTTCAAGAAAGATCAAGAAATTTATGATTACGTATAAAGTCTTCTGCATAATAATACACATTGATTTAAACTGTGATTATGGCATTCTCTTACTCTTTCTTATGTTCAAAAGACTACTTATCTTCCTACAAACATAAAATCCTATCAATTCATAAAGCGATTCTACTTTTTTGATTCTTTGCCTCAAACGAAAACATTTCTTATACATTTTTTAATAAGAAAATAATAAAAAATTTACCCTTGTTGTCGAGTTGAGACATTAACTTTCTATTTTTAGGTACAGGTTGAACTATCATGATATTCACGACTTCCACTATACTCTTTTGGTTTAATAAAATTGAAAATCTGCCGTGTTGATTCTCGCCGCCCTGAAAATTTGTTCATTAGTATATGGTCCATCTGAAATAAACATAAAAAAGTTGTCATAAAGATAAAAGAAAATAAAATTATCTGCCTATCCCAAAACGGATTTGAAATTATGATATACAAGATGTAACGTAAATAACGCAAAACCTCAGACCCTCAGATTATAGAATTGCTTTATAAATTCAAAACTTCTCACTTTCCAATATGGTTTTCGCCAGCTTTGATTCACATATTCAAAAACAAAAATAAGTCTTGGGTTAAATGGAAAAAGTACAAAAATGTGTCTAATTATCGAGTTTTTTCCCTGTACAGGGGCCGATTTAAAAAATAATCTCATAATTGCTACAAGAAGTATATTAATTCGGTTGAAGAGGGAATTCGTAGTAATATGAAATTCTTTAGGAAATATGTAAATAATCTGAAAACTGGCCCGGATATTCCTAATAGAATGATATACAAAGACCTCGTAGCAGGTAATCCGTCTGATACGTGTTATTTTATCTCATTATTCTTTAAATCCGTCTTTGAACCATCTTGCGTTACTAATGACTGTGATATAGATGACATACCAGATACTAATAATACATCAGATCTCCTTCTCAGTAATTTAACTATCTCTAAAGATGCCGTCAAGTCAAGGGTCCGGGAGCCGATAATATTCCGCCAATATTTCTTAAATCAACTTCGGCCGTAATTTATCAACCTCTACAGCATCTTTTGAACTTATGTTTACAGGAAGGGGTTTTTCCTAGGACTTGGAAATCAGCTCGTATTGTCCCAATTCATAAAGGTGGAGAGAAATCGGATATTAAGAACTATCGCCCTATTTCAATCCTTCCCACTCTATCAAAGCTTTTCGAAAGATTAGTTCACAATTCCATATGCACCTCATTGCATAATATTATTATACCACAACCAAATGGTTTTGTAAAGCGCCGATCTACCACCACTAATCTCTTAATATATACATCTTACCTCTTTGAAAACTTAGATAGTAACTTACAAACTGACAGCGTGTATACCGACTTTCGAAAAGCGTTTGATAGAGTGGACCACAAAATATTGCTTGATAAGCTTGCCTTTAACGGCATCCGCGGTAATCTGTGGCGATGGTTCAAGTCGTATATCTCAAATCGCACTCAAAAAGTTGTTTTGAATGGTCATGAGTCAGATTTTGTACCTGTAAGCTCCGGAGTCCCACAGGGCTCAATTTTAGATCCGTTGCTATTTGTGATATTTATAAACGATATATATGCTTGTTTTGAATTCTGTAACTTCTTACTATATGCAGACGACTTGAAGATCTACCATAGTATAGAAAATTCTAATGACCATGCCAGATTTCAAAATGATCTTGATAGATTTACTTCTTATTGTACACGTAATAAGCTATCTTTGAGTATAAACCATTACTTTCACAAAAAAACGACATGTAAGCAACTTTTCATACAGTCTGTGCGGTGAGCAACTTGACAAAGTTAGTACAAGTAGGGATTTGGGAGTTACAATAGATTGTAAGTTACATTTGGACGAACACATAGATGACATAATAATTAAAGCTTTTAAAATGTATGGATTTGTCATGCGTTCTGCCACAAAATTCACGAGACCCTCTACTTATGTATATATATAAAGCTTTGATCCGCCCTCAAGTTGAATAAGCTGTATCTATCTGGAATCCACTCTATAACAAATATATATCAGCCCTTGAAATTGTTCAAAAAAATTTCTGCGCTGTGTGCATTATAAATGTTCTCATGGAAAATTGTCTTATAAACAACTACTTGATAAATAATCTTTTTTCATTAGAATCTAGACGTAAACAGCTTGAAGCAATGTTACTTTACGACCTGTGCCACAACAGATATGATTGTATTAGCCTAATCAATAAGATTAGTTATAAAATACCCACTAGAACGCATTGCCGTATTCCCTGCCAACTATTTGCAACGGCCCGTTGTCGTACCAACGCTGGCACACGTTCGCCGCTATACCGCTTAGTTTATAATTATAATACTTATTTTAATTCAATTGATATAGCGGCAACACGAGTTGGTGCTTTTAAAACTAACATTAAGAAACTTTTTTGATTAAAAAAAAAGTGCAAAAGTGTTAATTATAAGTTGGTCTGCTGCTTTCTTTGCATTGTACCAATATTTAAAATATGTATATCTGTGGTAAATGGTGTGGGTGCCACAATTATTAACGCATTGTCTTTTATTTTTTGTTTTGTGTTTGAACAAGTTATTATGTATTGTGTTACTGTTTGTTTACCCAAATAAATTAAAAAAAAAAAAAAAAACGTATACCAAATTTCCAAATTTTAATAATAATTCATCATCATCATCTCAGCCTATACTTGTCCACTGCTGAACATAGGCCTTCCCAATCGCTTTCCAGCGTAACCGATCCGATGCCGATGCCTGCATCCAACGACTTCCTGCGATTTTCACAAGATCGTCGGTCCATCTGGCAGGCGGTCGTCCCACGCTGCGCTTGCCAATACGTGGTCTCCACTCTAGAATCTTTCTGCCCCAACGCCCGTCCGATCGTCGCGCTATGTGGCCCGCCCATTGTCACTTCAGTTTGCTAATCTTAAGGGCTATGTCGGTGACCTTGGTTCTTCTACGAATCTCCTCATTCCTGATACGATCGCGTAGAGAAACGCCGAGCATAGCTCTCTCCATAGCTCGCTGAGCAACTCTGAGCTTCTTTATGAGACCTATTGTAAGATACCATGTCTCTGATCCATATTTCATAATTATAAGTTATTTAATTCAGGCAATTATTTTTACAAATACTAATTTTGTGCAACTTACAGGCCCATAGAATATATACCTTAGAGACTAACATACATATAATACATAAAAACTTATAAACTAAGTAACATGTGTTGCCGGCGACATGTTGAGCTGTACAGGGGTGTTTCGCAGTCTCCCACGAAATTTTCTGAAAACGACACCCATCGGCAAGAACTCCTCGCTCTTGAAGGTCTCCAGCTTGGCTGCGGGAACGCGCATAACAAAGGAATTAAAAGCCGCATTGTTTTGCGAGATCAGCTTCTCGACCCTCAGATTATATAAGGTCTTCTTGCGTACATACTCCACAATGTCATCGGCTTTGGTGGTGTAGTGTAACCGTGACACATACAGCAGCATCGTAGGTAGTGCTGAGCGCAGGATTGTGCCTTCAGTGTGCGTCAACCGGTGCAGTCCCACACCGGTTTCTTCGAGGAGGCTTCTTCTTCTTCTCCACCTTGATGAAGCCTTCCTCATCAACTTGACCCTTCGCAGTGGTCCAAGGCACTTTACGTGCCTTCCCAGTTATCCTAACCAGTGCCTGGGCAGCAGCGACGGCGGCGTAATCACGACGAGGAGAAGTCGTGTTTACGTTAGACGTCACCGGCGGGGCCGCGGGATAACGGCAGTGCGCGGTGTATTGCGGGCGGCGCGATGTATTCTGGGCGGCGGGGCGCGGTGTATTGCGGGCGGCGGGGCTTGGTGTATTGCGCGCGGCGGGGTGCGGTGCATCGCGCGGGACCATAGCAACAGCTGGCGACGCATCGGAAGACTCGAAAGTGCCGAAGGATGCATTTTGCGCCCTGCGACGAACGTTCACATTACAGGCCTCGTGCGACTTACTTTCCGTACGTACGTTCACGTAGTTCGCGGATGGTAGATTCCGAAGCCTCTTACCTGAATTGAACTTCGGCCAGGCTTGACTTGGTTATATCCTTCAGCAACCTGGTGACGTCGACGTGGTCGAATGGGACATGAGCGGCTACACAGGGGGCTACCTGTGTAGCCGCTTCGCCACAAAAGCGGGCACGTCGTCCGAATCTGCCTCCTTCAGCAGTCTGATTATGTCCCGGAGACTTCACTTGCCCTTTTCATCACTCCTCCGTCCGAGACGGAATCCAATCGCTCATACCGAGCGATGGGTACAGCAGCACCTTAGCACCTCAAATCTCTTCCTGTTAGACTTGCATATCTGCTCGATGCTAACTTCATGGTATCGATGGTGTGCTGTAAATACGCCAACACTTCGTTGGCTATGAGTTTTTCCGGACTCATAGCGGCAATGACGTGCAGCGGCTGTCGCCGCGCAAATCGCAAATTGTAATAATTCGTATATGCAGTTTGGCACGTCCGTAGCTGAGAGTGCACTGCACTGCACTAAAGGTTTTTACCACCCATTTTTTAAGCACTTTATACCCCAATTATCAATATAACTTATACGTGTATGTATACGTTTTGAGAAATACGTATTAGGAATGCATTTGAAATCTTCTTATTGCTAGGAATCCAGAATAATTTTAGTTCTTTATAGCGCACTGAATGAGTAAAAACATTTTAGGCAAATAAAAAAATAATTAAGATACATTAAAAATTGTTGGAATCAATTTAATTACCATTTTAGAAGAAACTACTTTCAAATCTTGCGTGTATTATATTACACCTTGTATATAGATAGAGAGAGAAATAGAAGAAAATGACAGATTGTGCCCAGAGTTCCAAAACCTATATCTATATCTTTCATACATTAGTTCCCGCAACTGCCATTAATAAGTTTTAAAGTATAGTCAGCTAATTAAATATTTTTGTGAAGTAACAATCTTTTAGGAGAAGTACTTTTCAAAAACTAAGTTTATAAGCATTTGTTAAAACAAGCACGAAGCCAAAAAAAAGTTAACAATTTTTACCGATACTCATTTTTAACGTAAAATCAAATCCCTGTGGATTTTACGTTAAAACTACTGGCGATTATCATAAGTAGAGGAATCACAAATATTATGAAAAATATCTACTTAATCCAAATATGGGTATATTTGTATTAAGTAGATATATAGTATGCCATCTACAACGCACCTTCTTTATTATTTCTTGGAAGTAGTGGGAATAACATTTTGCAAGTCTGGGAACAAAAGCGTTAGCGTAGCAAACAATAGCGTTTTATGCAGCCATAGGTACTTGCTCTAACAATGTGTATAAAATATCTCAAAAAAGAATGCTCAAGAAGAAGAAAAAACATCAAGAATAACAGATTTATTTAGTTCATCAAATGATATGACTTCTTGGTATAGCCATGGGCATACTTTGAAAACACCTAAGAGTTATTCAAAATGTCAAAAAACATAAACTTGAGATAATTTTCAAGACCAAAGTGGTCGACCCCTAAATATTTTTGAAGCTTCTAAAATTATTTTAAATACTTGATGGTAAAGTGAAATTGGTTCAAAACAAATTAAATTGAATCTTACCAATATCGAACCACTCTGTGGAAGGAATACCAGAATCTTCTCTCGCTTTAACGATTGCTTCTCTAATGGCGAAAGGTGTCACTATTGATATACATATTGGGGGCTCTCCTGTTCCTGAAAAAATATACCGAAGCTTACACATTAAAGTACGAATCCATGTGATTGGTACGAGTAGAATCGATATAAGGGATATGGTAAGCAGCCTTTGGGCAGCTTAAATAGTTCTGAGGCTAAATTGTCACTATGTTATTCGTAGCCCTCCTCTAGGAGACAAAACCCTGGAGCCAGGTTCACTTTCTGCTGGTAGAAAACAAAAAAATACAGTAATACTGGGATCTTTCGGCCCGCGGCCAAAGTCGAAAGTATAATGCACTTCACAACAGTCGCAGAGTTACCGTTTGCTATGAAATTTACTCAAGTTCTTTTTTTTATTATTAACCGTGGTAACCCACCTGTTAAAATATTTCCTTGGAAGTAGGAACAACTTTTACTAAATTTTAACCCTTATTTCACACCATCGCCTCCTGTCAATGTCACGTACGTGCCAAAAGATCCTTGTCACACTATTAATGGGAATAACATTTTACAACGAAAAGTCAAGTGGTCAGAAGAAAGCGATATTAAGGAAAGAGAATGGATACAAAATGGTTGCAAGTTGGATAGACCTTCAGGTATGGTAAGCAGAATAATTAAAGCTCCTATAATGGTGGCTGTAACTATGTGTGTAAAGTAAAGTAATAAAATATGTTGTAAGTAAAACTATAATACCTTTCGATCCAAGTATAAGCTCATTACTATAAGACTTGTTTAAGAAGTACACTCTAAAGTCTTGAGGAATGTCCCTCGCTTGGGGCAAGTGAATGTCCCAGGATCTGTCTGACAGCAGTTCTCCTGATGGGGCGTACACCAGCTTCTCACAGGTCCAATAACCCATACCCATTATAAATGCTCCTTCAATCTGGAAAATAAAATCGAGTTTACAAAGAAGTAAAAATGATTAGGAAAGTAATTGATCACATAACTGCACATTCCTAATTTTGAAAAACAAAATATGTTCTATGAAGATCCATAATTATAACCAACTATAATACATTCAGTTTATGCAAAAAACTTAATGAGAGTTTCACAGTCGTAAGCCGAAAGACCAGTGTAGGCCAAAAGATTCTCCCAAAAATTACAACAACAGCCGCTTTCGTAATCTCCGCATCTAGATTTAGCAATAATTAGTATGAAATCACTTAAAAATATATATATCCTAATTTGTTTATACTCATGAAATAAAACTATTTTTTCGGATTTTATCGCGGTTTATTTTGATTTTTAAGTTTCCGACGTTTCGAGTGCTTTGCAGCACCCATGATCACGGGAAAGACTCCTTCTCGAGTTTTATTTCATGTGTAATATTCGGGTAAATCTAAGAACACAGTATTGTTTATACTCACTTGTCCTATATCCAACTCTGGACTAATACTGAGTCCCACATCTTGCAACAAATCTGCCCTCACAAACTCAAATTCTCCAGTCAACATATCAACTTCTACTTCAGCACAACCTATGCCAAACACGTTATACTCCTGTGCATCGGTAGTACCAGTATATCCATGAACTTGCAAATCAATATTAGCTTCATAAGCTGCTCTTATCAGTTCCTCCCACGTTGGATTATTCAGATTTCTTCTGATTGGCTCCAGTCTTTCAAGCATTTGTTCGCAAGCTCTTCTAACGCCAAGACTAACATTTTGTGTCGTAAGATTTCCTCCTGATATAAAACTGTTAGGACAGATGATCGTATTGTTTCCCTTAATCTGAATTTTATGTGTAGGAACTTTGAGCAAGTAAGCGGCTACTTGAACAGCCTTTGTGTTCACGCCTTGACCCATTTCGACTCCGCTGTGTGTTATGATGATAGTACCATCGGCGTGAAAGATGGAAAGATTAATATCGAATCTTAAAAATCCCATAGGGGCCCATCTTGCAAATGCAAATCTCAGTCCACGTTTTTTCCATCTGTTCTGTGTGTTAAAAGAATCAACCGCAGCTCGTCTAGCGATGTAATCGGCGTTAGTTTTAAGTGTATCAACCATTTGTACCATTTCGCCATACTTCGTTCTATCTAGATTTGCTACACGTACATTTATTGGGTCTACTGACATTTCACATGATATTCGCTCCAATATTAATTCGGCAAATGAGATGTGTTCAAATGTACCTATGCAAAAAATGTAATTCTATCTATCTATCTATAACCTCACGCCAGATCCCTTCTGGGGTAGGCAGAGAGTACAGAGTTCCAACAGGTTGTTTCCTTACATACCTCTCTGGCTTCCTCGACTCTCATAGTTCGTCTCATACACGCTCGCCGGTTACGGAGACTCTTGACTTTTCCATCAGATAAGACTCGGTTTATTTGGTCGTGGTAAGATAGTCTAGGTCTTCCCTGGTACCTGCATCCTTCCACTTTCTCATTGTATATCTGTTTTGTCATTCTTTCCTCTGGCATTCTTTCTATATGCCCGAACCAACGGAGTGTGCCCTTTCTCATCTTTACACCGATACTATCTTTCATACCTACTCGCTGTCTTACTATGCTGTTGCTAATGCGGTCGGTCAGCTTCACTCCGCACATTTTCCGCAGAGCTCGCATTTGTACCGCATTTATCCTACTTTCACTCTCCTTCTTACATACCCAGCTCTCGCTACCATATAACAGCGTTGGGACAAGAATTCCGTTATGTATGGCCAGCTGCGCCTTATGGCTTAAGTGCCGGCTCCCGAGTAGCTTTCCCATCGCACTCTTCTCTCTATGTCAACGGTGTATTTCCCATCCTTACTGAAGGCGCATCCAAGATATACAAACTCATTCTCTTGCTCCAGCACATCGTTCCCAACCACAATCCTTACATTCGTTCTGGTTTCTTCCCTTTCAAAAACCATAATCTTGGTTTTCTTCACATTCAAGTGTAAGCCATTGATCATGCAGTCGTCTTTCAAAATCAAAATCAAAATCAAAATCAAAAGTTTTTTATTCATGTAGACCAAAAGGCACTTATGAATAGTCAAAAAGAGAAAATTATTATTACTTAAGACTCTACCACCCGTTCGGAAAGTCATTCCTGTGGAGAAGAAGGGCAAGAAACTCCACGGTTACTCTTTTTTAAAAAATGAGGTTTACAATTCTTTTTGTATACATTGCATTTATGGAGTATGGGAGAACAATGCAGAACGAGCTAAATAGATGTGCTTAAGTATAGATTAATCATAAGTGTACTTAGATTCATGATATTGGTCAGTGTCTACATAGTCCTCTCATTTACAAAATAGAGATGTTGTAGAGGTATATAATGAAAAGCATAATAATAATAGTAAGAGAAAGCGTTACTATAAAATATGTAAAGAGCGCGTACAAAACAACTGGTCATAGCTCCAGTGTGATGCCGAACGAGACAAAATTCAACAGCATTATGGTACACGTTCAGTCAGACAAAGGGCAGGGGACGGACCAGTCCCCACCAGCAGCACCCGTTCACGAGTATGACCTGAGAAGCAGCCATCACTCTCCTCAACCATTTTAGAGGGAAAAGAATGACCCGCTCCACAGAGCCGCCACTAGCAAAGACATTTTAGTGAGCATGACCAATCCACGACCCTGTCAACATCGTTCGAGAATAATATTTAAAATCAATGAACGCTCGCTAGGCAGGACACGCTGCACTTAACATTAAATTCTTCTAGATTTCAGTTAATTTGTGTAAAGGCATTTTTATCATTTAAAAAATCATTTAGTGTATAATATCCTTTACTCTTTAGTGAAGATTTAATATACTTTTTAAATCTGTCAAGTGGCAACTCTAACATGGGCTTTGGTATCTTATTGAAGCAGCGAATACCGACTCCTACGAAGGAAGTAAATACTTTTTTAAGCCTAACAATTGGTAATACCAGTTTATGTTTATTTCTAGTATTTAATTTATGAACGTCACTCACTTTATTAAATAAATGGATATTCCTACGTATGTACACTATGTTGTCGTATATATACTGTGAAGCGACCGTGAGAATGTTGATCTCTTTAAAAAGTTCTCTGAGGGAAGCCCTAGGTCCAAGATCATAAATGGCACGGATAGCTCTTTTTTGCAGTATGAATACATTTTCCACGTCAGCAGCGTTACCCCACAGTAGGATACCATAAGACATAATGCTATGGAAGTAACTAAAATAAACTAGACGTGCTGTATCCACATCCGTAAGTTGCCGTACTTTCCACACTGCATAAGCAGCGGAGCTAAGTTTACCCGCAAGTGATGAGATATGGGCCCCCCATTGGAGTTTGGAGTCTAGGGTAATGCCTAGAAAGACAGTGGAGTTCACGAGGTCCAGCTTTGTGCCATTAATAAGAATATTCGTAGCATTAACTTTTACATTGGGCATAGTAAATTTAATACACTTTGTCTTGAGTGAATTAAGCAATAGATTGTTTATTTCGAACCAATTTGATATCCGTGAAAGAGCACCATTCACATCGTCAAAATTAAGCTTAGCTCTGTCAACTTTGAAGATCAATGAGGTATCATCTGCGAATAGTACAATGTCACAGACATCACGGACAAAGTTCGGCAGGTCATTAATATATACTAAAAAGAGAAAGGGTCCTAAGATGGAGCCCTGTGGAACACCAATTGAAATATTAACTTCCTGAGACTTGACCCCGTTAATCTCAACACATTGAGACCTTTCACCTAAGTATGAAGCTAATAAATTAAGGGCAGTGTTTTTAATACCGTAATGCCTTAGCTTTTTAATAAGGGTTGCATGCTCAACACAGTCGAATGCCTTAGAGAGATCACAGAATACACCAATTGCATTCTGCGATGCCTCCCAGGCACTGTAAATTTGCTGAAGCAGACCTACTCCCGCGTCTGTGGTTGAACGTCCCTTAGTAAAACCATATTGATCACCGTGTAACAGCTTATTCTCATTAAAGTGGTTAAGCAATTGATTGAGTAGAATCTTTTCATAAATTTTACTCAAGGCCGGCAAGATGGAAATCGGTCTAAAATTGGAAGGCTCGCTTTTTATCCCTGATTTAAAAATCGGTACAACTTTACTAAGTTTCATTAAGTCGGGGAACCTACCCTTCTCTACACATTTATTAAATATCGTCGCCAGCGCAGGTGCTATAGCCATTACTATGCTATCTAGTATTTTTAATGATATACCCCAGAAGTCGACAGCGTTTTTAATGTTTAACGACTTAAAGGTTAAGATTATGTCTGTCGGGGTCACATATTTAAATTCAAACAAGACATTGCATTCTTTTACACTGCTTTTTAATATTAGTTCAGCTTTTCGGGAAGAGGAGTTCAAAGAGCCAGTAGTATGAACTGGAATTTCACTAAAAAATTTATTAAAAGCCTGCGCAATATCGAAATCATCTGTTAAGATGTTATCATTAATTACAAGTTCAATAAGATCATCGCGTGGTTGAGTTCTCCCAGATACACTGTTAATTATACCCCATGTGGTTTTGATCTTATTTGATGACCTTTTGATCATATTGCTATAATATAAAGACTTTGCTGCAGTACACACCTTCCTAAAAGTCTTCGAGTAGTTTTTAACATATTCCAAGAAAGCTGGGTTTGGATTATATGTTTTCGTATCATACAGTTCATACATCTTAGCTCTACTTTTATGAATTCCTACAGTAGCCCAATCACTAAACTTTGCTTTCTTGGCCGTTGAAAATGATTTTATTTTAAATATATCGAATTCTGATTTCATGGTATCAAAAAGGTTTTGATATAGGTAATTGGGATCATTATGTAACCAATCCATATTAGATATGCGATTGTAAACTTTATCCCTAAAACAGTTTATACGTCGATCTGATATCGGCCTACAAGTAACTTTACATAACTTAGGTATAAGGTGGCTGGGTACTGACACCAACAAACCACTATGATCTGAGGGCAAAGCGTTTATAATTAATTTATCAAACACTTCACAGTCGCAAAACACATTATCTAAACAGGTAGCAGACGTAGCAGTGATTCTAGTCGGTTCATTAAACAAGCATACTAGATTAAAAGATTTAAAAAGAGTAATTAGTCTACAGCTAATGGATGACTTTTCGATTAGATTGACATTGAAGTCACCACATATAATGCTTTGCTTTTTAATACCAGAAATTTTTTTTAACACCTCTGCCATAACGATTTCAAATGTATTAAAATCACCTGAGGGCGGTCGGTAAACGCATGCTACAACATAACTATCCAGTTCGACACAAGATATCTCAACAATGCGTTCAATAGAAAGACCCATAATGTCCTTGCGCTCTTTACACTTGATGTCGTTGGCGACTAATATTAGAGACCCTCCGCGTATGGCTGTTTTTCTTGTGAACGCACTCAACACTGTGTACTGACTTTGATATTTGATTATTTCATGAGATTTCAGCCAATGTTCAGTAACACAGAATAAATGGACGTTGTATTTCCTAAGAAATAATTCTATCTCGAGATCTTTGCCAGCTAAACCTTGCATATTCTGATGAAAAATATTTAATTCTATTGACTTAGCTGTTGTCGCATTTACTAGTTTAAACTATGGTCACACAACCTAATGTTGCTGCCAGTATCAATCATTTTATTTTGGTTTATATTGCATATAACCGCGTCATTTTTTTGTATATTAAATGCTAAAAATGTAGCCAACTGTCGTTTAGTTGTAAAGGGCAGATACATAGTATCTTCTGTCAGCCTAAACTTGCTAATGAATTTATTTATATCAAAATAAAAAATGGCGTCACTATGACGGTGTGTTATGTTGTAAATATATAAATTCATGTCATAAATGTGCCTGTTTTGCTGAGTGGTTAAGTTACTGGCATATGGCAAGGCACAGAATACAAATTTACAATTTAATTTAGAATGCAGCTCTAATAATTTTTCAATACCCCTAGTCAGGTCCTTCCTCTTAACTGATAAACTATCACCATAAAATATAACAGTGGTTGTGTCCTTGTCTAAATTAGCTTGACTAATATTATCAATCAAGTGATTTAAACTGGCCCCAGGTGAACAGAAATTAGTTACTTTCTGATCTAAATGCCTAGATAATAAGGAACCTAAGTCTTGGCCTATTTTATCTGAATAAACAATTACAGACTTTTGTGGATATGTAGGTTTTTTGCATGTTTTTGTGGCCGGTTGGCTAACAGGGTTATTTAGGTAAGAGCTAGCACTATTATTTACTTGCATTACATTAATAGAGCAATCAGATAATAATGTGTCCAATGAGGGGGTATCGATTGGGGTGGGTGGGATAGCACAGCTTGCTGTAAGAGATTCAAACCGCTCAAGGTTGTATGTCCCCATTTTTAGGATCTCATCAGTAGCTCTGATATGCTCTTTGATCTGCTTTTGAGCATCTTCATACCTTGAGGTCATTTTCCTAAGTTCAGACTGCAGATGAAAGATTTCAGTCTGCAATTCATTTACCTCAGTGTCATACACACAGTGACTATGAGCAAGCTCAGAGTCTAATGCCTTAAGGTTACCTAGGATATTCACTCTATCTTTTCTAAAAACATTGAGTTTTTGGCAAGAATTTTGTACCTTTAAAAGCCTTTTAGTTTTCTTTATTATATTGCTTAATTTTAAGTATTTTTTTATTTTTCTACGACTGCTCAGTTTTATATGGTTTATTTTATAATCATTTTCAGATGTCAAGTCAATAACAGTACAACTCTCACTATTGGGCTGAGTTTTACAACCTAATAATTCATTGAAAAGACTCTGAGTGGAAAGGGCCTCGTGAGACTCTTTTAGTTGTTCTAAGTTATTTATTGATTTCTGAGCCTCACAGAGGCTACTTTCCAGCTCAGAAATGCGATTCAGAGCCCTTACATGGGTGTAGGTACATTCATTAAAACTAGAAACAACAGTTTGTAGTTGATCCCGTTGGTCAAGCACATCCATGTACTGAATATGAAGTTCAGATAGCTCGCTTTTTAATTGTGAGTTTTTGGTAACGATTTTTTGAATTTCAATTTCACTCTCGTCGCGTTCCCTTAACAGTTGATCGCAGAAGTCCTTTGACGACTTCAATTCCTCCAGAGCCATCCTCAGTTTACTTTCAACATCTTTGGCAACAGCTCTGCGGGTCAGCATGTTGTCGGTGAAAGTTCTCTGGAAAAGTGATATAAAGTGGATAAATACAACTGTAGCAGGAAAAAAAAGGCACACAAGAGAATTAATAATGCTTTGTATTATGTAAACTAATAAAAGGTAACTTCTGAAATAAGAATTTTTATCTTTTTATCAAAAAAAATGATTCGTGGTGTAGATTAAAATAAAATAAAATTATCCGAAATTGATATGAGTAAAAATTTGATTCAATCTGTTATTTTCTGTACCTACTAGTCTATGTAATGTACTTGATTTCCTTAATAAGCAGTGATCATTTGTGTAATCATACTTTACTAGTAAAGGAAAAGAAAAAAAATAAAAAATATTAAGAATGCTAATTTTCTTATATCAATTTTACAGTAAATAACAAGTAAGGAGGTTGTAAAATAGGTCTGATATGGCCAGTTACAATGGCTTAGGTGTAAATTAGGATTAATTATAAAAGAATACGATACTCCCCGGTAAAATTGAGAAATCCAAACAGCTCGACCGTTGACAGACACCAGTTCCTTCAATATTTGTTATTTGTTTGGACGAATCTCTCACAAACACTTGTAAAGGATATTTACATTAAGTAGAAACGTTTACACTACTTTCAATAATAAGTTTACGTAGTTAATTAATTATTTTACAAATTCAAACTTTAACATCATAAATGGGACTAGTGTTTGCAGATCAATGGCTGTTGGCGCTATTAAAACCGCGCCATCTGCATAAAATAGATGGTTTACCACTAAGTCACCCATTTGTACACCTTCATTCATCGCTTTCAGTCTTTGAAGACTTTTGTCCAGATATATTATAAACAGTCTAGCGGAAAACACGCAACCCTGCTTGACGCCGATTTTAACGTCAAACCAGGGTGACCTGTTACCACCCACCCGTACGCATGCCTTGCAGTCCACATAAGTGGACTGGACGGCTCGCAACAAAGTGCCATCTATACCATACTCCGGCAAAATATCCCAAAGTCTAATTATTATAGAAATATAATGGAGTAAGCTACTAAGAACAATATATCAAAGAATTAATTATGATTTTGAAGTATCGTTAAATTCTTTCGAAGAATTATTAATACTATGCACTCTCTAATAAAACCCTGTAATTGGGGTTGCTAATCGTTCAAAACTAAGCTATGGTTGCATTTCTAAAGTAATGTAAGTTCAGTAGCACTTACACGAAGCAAATTAGAAAGGAAAACTAATGAGAATGTTCATTTCAGTAACTGATTGTGCAGAACAAAATACTGTAGGATTCGGTTCACTTACCCGGTGCTCTACCCCAAGTATTTTTAGCTGTATCTGTAATAGTGTCGTAAACTTTAAAGTTCCATCTTGTTACATCATAGCAGTTATAGTAGACGTCAGTTCCAAGAGCTGTCAAAGTTTCATTGATCTTATAACCGTTGTCTTCATAAATATTGTGGTCTATATACTGAATAACACCAGTACTGTTAACAGCGACCTGTAATAGTACAAAATATGCGAAAAATAATTCCCGGTATGGTACAGAGACCAAAGTTTAGGTAAGTTTGAGTTAGTACTTTGTCACAATTAAAATGTTCTAAAGACCTGCGTATAGTGGTAACTTTGACAAGGTCCTAAAGTGTCTATATAATTATAGTCCTTTGCTCTTTAGCATATATAATACCCCAGTACTGTTCACTCTCACTTCTTATAGATGACGTAATAGTGTTCAGAATAGTTTTTTTTTGTAAGTAAGCTATCATGGTATTGAAATGGCATTTCTGTAGAGAAGAGCAGACTCCATAATATTTTTATAGCGAGGTATGTACACTGTTTATTACAAAATATGTGTAAATAGAATTTGTTACCTTAAAATCATTGACACAAGGCAATCTTTTGCCTAATGCTCTGGTGTTAGTAGTCAAAGGTTGAATGAATCGGCAAGGACGATTAAGCTTTTGGACTATAAGACTGCAGGCTACAGCCGACTGGATGCTGCGTGATATTTTCATGCCGTAGCCACCACCGATACGTTTAACATACACGTCGATCCTGTTGACACAAAAACATATATAAATACATAAAGTCACTCCTTCAAAATGGGCTTAAGACTAAAAATGCTCCAAAACTCCCAAAGATTTATTAAAACCAGTATAATGCTAAAATTACAGAAATTTCGGCCATCCATGTCCTGAAAACGGTCTAAAATAGATTAAGCATACCTTTGAGCACCGGCCGAGTTTATTATCCAAAATAATATTTAGTTAATCTATTTAAATGTAAATTTTTCAATTTGCTTTCTATATCTATATCATCACGCCAGATCCCTTGCAGGGTAGGCTTTCTCTATATATTAATAAAAATATTTTATCTATTAGAAGTGGTCTGCAAAATTACTCACTTATGTTCAGGTATATCCAAAGCCCGAGATATCATAGTATGAGTCCCATCAAGCCATTGGGTAGCCGAATACACCTCCAAGCCTTCTTCTGAAGGCCGAGCTATACAGACAAGGGTTTCCATGGTAAAGTGATACTGTCCATAGAAAGTATGAGTTCCAGAAATTTCCCTGGCAATATCTCTTCCTCTATTTGTAGCGTCCTTAGAAAAAAATTGGGTGTTTCTACTGCTATCGCTTCTTGCTACTTTGATATCAATAACAGGCGTTCTTTTATTCTTATAAGTGACTTTGACGAGTTTGCTTGCCCTGTCAGCTAAGAATTGAGTCTCAGCAACTATTATGCCGATTGGTTGATGAAAATATTTGACGTTACCATCACAGAGCACTTCTTCATTTGCTCCGTATAAGAAACTGTCGGCTGGCGTAAAGGAATTCAGTCCGGGTATGTCTTTTGCTGTGTAGTATGCAATAACTCCCGGTATCTTCTGTAAAAGCAAATTAATACAGTGTTTAAACTGATCTACTGAACTAATCTGAACTATTTATAGATCGTGTCTTATCTAAAGGGGAATCTAAGAGTCTCCATAACCGGCAAGCGTGTATGAGATGAACTATGAGAGTGGAGGAAGCCAGAGAGGTCTGTTAGAAAATAACTGCACTGCTCTAATCTGTTGGATCACTGCACTCTCTACCTTCCCCGCAAGAAAGCTAGTATAATGGTAAAGATTAAATTAGTTGCAAATATTTCGTCAACAATGCGTGGATTTTACCATGACACGGGAGCTACACACTCAGAATTTACCACAGTACTCAGAATTTGCTAATAATAATCGGATCTTAAAAATATTATTATAGATTACTTCAATAATAACAAATATCTCGTTGAAAATAAGGTGTCTAATGAACACCTCAATTTACTTTTCCAAGATAAAAAATTGAGAAATACTTAACATACCAAAGCCTCCGAAGCATCCATTTTGACGATTGTCCCTAACGCCACTGTACTGAGTACAAAAGCTCCAAACACTTCGTAAGGAAAAGAAGGCATATCCTCAGTATATTGAGCGCATTAGATCTGTTGATAAATAACTATTATTTTGGGCGCGTAAGGCACAAAACTTTGGTAATACATAGTCTTAAATTATGACTGGCGTCTAAAAACACAAAATGTGACCAGTAGTGTTTATATTTGAATGTGACTTGCCAGTATAGTGTACATGGTTATTTAACTTTACACTTTGAAAAATACACATTTTATTAATTTTCGTTTCCGGAGTTACATGGAATTTGTTTTTCTGCTTTCATATCCATAAGAAAGGCATTCTAGCGATAAGCGGAGGTCATATATAAATCTCATATTTGACTGTTTTGACTATGATGTGTAATTTAGGCAAGAAGTCCCTCGGCAACTTCACCTTCATTACCTTCAACATCAATTATTGCCGATCGTTCATCCAAGATTGGAGATGCCTCCACAATAAAATAAAAACTTACTAGACCCTCAACCTTCTGTATAGGCTGGTTTAGGGGCCACAATTTTGGGTCTGTTGTGAAGATCTGTCGGCCATTTGACAGCTGTCTGCTCGCGTGTAAGTCCACAGAACCGGATTGATAACGAGCTTGTTTCAGACTAGGTGGACAGATTGTTAGAAGACCCTGGAATAAATATAAGATAGGTAAAACACCAAATGATACATCATACTATTATTTTGGAGTTATAGTAGACTAGCAATTCAGTAATGAAATTCTGATATTAAATTATGTCCACTTTAAAATTGCGAATTGGTGGAAACTGACTTGTAAGAACAGTAATTGTAAAGTATATAGGTAATAGCTGATCATTCCACATAATCTAATTATTCTTAATTTTTTTATTCAAATATTGATCCACACTAGGCTTGATTCCTGTATCATGGGTGCTTCTACATACATGAATTTTACACACGAAACGCCCAGACTGAAAAAAATATTTCTGGATAGCACAAATATTTTCCACGTGCAGGAACCAAACCTGGGACTTCTCCATCTAATGGGATAAGCCGCCAATGCTCAAACAACTAGGCCAAGATGTCACCATAGAACAAACTCCACAATTTGACAAATCAACCTTTTTACACAACCTCTACAGTTATTATCTAATGACATGAGAAATTTTAGATTACCTTATACAGTAATGCCTTCGCCAGATACCTCCTAAACTCTGCTGACTGTTCCGGCGGCCTTTCCACAACTATCATCTCACCATCCAAAATTTTCAACCCTCCCTGCAAGGTCTCATTCCTGAAAAGAGGCTTGCCAACGAAGTACGCCTCAGTAGCATATGCCCTCATAAATTGAGGTGACAGAGCACCATAAACGATTCTGCAACTTTTGACGATTCCGGTGGATTTGTTAAGCTTGTATAAAAAGCCGGCGTTGACAATAGCTTTGGCGTTTTGGGCTCTTGGCATAATCTAAAATGAATGAAACTAGTTTAGGAAGTGTAAATAAGAAAACTTTTGTTCGCAAAGGTAAATTAACCCTCAAAAAGATTATGACAAATGTCGGCTTCAGCAGAGATAGTGTCATTGAATAACGTTGTGTCTCTAAAGTAACGACATTGCATTTCATGACAATTTTCTGAAATTCTGTAACTGTAGCACATAAAGACACGTACGGTAAGTGACTAAAAGAAATAATGAGGAAGTAAGTAGTAAGTAAGTTGTAAGTATTTTAGGCATAAATGCTTCCTATGGTTTCTAGATTTTGTATAGAAAACCGATATCCTTAGATATTGCTGATTCCTTTGATATACTATTAGTGATATTATAGTGTTCTAGCTGTTAGCCGCGGCTACACAAGCGTTTATTTTGTAATTTGACATAGTTCTGTACCTCTAGCGCGATCTTATTGAACGCTAACGCCGTCTCATAAAATAACGCATAAACTTGGATACTTACTTTTGGAGAAGGATCACCAGTCATCTGTTATACAATTATAGGTAAAATGGCTAATTTAAGCCTATTAGCTAAAGATCGTAATCTGGCCTAATAATATTTAAAAAAGATACAATGCGAGCTAAGTATGTATAAAAGTTTTGTCAGGACATTTCGTGTCAGTCTTCTCGTAAAAATATACAGTTCACGTTAATGATCAAAATCATGTTAAGATATCTTAAATAATGAATATACAAAGTTTCGTGTCCGGGACATTCATTGTTAAAGAGTTCTCGCCAGAAGAGACAATCCTGGATGCATCATCGGTTCATGAACGAAATCATGTTTGAGTGTTTAAATCAAACGTGTATGCATAAGTTCAGATGTGTGCTTTTATTTAACCATCGAAGAGTTTCTCGTGGGTAGACGAACTTAAATCCAATATCGGTTAATGGAGGAATTCATGTGTAGGCAAAATCACACATGTACGTTAACTTAACGTAACATTGCAGCTTGAGACTAACAATAATAAAAAAAAATAAAGGTTTATTATTTATCCCACGATTATCCCGCGATTATCCCGATCTTGCTTCCGGGATAAAAAGTATTTATTATTTTAAATTAGGGTATAAGTGCCATACCACATTTCATTGAAATTTGTCCATTAGTTTTTGCGTGATTGAAACACAAAGTGCCAGACAGGCAGGCAGGCAGACAGACAATAATTCCAAAAACAATTGCCAGAAACAATTATTCCAGCCACAAATCAAATTTTCAAAAAAGATTTAATGTATTATTTTATGTATAAATTTTGCCATGGAAGAGACCTACATTCAGCATTGGATGGCTGTGTGTTGGTAATGATATGATAATTATTGTTTATATATGTAAAAAAAAATCTTACCTTAAACGTAACTAATTCGTACTCAGCTTCGTTCAGTGGAGGTAACAATACATTTACAATTACCTTCCCAATCATGTTTAGTTTCAAGAAATCTTGCATTTTCACTATCAGCTGGTTGTTATGCCAGTCCACTGCAATTTAAAAATCAAAATGATTTTACATCATGCCATGACGATATTGAAGTCTAATTTTATCACCTTCATATTATCACATTCCCAAATATTCAAAATATCAATACTAATATTTTTTAAATATAATTTATGTACAGACAGCTACTATACAATATCTTAATAATATAAACGACCAAAATTATGATGATTTCAAGTTCTATTTTTTTATAAGCTGATAAATAAAACTTATAAATTTTAATTGCGAGATAATGAGAACATGATCGTCTGAAGATGCTTGTAAATATTTAAAATCTAATTTCGATCCCGTAACTCGAAACTCTTGATGCCAAAAGAATTTATGAAGTTTTATACGTTTATGAAAGATTTCATAGTAGATAATGGAAGGAAGAAAATTAATAATCCAACGAAGAGACGAAGAGGTGGACTTTGCATCATATAAGCTGCTTACCGTATTTTATATAGTATATGACCTAGGCATGCAGTTAGAAGGAAAAGACGTTAATCCAAATGACTTACCAATAGTCAATTGAGCACCAACGGTTTCACAAAGCAAAAATATATCGGATTGGAGTGAGTTATTTTGATGTTTAATCATCAAGTTTCCGGCTATTGTCCCAACCTGGAAAGCAAATATCATCAGATAGATGTATTAAACGTTTCAGAAAACATCGTTGCCTTAGCTCTAAGTACATCATTATCATCATCACCTCTAGCTTATTCCGCCCACTTCAGCAAATAAACCTCCTCCCTCTTACTCCACATATTCATATCGTTAATATTAGCCAGGTCCTACCTACACACTTAACTACATCATCGACCCATCTTTGTACTGGCCTTCCTCGATTGCGATATCCCTTCTGTGGCCACCATTCGGTCAGAGACCTACTCCACTCCTTCAAGTAATTACCATACAAAAAAGTGATCGACAAGGAATACCGTATCGTATTGGACAAAAGGGAAGTTAAAAAAAATAAAACCTCCAGACTTTAGCTTGTGGTATATTCCTCAAAATTCAATACAAGTTTTTTTATAAGCGTATGTCTTTAGCGTGTGTATTATTAGGAGTGACCGTTACAAAAAATCAACATAAAGTGGGTTGTGTTACAAAATTAATAACTTCGGTATTCGGTGGCATGACTGTTGCATTAGAATATGAGTAGGCGCGCGCGTGAGTAGATACTTTGAGTTAAATGGGATATTTTGGAATATTTTTTATAAGTATCTATTATTGTAGCGAAAAAAGTAACTAACAATTCTTGAAAAACGTAAAAGATGTTACACAGATATAAATTTGAAATAACTGTCGCCTACAAGTGGTTTTCATATGATTGGTGACAGAAATTGTCTCTCGTGGTAGCTGAACTAGTGACCAATCAATGTTGGCTATTGGTTTGTCTATCATTATCAACGTGACAGTCACGACGACGGCTTGTGTTATTGGTATCCTGTTTTTTTAAGAAACCTTCCACCGTTCATAAATATAGTATGATATTGCTAAGGATGATTTGATAAGCATGTGTATTTGAGTAACTACAAAGTTTGTTATTGTAGTAGATATATGAGAATACATACTGAGTTCTTAGATTTACGCGAATATTACACATGAAATAAAACTATTTTTTCGAATTTCACGCAGTTTATTTTTGATTACATCAATTAAAAGATTTTATCAGAGAAGAAGATCAGTCAATTTTAACCATCTGTCAAGTGTCACATCCCTCTACAAGATGCAGGAGTATACAAGCTTGATTGTGAATGTGGCCTCTCATATATAGAACAAACAAAAATACCGGTAAAAATTCGGGTTCAAGAATACATAGCTGACCTAAAACACCGTCGCTCAAAGACGTCTGCAATGTGAGTGAGTTAGCATGTCCTTGACCGCATCCGCCATAACATCAGATTTGATAGACCACAACTCCTCGTGAAAAAATACCGTTTCCTACCAAGGATGATTCGCGAAGCTATTGAAATTAAAAAAACATCCTAATTTCAATAGAGAAGATGGCTGGGTGCTTCCATCGACTTGGGATCCGGTAATTAATATAAATAAATACAGAACCAAGCATAACACTGCAAGACCTCAAGACACTGTGAGCTCATTTTGCGTAGATCGGACCAACAAAAATATTTAAGAAGTTTGAAGGTACCCCGGAACAACTATGCCTTTTGAATGTCTAACACCTCAGTCCCTCCCGTGAGCATGGGTACTGCAACCTTGAAACGTTGGGAACTTCAAAATCACAAATAAACCGCGATAAAATCCGAAAAAATAGTTTTATTTCATATATGAGAACACAATTGCTATTATTATCTAGCACTAGATAAACCTTGACTGACTTAAATATTTATACTTAAATGAGACACCAAGATGTAGTTCCCAATTAAGAATGATTATTCTGCCCACAATATAACTAAAACTTAGTGGCCAGCCGAAACCTATTTTTATTTCGGAAAGGCTGTCATCAAAAACGAAGACGTTTTTTTTTCCTGGCCAGAGAGTTTGCCAAATCTAATCAGTATCAGCATTGTTGGACCTCCAATGGCAGAGTGTTCCTCCGGAAGAAAGAAGGACTAAGTCATGTACTTCTGAGAGACGAGTCGGACCTGGCGAAACTGGCATCACAAATATAACTAGTTCATATAGTGATTTTTGCCTACCTCTGTGTCCTAATTATGTTATTTCTTTTACCTCTTTTATTTGCTTATAGTTTTTTACCTGGCTTTCTGATAACCAGGGTTTGTTTATATAATACCTTTGTTTGCTATTGTGTTGAATTAGAATTTTTCATTGTTCTGACTACTAATACTTCATTTTTCACGCACACACTCACAGACACTACACAATTTTTTCATGCGAAACAGATTGCACATAAAATCTCCACTCTTTTATCAGTTAAGGTTCACCACCCCCCACCGCCTACATATTACTTCACTAATTCTCCTGAGGAATGTGAACAATTTTTGAGTGCTAAAATGAATTCATTAAGGATTCTTCATGTCAACATCCGCAGCTTGGCTCATAACTTTAACCATCTTTTAGTATTACTTAGGCGCTTGAATAGTGAGGTTGTTGTGGTAATTTTGTCAGAATACTGGTTGCGCAAGGTACCTGCTTTAACTGCACTTGCTGGTTTTGTCTCATTTAAATCAAATCATACAAATCAAAACGACGGAGTAGTCACGTATGTAAGAGAACATCTGAAATGCTCTGTAACGGAACCAGTGTTTGAGGGAGCAAATTGTCTTCTGCTTAAATTTTCCCTCGAAGTAGCGCTATTAGCTTTATATCGATCTCCCTCTCACAGTAATATTAACCCATTTATTAATAGTTTGGATAATACTTTAAAGTCTTTATCTATTTTTAAAACTACTATTGGTGATATTAACATCAACATCTTACCGTCATTTAATGATGGAAAAGCAGATGAATATCTAAATCTTACGGCATCGCACGGATTACTTCCAGCACATCAAATTCCAAATCCAAATTCGTAAAAACTCTTGTTTGGATCATGTAATGTTAAAAAGCAATAGAAATGCTTCCACTTTTGTACTAGATTGCCCACTTACGGATCATTCTCCGGTCGTACTTTGCTGTGATCTTAAAACAAGGACTACTAAAGTCGTACGTACATCTACACGTATAAATGAACCTTTTAATATTGCTGATCTTAAAAATACTGATTTTACTTCCATATACAATTCCAATGATGCCGAAAGCGCAGCTGACAAACTTGTTTCCATTGTCTCCTTAATTATAAAAACTCACACTAGGATTATCTCAGTATCCAGCAAAAACAGAATAATTAAACCCTGGATTACCCCTGGCCTTCTACGTTGTATTCGTAATCGTGACAAGCTATATAAACGTACAAAAAAAGATCCAAATAATCCTACCGTTCTATCAACCTACCACAGATACAGAAACGTCTGCAATAATTTATTAAAAAATTAAAAATAGAATACGAACGTAGTGAATTGCATAAGGCCAAAGGTAACACAAACAGAACTTGGTATTTGCTTAAGCTTTTTGCTAATATAAAAATCAAAAAAACACAAGAACCTCTTGACGATATCAAATAGTCCTATGGCATCAGTTAACACCATTAACTACCATTTTGCGAATGTAGGAAAAAAGTTGGCATCTGAAATAGTATCTTCTAATTTTAGGCGTAGTCGTGCAACTCATTACTATTTCTGAGCCCATGGGATTATATAGTGTCGACCCAAATGAAATAGATCTCATTGTGTTGGATCTCAGGGCCAGTCCTGCGGTTGGTTGGGATGCTATTATCACCTCTATTCTCAAAGCAGCCCGATGTGTACTGATACCCATATTATCACATGTTTTTAATTTATGTTTATCCACGGGTGTGTTCCCCAAAGTTTTCAAAAAGGCTGTTGTTCATCCAATACACAAGCAAGGGCCTAAAGACTGCATCAACAATTACAGGCCAATTTCTATTTTGACCTGATTTTCAAAGGTATTTGAAAAGGTCCTTAACAATAGACTTACAACTTTTTTAAATAGAAATAATATCCTTTCAGACAACCAATTTGGTTTTAGGTCTAACAGGTCTGCTGAGGACCTGTCACAAATTTATCTGATAATGTTGCTAAAAACTTAGATAAAAAATTAAAAACAGTTGGTATTTTTTTAGATTTAACCAAAGCATTCGACACAGTATCCACCGCAATCCTATTGAACAAATTGAAAAGCTACGGAATTAGAGGTGTTGCTTTAGACATCTTTACTAGCTACTTAAGCGATCGAACGCAATGTACTAAAATCAATAACTATGTAAGTGATCAAGAGAACGTCAGCTTTGGAGTCCCGCAAGGTAGTGTGCTTGGACCCACGCTCTTCTTGACTTATGTAAATGACCTCTGCGAACTAAGTCTTCCACACTGTAAAATTATCACATACGCGGATGATACTGTCTTGTTAGTCCACGGAAACACTTGGGAGCAGGTACGTACAAATACTGAACTTGTCCTAGGCATAGTTATGGACTGGCTGGCTTGTAACCTACTAACTTTAAACTTAGACAAAACAAAATTTATTACGTTCGGGCCCAGACCTTCATACTTACCTCCCTCGTCGTTCTCCATAAAGGCTCACGCATGCATGAATTCTCATGGCGGGTCATGCAGTTTTCGTGGACATATAATACGCACACGAAATATAAAATACCTAGGTGTCTTAGTTGATGATGTGCTTAGCTTAACCGAACATGTAAACACCACTCTATCAAGAGTTAGATAAATGGCTTACGTCTTCCACAACCTAAGAAATTCCAATAACTTCAAGACCTTGAAGATGGTATACTATTCACTCGTACAATCAATAACTTCCTATTGTATTTCCGCATGAGTTGGAGCAAGCAAATCACTGATGATTAGGCTGGAAAAATCACAAAGATGTATTCTGAAAGTTATGACATGAAGAGCTTTACGATCTGCGTAAGGTTCTCTCGGTTCATCAACTGTTTGTTCTTTGTATTACCCTTAGACAGCATAAACGCACTGCCTTTGATCCGTTTTTCGTCCAAAATAATCGCAGAACCGGTCGAGTTTGTCTGAAACTACCTCATGCAAAACTACCTTAGCCAGTCTTCAAACATATTCCCTCGGTCCTATGTTGTATAATAAAATCAATAAAAGACAACACCAACCCTCTTAATTCACGTTAGTGTAAAAGAAGAATCACCAATTGGCTACATAATCTTAACTATGACGAGATGGGAAACCTGTTAAACTCTATGAATTGGTGAGCCTGCACTTGTTATATGCGAATTTATTATAAATTGCTATATAACAAGAAATTATTAAATCTTCGGTAAAAACGTTCACACAACTCACTCACACACACACACACATACACAGTTTTGTTTTTTGTTCCTAATTCATCTCCGTCTTCTCTTTTTTATTTTATTTTTTTGATAATTTGCATTTTTACTTAGTAATTATTATCAATGCCAATGTATAGTTTCATTAATAATATTAACTGAAAATTATTTACTGCTGTGTTAAGCTCTTGTCGAGGGCGTTAACAACTGCGACACAGTGCTTCACTACTGCAGTTGTTTACGTTCATGTTTTTCCCAATTGTAATTAAGTTCTAATAATAAATAAATTGAAATTGAAATTAATATGTGATTGTATTGCAAATATCAAAACATGGAGCGATAGCAGACTTCAATTAAGGCAACACATTGGAGTTCATTCTGGCACATAAGAATATCTACCTAAGATAAACCTGTGCAGCGACGTGGTATTCGGTAACTATGGTTCGGAAACTGAAACCACGAAGCACGTCCTGCAACTGCGACGCATTAGTGTGGTGACCTATTCAACTCCAAAGGAATATCGGCTCATCCCCCTTGCCAGAATCTACAATCTGGTACAGGTACGTGCATCTCCAGGCACGTAAGAGCACGTAAGAAGGCAAAGGGCAACAAAAAAAATCCGCACTCGCCCACGCCCTCAGTCTAGGTAAAGCGATGATCTTCAAACGGCAGCTGACAGAAACTGAATAAGAGTAACCGAGGAGTACTCAGTGGCGTGCAATTTGAGAGGCTTAGGCTAATGAGGAGGTGAGGATGACGATAGCAATTTTATTGATACTCACATTTTTAACAGGTATATGAGCTAACTTCTCCACATGATCATACAGTTTCAATAAATAACTGAAATTCATTTGCTTAGACATATTTTTTAAGGTCTCCAGGAATTCAGACAAGGTTTGACCAGCGCCTACTACCAGGTTCTGAGCCAACCTAGTTATTTTTAAAGCATTCAACTCCGTTGATATCTATCAGGAGTCGTGGGTAGTCGTCTATAGGGATCACGCCTGAAATATGCAAAATTATAGTTTTATTGTAAAGCCATATAATCGTTTTCACGAAATAAATCTGTAGTTGCTATTCAGAACACAGAAATAAACATCCGTGCTCTTAACCACTTAAATAAAAATATCAGCACTCTTATATCGTATGTACGAGACAAGTTATCCAAAAAAAACTGATTGGAAAAGCTTCCTCCTATTTACGTTCTGTTGGAAATCATGTCGATAACATGCTGAATTTAAAACATGATTTTCAAATTCTGACCAAGCCTCATTCCCATTCATAAAATTGTGACCAAAAATCAATCAGTGTCATAATAACAGCTTAAACAATAAACATGGTCAATCTTCAACAGCTTACTCCAATATTATCGTCTCTAAAGATTTTTTAATGGATTATTATCTTGCTCCTACTTACCTCTTGCAGTATTTCCAGCCATCAACATATAAGGCCCAGCTAGTTCTGTCCTCAAAATATTAAAGATCTCAGTCAAAAATGTTACCCTGTAAAATGTCTTCCCATCCTTCAATCTAATTTTCTTCACAGTTTTATCAGTGACGTCATCTTGTCCAACCAAGCACCATTCATCCTCATCACAACTATATTTGTGGCAGTTCTTGCCAGTCTTATTGCAGATGTGTAAGTCTTCTATGTCCATTATTCTATCCGCTTTAGGGGCATCTGAGCCTGCCTTTTTAAAGCCTTCCATGATTGATCTGTATCCGGTACATCGACAGAGGTTGCTGCCAAACGCTCTCTCTATATCTAACATCTTTGGATTTTTGGTCTGATTTAGGAACCTGTTGGGGAAATAAAGTTTAATGATGGCTTTCCTTCCCTGTTTGTCCTTGTATAAGCATATTTTAATCACCCTTATGTCGAAAACAAAATGTGGTGTTTGAATCTCACACTTGACAAATATTTACGACGGAGGAATTGCAATCTAAAGTTTGAAGAAGAGACCCAGAGGTGTCAAGCTATAAATAGTAAAAAAACGGAGTGTGGCTGTGTCATGGACATGGCCGTCTGTTTTACGTGAATAAGTTTACGTAACGGGTAATATTTTCTAGAAAAAATATTATTATTTATGTATATCATAATCATGTTTGAACACTAAGAAGTCCTCCGGGTTCCCATGTTTTGTTTATGATGGCAACTATTTCCTTTTTTTCATCCAATTGCACAATTCAAAAAAACACATTGCACTGTACATCTGCGCCGGAGCTGCAGATGTTGTACAGGCACCGTCGTTGATCCGCTCGGCCGCTTTCATTCTTTCACGTTCCCTACACTGCTTGACTCGGGCATATAGTGTTTTATTGTTATCATTCGATTCCTCTTGAGAAGCCCTTTCCAACCATATACGATCTCTGTATTTGGATTTGGCTTTTTGACGCGTATAGGCCGACACTATATATTTTTGATATTATTTTTTTTATTTTAACACCTTATTATGTTCACTGTCACTATGTTACACTAATGTTTTGTATACATTCGATCAATTTTGACGAGAGCTGACGATTGAAACTCAAACAAACATCGTAGATTTTCCGAGCCAAAAGTTATACAAAGTGTAAATCTCGATATGCAGCAAAATGACCTCAAAATAGCGGCGCTTCCCTCTTCACAGTCCTTACTTGGTGTATTAAATTTATAGATCCTTTAGCTGCCAATGCTGTAATTGAATTTAGAATGGAGATGATAGATATGAAGCTGCAACACCAAATTGTATCCCCCAATTTTGTTATCATTCGTTTTTTGACTTGTCTCCCACTATGTAAGCAATTTTAAAGACGTATTGACATCAATATCATCATTCCAAAGAGTTTAATTCCTATTTTGAAAACACCAAGGTTAAGAGAACTCTACTTCGATGTAACACCAAAGAGTACTACGAAGCTAAACTTATGCTATTTGGTATTTGTAGCTAGATATAGTCGCGTCTTACAATCAGCTCTGCACTAATCCGCACTAGATCCACTACTGTTTCATCTCTATTTGTAAGAAAGCTTTAGCCCTGTATTGAGATGAAATAGGGTGATTTATTACAACCAGCTGTTATTCTAGTTTGCGTTGAGAAAATTACCTTCGCATGTTCTTGTATAGGAATGTACAGGTTGACCCGGAATTAGGGTAAAATGCCAAAATTTATTGCACTTATTATGTCAATTTAAACAACCCTTCCCCCAAATTTTTATTTTTCGCTAAATGTTTTTTTTTTAATTTTCATTACAAATTGATCTAATAATTGAGTGAACTTGTCTGAGAGGGAGAAAAAAAAATACGAAATACTGACGTACCTATAAATGCAATTACTTTCTGCATGAAAGCCTAAATTCGGGTTACTCTGTATAAACATGTTTTAAATGAGACTGAGTTTTACATACCCGTGCATCGCCATGACCCAACCAGGGGTGCAATACCCACACTGTGTGCCGTGGTGTTCCGCCAGTGTGGTCTGAAGTTTGTGGTACCCCCTTCTACTGTTGCCGAGACCTTCGATCGTCGTGATATCCCAATCTTGACATTGTGTAACTGCTACTAAGCACTGCTTGAAAAAAATAAGTATATACTAGGAGGGATCAAAAAGTAGTGAGAATGACATACTCCTTGGTAAAAAAAAAAAACTTGCAGGCATAGCTCAGATATATATTTGTAATATTAATAAAAACAAAATACTTCGATTTTCTTTTATTTTTTTCTGAATGTAGTCATTTGTTTGCTTCGTGTCGGAACGTGTTCTCGAAAATGGAGAAAAACGAAGTGCGAGCCGTTATTAAATACCTCTGTTTAAAAAAGTTAACGACGCAAGAGATTCATTGCGATTTCCGTATTCCACTGTCGCAAGGTGGGCTTCTCAATTTCGAGTAGGGAGAACGAGCACGGAAGACGATCATCGTTGCGGCCGTCCATCGACGTCAGTCACCCAAAAAAATGTTGCGAAAGTCGAGAAAATTATATTGAGCGATCGAAGAGTTACCATCCGATACTTAATTCAAGAAACGGGCAAATTCATATGGAAGTATTTTATCCATATTGAAACAATCTTTGAATATGAGAAAAGTCTTCGCAAGATGGGTGCCGAGAATGTTAACCGACAGTCAGAAACAAAATCGACTTGACATTTCGAAGATATTGTTGGACAAGTTTCAAGAAGATTCTGAAAACTTTTTGTCTCGTTTCGTAACAATGGACGAAACATGGGTCCATCATTTTGATTCCGAGACAAAACAGCAATCTTCGCAATGGAAACGGCCATCATCACCGACCCCGAAGAAGTTTCGTGTCGTGGCATCGGCTGGCAAGGTTATGGCCTCAATATTTTGGGACTCAGAAGGAATATTATTGATTGATTACCTGGAGCGTGGAACCACTATTACAAGCCAATATTCCCAAGATGAAGAATGCCATCAAAGAGAAAAGGAGAGGGAAACTTCGAAGGGGCGTGCTGTTTCATCACGACAACGCACCCGCGCACAGGTTGGCAGTTGCGATGGCTGCCATTCAGCAAGCTGGCTTCGAATTGGTTGACCACGTCCCTTATTCACCAGATCTGGCGGCTAGCGATTTTTATATGTTCCCCAAATTGAAAAAATACTTAAGGGGAAACAGGTACGAAGACGATAACGAGGTGATGGGTGCCGTGGAGAGCTTTTTGCAGGACTAAGACAAAACGTTTTTGTGAAAGGGTCTGAAGCCTTGGAAAAGCGCTGGACTCGGTGTGTAGAGAGACTCGGAAAATATGTAGAAAAATAAATTATTAAGTTATCAATAGTCATTATATTCTATCTCATTCTTACTACTTTTTGATCCCTCCTCGTATAAGCGATAGTGCTCGATCTCATTGTGTTATCTTATGTGTTATATGCATGGCTTCTGCCCACAGAAATCATAATGTCTTATTTTGATTTCTATGCTTCTAACTCTGCACAAGTAGGGCATCACTGAGTCTCGTTGTTGTGACTGTGGAGACTTAGTGCAGACTATCCAGCTCATCTTGGAGGTCTGTCACACTAGGAAATTCAGCAGTGAATTCGAGGTGCTACACCAGCTGAGATCGGAAGCAGGCCAATGGCTCCTCCACTTTCACATAAAATTTTGATCGTAGATCGCATTACTCAGAGTACGTCGCCATACTATGATGATAATGATGATTGGTTTAGTTCTCAATAGTAGTCCAGGGTCTTGGATTGTGCCCGGTATCAAGTCATAATAGCTCGCCTCCTATTGCGTTAGACATAACGTCGTCCGCAAAATTAGGTGTACTCAAGTACTCATCCTACTATCCTACTAATATTATATATGTAAAAGTTAGTTTGTTTGGATGTTTGTCACTCAATCGCGCAAAAACGGCAGAATGGATTTAGATGAAACATACGTACGCACAGACGCACACACACATGATAGTTTATTAGTAAAAATATAAGGTTTCTATCTAAAGTTAACGCGGACGAAGTCGAAGTCGCAGAATCTAGTACGTAATATATGTAGGTATAACGCCTTTTTTTTTTTATCAGCCAAAATACTTTCACCGAAAGGCAAAGGCCATTGCCCTGATTGCATTTATTAACACTTATTAAACGCCAAGTTATTATTTAACACTAAGGTATTATGTTCATAATTTTATTCGTTTCACTGACATTAACTTAATTATCATCATAATAACCATGATTTAACCATTATTAAAACCATGGACAAATTTCAGTGTAGATTTATTTATGAAAACAATATTTATAATTAAAGTGATAAATGATGAGACCAATGTTTTGTATATTTACGCTTTTTGATGAAGATCATCAAGGATAAGCAGCCTGAAAATCCGCCAGTCTAAGATGGGTGACCATTCCTAGGTTTGTCACCATTCCATTTTCATACAGTTTTGGAAGGGTTCTTAAGCCGTTAATCCCGGCTGGCACTTAGGTCCATATTACAGAACGAAAATCACTCAAGAATATAGTTTTAAAACTAACATTTTTGTACAAAAATCAGTTTTTAAAACTAGATTCACGACTTATTTACGTTCTGGTATACCGGCTTTAATGTAGTAGTCGTTAGGCAAAATTGAATGCCTTACAGTCGACTTAAAAAGTCGCAGCCATAGCATAGACTGATTGACTGACTCTCTATTCTGTCTTCTATTTGACTGTTATATTTTTATGCCCAAACATGATCAAATTTTGATCAAATTTGACATGGAAATAGATTTTAGTCACAGAAAGCACGTAGGCGAGGCACGTTTCGTCACATAAAAACCGAAAAAAAGGGTGTGAAAGAAATGTCTGAAAATAACGCGAACGAAGTAACGGGTGCAGCTAGTAACATTATGAAAGTAAAAGTAACTTATCTGAAGGGCAAGTCAAGAGTCTCCGTAACCGGCGAGCGAGTATGAGACGAACTATGAGAGTGGAGGAAGCCAGAGAGATATATGAAAAAAACACCTGTTGGAACTCTGTACTCTCTGCCTACCCCGCAAGAGATATAGCATGATGATACAGATAGATAGAAAAGTAACAATGATTGTCTGTTACATTTTGGAGGCCCTAATCACAAAACAGATTGTGGAAAAATTTAGAAACGAGATAGATTGCATCCTGGGGAAGGATATAGGCTAACTTTTGTTTGGAAAATACCCGGGAAAAGTCGCGGGTGATATGTAGTATTTAATACTTTGGATTCTTACCGAGTTGACAGCAATGGAAGGCTCGCCAGGACACTTGGAGGCAGTGACAATGCAGACGCCGCAGCCACCCTCGCGGCAGCTGTACTTGGTGCCTCGGAGCTGGAGAAAGTTCCTGATGTAGTCCAGCAGCATCACATCTGAACTGACTTCGCCACCCACTGCCAAGAAACATAATTAATTATGACATAATTCTTTAGGTATAGAAAAAACGAACCATCAAAATGGATTTATAAACAACGAAGTTATGCCCGTACATGCATATTTTATGATGAGTGTTTATTGACAATAATTGTTATGAGAAATGACGTATGAATTTACGCCATGAATGATAATTGCGAATTGATTGTGTATGATGTAATGCCAAACGTAGCAGGTTAAGTGCTGACGTATAAAAATGTACTTGTTTGCACAGAACAATAGAAATAACCTCGTCCTAAAAGCGTGGATGGTCACCAAGCCAGGGGACTTCGGAATGGTATCTATAATGTGATGTGCAGCTCAAGCTTTTTTGAATCTAAGTTATTTTAAAGTAACTGGGATTACTTAGGAATTATTCCTGAGTCGTGGATGCGTTTACAAACATGAAATGCATATGCACTAACACCCAGATCGAAACAAATATTCGTGGATCACACAAAGATTTTTCCTGTGCGGACATCGAACTGGCGACTACTCGATCCAGTGGACTAAGCGACTCAAGCTCGTAACTGGACCCAGCTAACGTCATAATTTTGCATATAATTTCTTGTGGCGGTCTTTGGAGAAGCCTTTTGCCAGAACAAAAAATTGCATAAAAAAATGGGTTTCGTACTCAATTTCGAAAGACATATCTTCGAACCCCTTTCGACATAGCCAAATCAATACAACAAAAACGACAAATTGAGAACCTTCTCCTGTTATTGAAGTTGAAAACCAATAGACAATCATACCTTACATTATAACACGTGCCGTCATGCCTATATTCTGCAACGAGAGTGGCAGAGATGTACTGTGTTCAGCCACTTATTGCAAACTTCGTTAGGTTAGGTTGGGTCAATGTCTGCTCCCCAATGGCGGGTTCTTCAGAGCGCAGCACAAGAGAGGCACCGGTGCGTTCTATACGGAGATCTCGAAGACATCGCGAGTGCTGATGTCGGCCATCCTGGGGTTTTTAGTCGGTATGAATCCGACACGCCCTGCGAGCTTCCCCCGAGGTTCGTAGAAGTCCTATGCAGGATTTTCCCCAGATTTTATTATAAATTAGAAAGTAACTCCGTCGGTCTGTTCGTCAGTTACCTTTTCCCGCATAAATCGTTTAACAGATTTTGATCCATTTTGGCAGGGAAATAAACTTTATTCAGCCCACTTGCCCACTTGCCCACTTTTAATTACTAAGAGTGGTATATAATGGCGATTTTATATATATGGCGCAGTAAGATAGTTAAAGCCGGGATATAATCTTATTCCTAGTAGTATGCCGGATGAATCATAGACCTACATTTTGCCGATGATGTTAGATGCTAAAAACATATTTCACCACGTGGCGGTGGCAGAGGTGTATCGCGTACACCCACATTTATGACAATATTTAAAAAAATTATTCAATAGGTAATATTAATCTTTCCTTCCTAAAAATGTAACCCAGAACTTCGTAATTGTAACGCACATTACGAACATTCTCCATCAGACCAATGAGGCAGGGAACGACACAAATAAAAAATTATTATTAACTAATGAAAAAATAAACATTATTAACTTACTGGTAACGGAATCATGTTTTATTTTGAGAACCTACTTAATTACATCCATTTTCGTTAATACGTATATAGATACATGGTACCGCTAGACCAAATAGACCGGGTCTTATCTGAAGGACAAGTCAGGAGTCTCCGTAACCGGCGAGCGTGTATGAGACGAACTATGAGAGTAGAGGAAGCCAGAGAAGTATGTAAGGAAAGAGCCTGTTGGAACTCAGTACTCTCTGCCTACCCCGTAAGGGATCTGGCGTGATGATAAAGATAGATAGATAGATAGGTACCGCTAGAAATAAACAATAATGTTGGCCGAGTGGTTCAGAGCCGCAGCCACGGCGATTTCCGATGCCGCCATGCCCCGTGTGCGGCATGCAGCTCCTCGCAGACGACAGGTGTACTGGTGGTCGCGTGAAATTGCGCAATTGCGATGCGCCTGCGTCGCCGCCAGTACACCAGACAGCGGAGAAGGAGAAGGCGGAACCCACCACTTTCGCCGGGCCTGACGCCAAGGGAGGAAGAACTGCATGCCGTCTACCAGGCGGCAAAGACCGCATTGCAGGTGGCAATTGCGGACGCCAAGACGCGGGCCCGCGAAGAACTTCTAGCTACTGTCGACGCCGACCCCTGGGGACGCCCCTATCGCATGGTGCGAAACAAACTTCGCCCCTGGACGCCCCCCCTTACGCAGACCATGCCGCCGGCGTTTGCGGATGGCGTGCTGTCGGCCCTTTTCCCGGAAGAAGCGGCTTCCAGTGCTCCGGCAATGTTCCGGACACCCGGAACCAACATGCCGTCGAGCGAAGCCGCTCCTGAAGTTACGGAGGAGGAGCTGAGCGCCGCCGTCCGCAGACTGCGGGCGAAGAAGGTGGCAGTCTCCGTAAGCGGCGAGCGTGTATGAGACGAACTATGAGAGTGGAGGAAGCCTGAGAGGTCTGTAAGAAAAGAACCTGATGGAACTCTGTACTCTTTGACTAGCCCGCAAGGGATCTGGCGTGATGATATAGCTAGATAGAATTTTAAAAAACTATTACAACTGTTAATAGAGAAATGTCACTATACCGTTGATGAATTTTTGTTTAACATGTTTGTCAAATAGAAATTCATCATAGACAAAATATGTAACCTTTTCTTTGAGAAAACCAAGGGCCGATATTAATCAATATGCAATTATATCTCATAAATGTAATAATAATTATAATTCCAATCATATAAGTAATTCCTGCGTTTTGTGCCCCAGACTTAAAAGAACTAATGCTATTAAGTATTTGGGTGTAATAGTTGATGGTAGAATAAGCTTCCAGGATCACATTGATTTGCTGGCGACAAGAATACGTAAACTAATTTATATATTTAAAAATCTACGGCACGTTGCTGACAAACAATTGATAAAAACAGTTTATTTCGCACTTGTGCAGTCACAACTTAGTTATTGTATCACTATCTGGGGAGGGTCAATAAAAACCCAGTTGTTAAAAATTGAAAGAGCTCAGAGAGCTGTTCTAAAAGTTGGCTTCTGTCTACCATTCATGCACCCCACCACTGATGTATATAAGCAGAGTAAGGTTCTAACAGTTCGCCAGCTCTATATTAAGCAACATTCTGTATTGCCATATGAACCCAAGCTGATTGCGAATCGACGCAGAAAAGACTTGGTTTGTACAAAACCATTGTATAACACTAGTTTTGCACATCGTTTCTTCTGCTACCAAGGTGGTAATCTGTACAATAAAATTAACAGAATTTTATCAATTTACTCCCTTCCGAAAACCAAGTGTAAAACTGTAGTTAGGGAGTGGTTACAAAGCTTGGATTACGAGTTAACGGAGAAACTACTTTACTAATATTCTAAGGTAACAGGACGACTAGGTATACATATTTGGTCATAAATGCACACATATACACACACGCGCACACACACACGCACACACCCATGCATGCACACACACAAACACACAGACGCCTACAATCATCCACATAGGGCATATTAAAACTAAATTAATATTCGTATTATATTGTCTCCTTAATCTTAAATAATTTCTCACGCGTGATTATATTCTAATTTTTATAACTTATTCCATATTTTCGTAAGGTGAGGGCCTGGTGATCTGTAATACAGGTTAACCCCTATAATAGACACCAGCTTCTCACAAACACCTGACAAAATTGTTCACTTAAATTAGTTAAGTTTCTATTATAAGTTTTGGTGAGGAGAAATAAATAAATAAAGTTAAAAAAGTTTAAGTTAAGTTATATTAGACATTTTATTTCTGTGCATAAGTTCTATCTAAATTTAACTGACCTGCAAATCTTTATGTAACTGGACTTAGGCCCGTATTACAAAACGAAAATCAGTCGTGAATCTAGTTTTAAAACTAACGTTTTAGTGCAATAGTTAGTTTTTAAAACTGGATTGTTGTGTGATTGTTCTGTAATACGGGCCTTAGATATTATTTTGTCGTATAAAGGTACGGCCAAACAAACGCGTTCAGCCGCGGCCGCGGTGGCGTCCCCAGCGGCAATCACGGTGGCGATCAGTATATCCCTATGATCATAATAAAAATCACACTTATGAATTAACGAATCTGATTTTGAATACACATTCAAAAGAAGCTCGAATATGAAAATACCACATATGGTCGCTCATCTCAGATCGGCCGAGCCGAACGCCACTAAACCTTGGTGATCGCTAAAAGCACCGCGGTCGTACAGCGCTACGAGCGAACGAGGTCATAAATAATACGTGTTTATTAATGCGAAAAAATTAAAAATTCCGAGATTAAAAAAACCGTAATCTACTTTATAAATCAACCAAAAAGTGAATGCAGTAGAGAAAGTCAGTACTTTTTCAATCAGTATTGATATGTCATAACAAATGAATCATGAACCACTTTTTAATGGTAACCACACACGTAATGATCAGCTTGTGCAAATATGTGCGTACACAGTATACATGGAAGAAGTAGAAATTTACTTTAAGATTTGTAACATACCAGAAGGCAAAGTCTCATATTTAATTTATTTTTTTAAACTTAGCCCCACACTAGGATTTATTCCTGTATCGTGGGTGCGTTTACAAACATAACATTTCTCATACACAAATACCCAGACCGGAACAAATAATTGTGGGTCACACAAAGATTTGTCCCGTGCGGGAAACGAACCCGCGACTATCAGTCACAGTGGGCGGAGCGGCTCAAGCTCTCAACCACTGCGCTAAATCGTCCGTCACTTGACACTGAGACTAAATATTGACTGAACTGAGATTTTATTATGAATTGACTCACATTTGGTATTATGCTCCACTAAAGTATCGATCCGATTTCAGTATGATCTCAGTCTAATTTCGATATTATGTCCGTCCGACAGGAGCCTGACCCTGATCTGACATCGTCCCAGGTCTTGTGCGTCTAGTAGCGCTGCCGCATCGCAGTCAGTACAGTTAATTTTGTACCTATTTGACGTTTTTAAATTATTATAGGTATTAAGGCATAAAACCATAATTATAGAAACGGGCCATGCCTCTTCTTGCCATTGAATAAAGTATAATTTTCTTTGACATTTATAACTGTCACAGTACCCATCTTACATCAAAAATACTATAGCATACTATCCAGTAGTCAGCTCGCCAGTCTGAACGCGCCCTAGATAGGCCTCGGTAAAAGTTTCGCAATCCTGGCCGCATATGAATATTTGGATTTAGAATGTTATTTGAAACGAATGTTAAGAAAAAAATTATCTAAAATTGCATACAATCCTCGAACAAGGACCGGACAAGGATCCGCGGTCTCAGGCGGCCAAAATCGGAACTATCGCTGTCTTCGAGTGAAATATTACTTTATGACAGTCGCAGAGTTGCCATTTGCTATGAAATTTACCCAAGTTCTTTAAGTACGTAATTAGGAACCGTGCGGAATCCACCTTTTGAAATATCTCCTTGGAAGTTCTTGAAAATTTTACCAAATGTTAAGCTTAATTTCAAAAGATTCATGTCGCGTTGCTTCGTTGACACGAGGTCCTGTTGACCCATGAGGAAAAACGGGAGTGAGATCTTATTGAACAATAATAAGACCAAACTCTAAAAAGTTCTTTTTTAATCATCGATTGCATAATTATTCAAAAATTACTTTCGATTTAATTTATGACTGTTTAAAAGTATATATGTTGTAACGAAATTTTTGAACTTACAAAACATGTGTCACTGTTTTGACCGAAATTTCACCTGTATTCATAACAGGATTAACAGGTTACTGACATGTGCCGCAAACAATTTTGTTCTTATGCGTTTTTTATTCCTTTAACGTGTGGTTCACCGTTTGTGTAAATTGATTATAATATGAATCAATACATATAAATAAAACTGAGAGGTCTATCAATGACTTCGAAATAAACCCATACGTTCATTTCAATTTTTGTCTGCCTGTCTGTATGTCTCCGGATCGGTTAAACTGATTTTAACGGGATTTCAGAAAATAGAGATTTTATCATAAATTATTATAGGCTTTTTGGAACGAAGTACCATAATGCGGCCTGTGCTAGGAGTTGACAGGTAAAAATTGTAACATAACGAGACGTTCGGTTCTGTCCAGCGTAGTTCGGAAGGTAACGGAAGCGCTGGCCGCCATACTTGGTTACCTCATGTGTTAGTTTAATGTGCTTGATAGTCAGAGTATACTTACACCGTCACGCCTATATTCCCCAAGCGGAGGATACTCCCGTTAAATAAAATCGTTTTTCAATAACTATCAATAACAGTGAGTTACATTGTTTGATTAGAACTTCGTGCCTGACGGGAGTCCCCCGACCGCACATTTTATTATCCTGAAAAATTTTTCAGTTCCTGAAGAAATATAGCGTCACCATGTATTTCGATAGGAGTACTGGTACCTACTTTAGTCAAAATCTAATACTTACCTTTGTCAAATCACGAAATAAAAGCATGCAAGGCCGCGGGCTACAGCTAATTATATTATAATCTCGATGACTGCCTCATTTGTCTAGTCGCGGATTATCTCTTTTCGAATCTTTCAGTGGAATTAGATGCACTTTGCAATGATAGAAGTAATAGCCTAGTGGTTGGACCGTTGGACTGCAAAGTCAGAGGTCGCGGGTTCAAACCCAGGCACGCACCTCTGTCTTTTCGAAAGCATGTGCGTATTAAAAATTAATTATCATTTGCTTTAAGGGTCAAACATCATGAGGGAAACATGCATGCCTAAGAGTTTCTCGAAGATGTGTGATGTTCGCCAACCCGCACTGGGCCAGCGTGATGGACTATGGCCTAAGCCCTCTCAGTTGGAGAGGAGGCCCGTGCCCAACGATGGGATAGTTTCTTAACAGGGCTAATATGTTTTATTTTAAGATGCACTTTATTTGTTCCGGTAATAAAATGACAACCCTAGATGAAAAATGACAACAAAGATGCACCTTTGAAGTTTGAAACATCTATAGGCAACCTTGAAGATAAGTGCTCAAGTCCAGTGTTCACGCGTATAATATGTTTATCATGAAATTACACGATTACGGAATTAGGAACAGGGCTCATGAATTCCGGAGCTCTCCTTACTTCTTATTTGTGTGATAAAATTTAAAATGTCAATGTTAATGGGAAATGATCTCCCGGTTCTAACGTGGCTTAATGCGTACCCAAGGGTTCGATTCTTGGTCCATTTTTATTCCTCAGATACATAAATGACTTACCGCAGGGTAAGTGTGGGAGACAATCAGATTATTGTTTTTTGCGGATGATACATATTATTTAAACTTAAAAGACAGCTTAATTCTGAAGATATAAACAACGCACTGTCTAAGGGTCAACATTATTAATTTTCTTCTTAATGAGAATAAGACATAATGGATTTAATTCATTACGCCAAATGTGAGACAGGTAGCAACCAATGAGCAAATGAATGGTGTAGATTTAGACCTTGTGGTTTTAGACCTATATTTTTAGGTATCACCATTGGTGCCAGATTACGATTGGGCCCGCATATTGCACAATTGTCTGGTAGATTAACCTCAATGGCATATGCTGTAGAAAATTATACTGCATAGCATCGTTTTCTTATTCTTTTCATCGTTCTTTATACTGAATTAAGAATATATTGTGTGTATTTACATATGTTAAAAAAAACAGTAACTTAGAAAAATATAGCGACAATTATCATATTTATATACGGAAGAAAGATGATCTTATTGCACATTCTACTCGTCTCCATGCAATTAGTAATTTGCTTATAAGGCATTGTATACGCTTCTACAACAAATTACCTATAGATATTCGAAACATGTTTATCAATAAGCTTGAAAAGGCAAGCAAAACTACACTGTGTTATAAAAGATGTTACAAAATTACTGATTATCTATCTGTTTATATCATCCCGCCAGATGTCCTGCCGTTTCGGATTATCTTGACGATAAAACTGATTGGGTTTGGCCAGCTCTTGAATTATTACTTTTATAACGCATGTTGTACATAATAATTATAACACAACAACAATGGCTATCCGAAAGGCCAGCCAAATAAAACAAATTAAGCAATTAACAGCTAAAAGACTATTCCGCTGAGTTTCTTGCCGGATCTTCTAATGGAAGGACGCGTTCCGATCCGGTCTTTTGGATCCGGAATTTTGACGTTTGGAAGTACGTTTATTGGACTATATAAATAAATGATTTATGAAGAATATGTAACGCAACGTCGCTCGCGTGGCGTACCCGCACGGTAGTCCAGGTATATACCTCGCACCGTGCACTTATTTTTTTTTACAAAAATGTACGAACATAACAGATTCTCATGTAGTAAAGTTAAACACAAAAAGCAGCTTGACCTTTAAGCCCGAAGTTCTGCTCCTTTTGTAGACTTTTTCTGACTTCTTCTGCTCTCTGGGGTCTGCGATTGGTCATACTCACTAAATAGTCTATGCTTGCGGTGGCTATTTGGTGCAAGTCACTTTCTTCCCTCTCCTATGGTCGTGGGAGGTGATAGCTGCTCAGGTAGTCGTACTCGTGAACGGGTGCTGATTGTGGAAATTGGTTCAGAATATTTAAGCTTATCATTCTTTAAAATTATTATTAGTCTTATATCTCAGTCGTAAGGCATCACGCTGGAGCTGAATCGCATAACTGATTATGTATAATATAAATATTTATGTTTCTAATGTATACAGAAACTGATGACAAAAAATTAATGCAGAATTAGCCAAAAAAACAAGCCCACTGCATTTCTCGCCAGATCTTCTGGTGGTAGATTAATAAGTTAAAAAATGTAAATATGACCATTTGTAAGTACCCCCGTAAGGTTTATACAAAATAAATTATTTGAGTTTAAGTTAAATTTGAGAGACAAAAAATAATAATGTAATTTTTCTTATTTTTTTTTACTGTATTTTTTATATAAAATATCCTGCTTTTAAGAACAAAGAACAGCTACTCTCGCAATAAATTAATGGTTTTAACTTTAATTAGTTATCTTTCAATGATAATGACGACACATTTAAAAAAAATACGTAACTATAGAGTGCAGTTACTGAGTTCTTAGATTTACGCCAATGATACAATGTACGGTGTACACATGAAATAAAACTATTTTTCGGATTTTTACCAGTTTAGTTTTGATTTTTAAGTTCCCGACGTTTCGAGTGCTTTGCAGCACCCATGATCACGGGAAGGACTGAGGTGTCAGACGTCCAAAAGGCATAGTTGTTCCGGGGTACCCTCAAACTTCTTAATTATTTTTGTTGGTCCGATCTACACACAATGAGCTCACGGTTTCTTGAAGTCTTGCAGTGTTATGCTTGGTTTTTAGATGATATGATAGATAGTAAAGGAGGAGGTTCTCAATACGACTGTACGTTTTTTTTGTCTGTATGTTACGCGATCATTCCGCCAAATATAAATCGATTTGATGATTCTTTATGCATTTGATTCAGTATAGCTCCAAGGTGGTCCATTTTAATTTCATCGGTATTGGACCTTGGACTTTGAAGATACACCAGGGAACTCCTTCACGACAAACAATACGAATGCGTAATAATATAATAATAATAATATCAGCCTATACTGCCCACTGCCTTCTCCACAAATCGAGGTGAGAGAGATTAGGTCATACTTCACCACGCGGACCCAATGCGGATTGGTGGAGGCGGGTTTGGGGCCACCTGCTGTTGGAACTTATCAAGCCGCCTTTAAGGCTTCCAACTCGGCTTAACGACTACCACATTAAGTCGTAACCGGGACCAACGACTTCACGTGCCTTCCGAAGCACGGAGACGCCCGAATATGAAAATGCCACAAACGGTCCCCCATCTCAGGCCGACCGATTCGAACGCTGCTTAACCTTGGTGATTGATAAGAACACCGCGGTCGCACAGCGCTACGGGCGCCGCAATGCGTAGATTGAGATATTATGGGTATTACGTCAATCCTATAGGTACCCTGCCATAGAACTAATCTGAATATTAACCGACTTCAAAAAAGGAGGTTGACAATTCGTGTGTTTTTTTATAACTTCTTTATCTATGAACTGATTTTGATGATTCTTTTTGCGTTTGGCTTAGTATAGCTTCAAGGTGGTCCCATTTTAATGTAATCGGTATTGAACTTTGGATTAAGGTACACCAGGGGACTCCTTAATGGCGAACAGCAGGAATGTATAGATTCCGTTGATATGTTTTTTAACTTCCTTAAGTGTTTTTTCATGCTAACTGTACTTGGAATGTAACTGTCACCATTGTTCAACAATTACATTCCAAGTACAGTTAGGATGAAAAAACACTATATATAATCGGGGTGTGAAAAAAGACCTTCTTTTCCTCTTCTAAAGAATGTTTTTCTTGTAAATGCTCGCCATCGTTCCTTATAATGTGTCCGAGCCCTTATCTATATTCTATGTTGTCTACAATACTATATTGTATGTTTTTAATTTTTTGCTAGTTTTTAATTTTAACAATATTTTTTCCTCTTCTATCTATCTATATCATCACGCCAGAACCCTTGCTGGGTAGGAAGAGAGTACAGAGTTCTAACAGGTTCTTTCCTTACATACCTCTCTGGCTTTCTCCAGTCTCTGGTTTCCTCTTCTACTGTTACTAAAGTCGATATTGAGCTAGTCATTTACTATGAATCAACAAATTGTCTTTGTTAAGTGGCAGGAACTTTGCGGCAGGATTTGCTATAAGGAAGACCTTCCAGCTAGATGGGTGTTGTGTGGGTTTTGCTGCTCGGGGGCTTGTATATATATCACGGGTTGTGCGAACTCTCATATCGCGTTCTGGACATGTATGGTTGTCTATTCTATATTCTATGTGAGACCCACAATTTTTTTATTTTTTTTTAAACGTTGCCCCACACTAGGATTAATTCCTGTGTCGTGGGTGCGCTTACAAACATGAAAATTCACATACACAAATACCCAGACCGGAACAAATAATTGTGGATCACACAAAGATTTGTCCCGTGCGGGAATCGAACCCGCGACTATTAGACACAGTGGGCGGGGCGGGCTAAGCCCTTAACCACTGCGCTAAATCGTCCGTCAATATATAATTATAGTCAGTCCGTCGATAAATTAATTGTTTCGAACTAGATATTCGTTAATGTGAATTTCAATGTTAGAAAGGTACTAACGGCACAAGTGTATGGAAAGGGGTTTTTTTAATGAGACGGCATACAGCAAAACAAACTTGTTGAAGTTTGAATATTGAATTTTGAACAAAGGATAAACGTATCATTGCGACTTGTCATTTAATCGACGTTAAATATTCCTGCTTTAAATTGCTTTGAAGCAAAAAAGTAAGTCACAATTTTCCTCATACAAACAAGGAACTTACGATACCTATAATTACATATACTAGTAGTCGCCCATTGGTCGAAATTCGACCTACTCTTTCATCGTTTGCTGATTATGTTTGACATTCTCTAAGACTATAGACAAATAATGTTAAAGACAAACAATATAAATATATTCTCAATTTGACCACAGGCTTTTTAACAATAAACAAAAGAGTATATATGCGTGTTTGTGTCAAATATATGGTAGTGTGTGTAATGTTTTCTTTATTGATTTAATGTATTTTTTATTCATTATTTTACAAAAAATATTAGCGTTCTGCACTCCTTCTCTATATAAACTATAAGTGTGGGAAATTTCATACTCCTCCGTCAGCGCAATTTTCGTAAAAAGGGGTACAAAGTTTTTGCTTCACGTATTAATGTAATGATTTGTAAATTGAGATCAACCGCTGCATCTTATCTATGTACCGGCTAATGTCTGAAAGTAGCTACTACGCGGATTATAATTCTATTTTGCACTAATAAATAATTAACGATAAATATCTTAGTATATAATTTACTAATTATTGCCCGCGCCTTGCACGCGGTTATTTTGTCTATCTATACATCATCACGCCAGATCCCTTGCGGGGTAGGTAGATAATATAGAGTTCCAACAGGTCCTTTCCTTATATACCTCTCTGGCTTCCTCCACTCTCATAGGTCGTCTCATACACGCTCGCGGTTATGGAGACTCTTGACTTTTCCTTCAGATAAGACCTGGTCTATTTGGTCATAGTAAAATAGTCTATAAGTAGTTAGTATCCAGTGAGTAGTTTTTCTGACGTTCTTTCTATATGCCCGAACCAAAGGAGCATACCCTTTCTCATCTTTAAACCGATACTATCTTTCATACCTACTCGCTTTCTTACTACGCTGTTGCGAATACGGTCGGTCAGCTTCACTTCGCACATCTTCCGCAGAGCTCGCATTTCGACCGCATTTATCCTACTTTCATTCTCCTTCTTAAATTCCCAGCTCTCACTACCATATAACAACGTTGGGACAAGCACTCCGTTATGTATGGCGAGCTGCTTCTTTTGGCTTAAATGCCGGCTCCCAAGTAGTTTTACTATCGCAACATTCACTCTGTTCCCTGCACTCACTTTTCTCTCTATTTCAGCACTGTATTTTCCATCCTTACTGAAGGTTATTTTGTATTTTGGTTATTTTTAATTACAAAAAAATACCAACCTGGGAAGAACCTTTTGGATCTCTGTACACTCTGCACTTGAGTTGCCCCGGTGTTATGCTGAGTGTATACCATTTCAGTGCCACATAAAAATTTTATTTTATATTATTTGTATTTTGTGTCTCTAAATAAACGTTTTTCTTTCTTTCCTTCTTACACGTTGTATTTTGCATTATGCAATGGAATCAAATATAATATATATAATAATAGGTAAGGAAATACTGATAAAAAGTATTAAAATTTAATAAAACAAATTATGATCCTTCATATATTGATATAAGACTAATTTGAAAACAAATTTCTTTTAAAATTACCAAATAGCCTTCTCTTATCTGAAGGGCAAGTCAAGAGTCTCCGTAACCGACGAGTGTGTATGAGACGAACTATGAGAGTGGAGGAAGCCAGAGAAGTATCTAAGGAAAGAACCCGTTAGAACTCTGTACTCTCTGCTTACCCCGCAAGGGATCTGGCGTGATGATATAGATAGTAAACACTCAAAATTTGTATCTTCCTGGCAATGAAATATTATTTGTATTTGATTAATGGTTTTAGAGATTAGCTACTACGAGTACAAGCACATACATACTTACGATTAATTTTACCTCTGTATCAGAGATGGGCATAATATAAACAGATAAAGATTACAATTGCATTTTGTAATATTTAGTCATGATTCAAGGTTGAAAGTATAATCCTAAACGTTGAAGATTTCGAAATGTAATTGTAATCGTTAATCATTAATACACCATCACGCCTATATTCCCTAAGCGGGGGTGTTCAATCATTAATCTGATTACATTTTGCCCATCTCTGCCCTGTATGATATTAGTATATAGGAATATAATAAACAAATGAGCTAATGTGTACTGCTATAGTACTTTTCATTTGAAATGGGTTCTATAATAGTTCTTAGTTTGACACTTAGAACTATTACAGTACCCATTTTAAAGGAAATTATACTTTATTCAATGGCAATAAGAGCTATGACCCGTTTCTATAATCAACTATGGTTATGCCTTAACACCATTGAATTAAAGGAAGGAGGAGTTTCATGGTTCGTGTATAAGTAAGCTTTTTTTTATGTATGTACCAATATTTTCGTCAATTCTGGACCAATTTTGATGATTATTTTTGCGTTGGGTTTAATATAGTTTTGAGGTGGTCCCATTTTAACAAAATTTGTATTGAACCTTGGACTTTGAAGATACACCAGGGGACTCTTTCACGGCAAATAGCACGAATATATAGATTAGGTTATTATGGGTATTATATCAATCCTGTAAATACCTTATAATAGAACTAAGCAAAATAATTTAATATGGGTATAATTAATTAATTCACTCAAGACAAAGTGTATTAAATTTACTATGCCTAATGTAAAAGATATTGATATGAATATTCTTATTAATGGCACAAAGCTGGACCTCGTGAAATCCACTGCCTTTCTAGGCATTACCCTAGACTCCAAACTCCAATGGGGAGCCCATATCTCATCACTTGCGGGTAAATTTAGTTCCGCTGCTTATGCAGTGTGGAAAGTACGGCAACTTAAGGATGTGGAAACAGCACGTCTAGTTTATTTTAGTTACTTCCATAGCGTTATGTCTTACGGTATCCTACTGTGGGGTAGCGCTGCTGAGGTGAAAAATGTATTCATACTGCAAAAAAGAGCTATCCGTGCCACTTATAATCTAGAACCTAGGGCTTCCCTCAGAGAACTTTTTAAGGAGATCAACATTCTCACGGTCGCTTCACAGTACTACTACTGTGTATACGTAAGAATATCCATTTATTTGATAAAAAGAGTGACGTTCATAATCTAAACACGAGAAATAAACATAAACTTGTATTACCAATTTTCAGGCTTAAAAAAGTATTCAGTTCCTTCGTGGGAGTCGGTATTTGCTGCTACAATAAGATACCGAAGCCCATATTAGATTTGCCACTTGACAGATTTAAAAGTTATATTAATTCTTCACTAATGAGTAAAGGATACTATACATGATTTTTTAATGATAAAAATGCCTTTATACAAATTACCTGAAGTTCATTAGAATGATGTCCGTGATGTCTGTGACATTGTACTATTCGCAGGTGATACCTCCTTGATCTTCAAAGTTGACAGAGCTAAGTTAATTTTGACGATGTGAATGGTGCTCTTTCACGGATATCAAATTGGTTCGAAATAAACAATCTATTGCTTAATTCACTCAAGACAAAGTGTATTAAATTTACTATGCCCAATGTAAAAGTTAATGCTACGAATATTCTTATTAATGGCACAAAGCTGGACCTCGTGAACTCCACTGTCTTTCTAGGCATTACCCTAGACTCCAAACTCCAATGGGGGGCCCATATCTCATCACTTGCGGGTAAACTTAGCTCCGCTGCTTATGCAGTGTGGAAAGTATGGCAACTTACGGATGTAAGCACGTCTAGTTTATTTTAGTTACTTCCATAGCATTATGTCTTACGGTATCCTACTGTGGGGTAGCGCTGCTGAGGTGAAAAATGCATTCATACTGCAAAAAAGAGCTATCCGTGCCACTTATAATCTAGAACCTAGGGCTTGCCTCAGAGAACTTTTTAAGGAGATCAATATTCTCACGGTCGCTTCACAGTATATATACGACAACATAGTGTACATACGTAGGAATATCCATTTATTTAATAAAGTGAGTGACGTTCATAAATTAAACACTAGAAATAAACATAAACTGGTATTACCAATTGTTAGGCTTAAAAAAGTATTTACTTCCTTCGTAGGAGTCGGTATTCGCTGCTTCAATAAGATACCAAAGCCCATGTTAAAGTTGCCACTTGACAGATTTAAAAAGTATATTAAATCTTCACTAATGAGTAAAGGATATTATACACTAAATGATTTTTTAAATGATAAAAATGCCTTTACACAAATTAACTGAAATCTAGAAGATTATAATGTTAAGTGCAGCGTGTCCTGCCTAGCGAGCGTTCATTGTTTCCCAATATTATTTTCGAACGATGTCACCTGGGTCGTGGATCATGTTCACTAAAATGTCTTTGCTAGTGGCGGCTCTGTGGAGCGGGTCACTCTTTCCCCTCCAATACGGTTGAGGAGAGTGATGACTGCTTCTCAAGTCATGCTCGTGAACGGGTGCTGCTAGTGAGGACTGGTCCGTCCTCTGACTGGTCCTCGTTTGACTGTATAAACATTTACTGTAGTACGATTGAATTTTGTCTCGTCGGCGTCACACTGGAGCTATAGCCAATTATTTTGTACGCGCAAGGAGTGCACATATTTTATAGTAACCTTTTTTTTCTCTTATTATACTTTTTATGATATACCTTTACAAAATCTCTATTTTGTAAATGAGAGGACTATGTAGACACTGACCGATACCATGAATCTAAGTACATTTATGATTCATCTGTACTTAAGCACATCTATTTAGCTCGTTCTGCATTGTTCTCCCATACCCCATGAATGAAATGTATACAAAAATAATTGTAAAACTCTCATTTTTAAAAAGAGTAACCGTGGAGTTTCTTGCCCTTCTTCTCCACAGGAATGAATTTCCGAACGGGTGGTAGAGTCTTAAGGAATCAATTTTTTTTTTCCTTTTGATTATTCACAAGTGCCTTTTGGTCTACATGAATAAAAAACTTTTGATTATGATGTTGATTTACAAATATTAATAAATAATTCATTCATCACTTAAAATAATAAAATGAATAACTTAAAAAAAAAATGGTAAACCAACGTGTATATTTAAAAAAAAAATTGAAGTCGGTGCCAAGAAACCAACTGCACTAACCGGCACCGACTTCAAATATTAATTTTTTGCTTTTTGAGTAAAAAGTTGTTCATAAATAAACTTATATAAACTTACCTGATTTCTCAATTCCGTTCACTTTAAACTTGATGCGATCCATGGCTTATCAGAGGGACGTCTTTCACAACACTGATTTCAAACTTGAGTGCACATAAATTTGTGGCATACAAAAAGTATAAACACAAGGGACCGAGTTATGCGCTCGCGCGCCGACGAAGAAAGTTACCGAATGCGCCGGCGTTTACATTCTCACTGCAAATCTCACTTACTAAGCAAACGGACGCACCGGCGCTACTTCAAGCACAGTGCTGAAGCGCTATAAGCGCTTTCCAAAAAAAAATTAATGGCTGGCTTTTATTTTTTTCTAGCGTTTTATTAACGCTGCCTAAAGCCGGGCTTTCACTGAAAAGAGTAATGAGCGAGAAATAGTCGAGAGGAACGGAGCACAAATAGTTAAAATAGGTTTTATTTTCACCTAAGAAAGGGCTTCGATTATTTTAATTATTTGCCTTGCATTGTGAAAGCGAAGGAACTCGTCCGTTTTTAACTATTTTTACTCGCTGGGCACTTTTTTTTTAATGGTACGGCCAACCCAACGCGTCCAGCCGCGTCCGCAATGGCGTGCACGGTAGCGATCAGCTCATGCAGTAGTTTTGTATGGAAATGTTTACACCAACGCGTCCTGCATCTTGTACGCGCTATCTGGGCGGCGTCTGCACGCGCAATCATAGGATGATACTTAGCGCCACCATGATCGCCGCCGGGGACGCTACCGCGGACGCGGCTGAACGCGTTGGTTTAGCAATAACCTAACTCTTTCTTGGTGGGAGCATTTCTATGAAAATTACTTTGGCTGGAAAACTCTGGCTACCTATCCACAAATGGCGCCGACTATAGTACAGACAACACCACTGTAGCAGAAATTATGAGGTTGAACAGCCGGTGGAGCTCAACCCCCCCTTTCGCATCCCGGAGTCTAACCAGTAGACGTCAGAGAAAGACACGTCCACATTCACACTATTACATTGATTACTATACCAATATTTAAAAACTGAAATAATCTTAGGTGGTAATGTAAATTCTCTTTCCAATTTACGACATAGCACGTCAACGTGGTTTGTCGCGGCTGTGCTTACGTGTTTTGTGCTTGCGTGTTTACGTAATTGCATTCGCTGCGCGTATGCTTTTGCGTCTCGTGTAGGTACGGTTGGCGTATCGCCCGGTGTGACCAATTATGTGGGTTACTAGGCAGCCGCGTCGGTTAACAGCGCGGCCGGCACTCCCGCGGTTTTTTCCTAACGGTTTTTTTTTTCATAACGGTTTGTAATTTCGTTTCGTTTGTATTGTAAATCCACGTCTCTTGTCCGTTCGTGGTAAGTCCGGTGGACGCCGAGCGGTGTCGTAAGCCGGGCTTGAGCGGGACCCGAGCCCTCGCCTCCCTCCTTCAGAGGGCGGCCATCTCGGAAGGGCTAGAGCTCTGGCCTTGGGGGCTTCCCTAGTCAGGGCTCTTGATTTCCCCAGGACCCTACCCTTACCCATCCCGCTATCCTATTCTCTGTGCGGCGGTTCTCTTCGCCCCGGAGCAGTTAGGGTTTTGGTGCCGCCCGTTCGCCCTTAAGGCGAAGGGGCACACCGCGTCTCCCCGGTAGTCCATCGCCAAATAAATTACACGCACGCGCGTTCCACCGCGCAAGGCATAGCCGTCAAGGTGGCGTCTTCGGACGACCACCGACGGCTATCCGCTTTCCTGCGATCGAACAAGATCGCATATCACACTTACACCCTGGAGGAGGAAAGGGAGCTCAGGGTAGTAATCCGCGGTGTCCCTAGGGAGCTGGACTCCGCCGTCATTAAAGCCGACCTCCAGTCCCAGGACCTTCCTGTGCGCCAGGTGCACAGAATGGTCAACGGGCGCTCCAAGGAGGCCTACGACATGGTGCTGGTCGTCCTCGACCGCACCGAGTCCGGACGTAGGGTCTTCGACCTGAAGGCCGTGTGCCACATATCTGGCCTCTCCGTGGAGGCCCCCCACAAACGTGGCACGCCCGGGCAGTGCCACAACTGCCAGCTATATGGGCACTCTGCCCGTAATTGTCACGCGCGCCCTCGATGCGTGAAGTGCATCGGGGACCACGCGACGTCCCAGTGCGCCCGTTCGAAGGAGACGGCGGCCGAGCTCCCCAGCTGCGTCCTCTGCGGCACCAAGAGGCACACCGCGAACTATCGCGGTTGCCCTAAGGCCCCGAAGGGTAAGCGCGGGCGGGCGAGGCGCGGCGGCCGCCGCCGACCCCGCGCGGTTGCCCCCCCCCCCTCTGCGCCCTCAGCGCAACACCCCCCCCGCGCCCTCAGCGCACCCTCGTCCGGTGCCTTCAACGCCGGCGACCTCAGCTCCCCGCGCTCCCGCGCCACTGAAGCTGATCCCCCCTCCCCCGCCGCTCAGGCCGTCTCTTGGCGCCAACGCGTGGGTGAAGCCGCTGCCCTACACCGCGGCCTCCCACCCGTCAGTGGGCCCTGCCCGCCCCCCGAAGCGCGCGCCGGCGATCCCGCCGGCGGCGGCTTGTCCCCCTCCGCCCACTAACGTCAGTCAGGACGTCAACCTGATCATGAACATCTCGGCGGTGATAAGCCCCGCACTATTCCCCAGAGTCCGTGAACTCGCCCTCCAACTCCGCGCCGCCACCAACTTGGCGGACCAGGTTCTCCTGGCCGCGGAATACAGGGACGTCGATGACGTCCTGGCGTCCCTCAGAACCCAACCCCCCCGCACCCAATAATGGATTTACGACCTCCCCGCCATAAGCCCCACAACCTATCCCTGGCGTTTTTTAACGCCGATGGCCATCGCTCCCAGCGAGATCAGGTTGCTGATTTCCTCCGAGCTCACCAACTTGATATCTTCCTCGTGCAGGAAACCTTCCTCAAGCCCGCACAACGCGATCCTAGGATCGCAAACTATAACCTCGTGCGTAATGACAGAATCGGCTCCCGCGGAGGCGGTACTCTCATTTACTACAGGTGGTCCCTTCACTGCATCCCTCTCGATCCCCCCGCGCTCACCAACATCGAAGCCTCGGTCTGTCGCGTCTCCCTCACGGGGCACCAGCCCATCGTGATCGCCTCCGTATACCTTTCCCCCACTAAATCCGTTCTTAGGAGTGACTTTGAAGCACTCCTTAATCTGGGAAGCGCCGTCATTCTGGCGGGCGACTTCAACAGTAAGCACGTGGCCTGGAACGGTCTCACCACTTCCCCTAACGGTAGGAGCCTTGACGCCCTGGTCGACGTTCTCGACTTTGACGTCATCGCACCTATGCACCCTACCCACTACCCTATCAATCCCAACCACCGACCCGACGTCCTGGACATGGCGCTTCTGAAGGGTGTCACCCTACGGCTGCACTCCTTGGAAGTAGTCCAGGAACTCGACTCTGACCATCGACCTGTAGTCATGAGACTCGGTTCCCCCCCTTCCGCCCCTCAGCGACCCAAAAAGACGATGGTGGATTGGCATGCGCTAAGCACGGCCTTGGCGGATGCCGACCCTCCCCCCATCCCTCTCAGCTCGGACTCCATCCCGTCCCCTCAGGACACCGATCAGGCCGTAGATGCCTTCACCGAACACAGCCAATCGGCTGTCAGTCGATCGTCCAAGCAAGTCGAGGCGGAAGATCTCTACCTCAACCGCTTTCGACTGCCAGACGATGTTAGGGATCTCATTCGTTCCAAGAATGCTTCTATCCGAGCGTACGACTCCTACCCCACCGAAGCCAATCGGGCCCGGATGCGCGCTTTACAACGAGAGGTATAGCGTCGTGTCACGGAGGTCCGGGAGGAACGGTGGGGTGACTTCCTAGAGGGCATCGCGCCATCGCATCTGGCCTACTGGCAGCTGGCGCGTAGCCTCAAATCCGACTCCACGAATGACATGCCCCCGCTGTCCCGCCCTTCAGGCGCACCCCCAGCCTTCGACAACGACGAAAAGGCCGAGCTTCTCGCCGACTCCCTCCCTCGAGAGCCAGTGCACCCCCAGCTCTCAGTCCGTCGACCAGTCCCACGTCGACGCGGTCGACAGGGAAGTCGAGCGCAGGGCATCCCTCCCCCCCGTCGATTCCTTGCCTCCTATCACGCAAACGGAGGTCGAAGATCTGATTATGGGTCTCAAATCTAAAAATGACGAACTGCACCTTTCCCGCTAAGTGGAAGGAGGCGGACGTCATAGGCATTCCCAAGCCCGGCAAACCTCGCAATATCCCCGCGAGCTACCGCCCTATCAGTTTCCTCAACTCCCTGGCCAAGATATACGAGCACCTCCTTCTGGCGAGGCTCAAAGACTTCGTAACGTCCAGGGGTATCCTTATCGACGAGCAGTTCGGCTTTCGAGCCAAACACTCTTGTGTCCACCAAGTGCACCGCATCACGGAGCACATCCTCTCCGGTCTCAATAGACCCAAACCCATCTACACGGGCGCCCTCTTCCTAGATGTCGCGAAGGCATTCGACAAAGTCTGGCACAACGGCTTGATCTACAAGCTCTACCAATTGGGTGTGCCGGACAGACTCGTGCTCATCTTACGAGACTTCTTGTCGAATCGCGCCTTCCGTTATCGCGTCGAAATGACGCGCTCCACTTCCCACTCCACCAGTGCTGGAGTCCCACAGGGCTCAGTTCTCTCTCCGCTCCTGTTTAGCCTTTACACGAACGACATTCCTCGTTCGAGTAAGGCGCATCTAGCCCTACTCGCGGATGATACCGCTCTCTACGTCTCGCATAGGAATAAGGGTTTCATTACCAGAAACCTTCAGGCATCCGCCAATTCCCTAGGGAATTGTTTCAGGAAGTGGCGTATTTAGGTGAACCCGGACAAGAGCGCTGCGGTGTTCTTCTCCAGAGGTGCCACCCCGCGCCACTTCCTGCGCCGCCCTAGAAGTAATCTCGGCCAAGTGACCATGTTCGACCGACCCATTCCCTGGGTCAAAGAGGTCAAATATCTAGGGGTCACCCTAAACAGTACCATGTCCTTCGGCCCGCACATCAAGCGGGTCCGTCACCGAGCATCCTTTGTGCTCGGTCGTCTCCATTCGTTAATCTGCAAGCGGAGTAAAATGTCCCTTAGAAATAAGGTGACACTTTACAAAACTTGCGTTCAACCCATCATGACTTATGCGTGTGTGGTGTTCGGGCATTCGGCACCCTCTCACATCGATAAACTCCAAGTGGTTCAAAACCGCTTCCTCCGTAAAGCCGTAGGAGCCCCCTGGTTCGTACGGAACGTTGACCTCCACTCCGATCTAGGTCTCGAACCTATTCGCGCCTTTATTAAAAAGGCGTCAACACGTCACTTCGCGAACGCATCTACCCATGCGAATCCGTTAATCGTAGCCACCGCCGACTACGATCTCCCCCCCGACCCCTGCCGCCACCGCCGGCCGCAATGTTCTCACCGACCCCCCCCCGATGCTTTGTCATCCCTTCTTTCCGCTCAGAATACGGGCGACGACGACGACGACCGGTGCACTTAGTAGTGCACCCGTCCCCCTACAGTGACTGTCCCAACCGAGTATGTCGCCTCTTGCCCTTCTGGCTGGCTAGAGCGTAGTGGTTGCACGCTCGCCTTTAAGTCCGGTGAAGCTGGAAAGGCCTCGCCGCCAACAGCGTACATCATTCACACACACACACACGCACGTCATACCAAACAAGATCGAACGCCCTTGACAAATTCCGCAAACTATAATTTATTAGTATAATACTGAACCGTCTGCTTGAGACATAAGATAGCACTTTCGGTAGAGAGACCTGGTCGGAAACCGAACTGAGCGTCATGTAACTCGAGGTGTTCAGCTATTTTTTTGTCCAGCAGACTATCGAGCACCTTAGCTATAATAGTAGCCAGAGACAAGCCTTAAGTTGGAAATATCAGAGGCGTGACTGATACAAAGATTAAAAAACTAAGTACTCCTGGCAGCCAGGACTCCTGTATACCTTAAATGTTTGATGCTAAGGCCATCATGACTGGGAGACTCACCTCTCTGCATTTTCATCCCCCTCATGCTCACTAAAATGTCTTTGCTAGTGGCGGCTCTGAGGAGCGGGTCACTCTTTTCCCTCTAATATGGTCGAGGAGAGTGATGGCTGCTGCTTAAGTCATACTCGTGAACGGGTGCTGCTGGTGGGGACTGGTCCGTCCTGTATTCTTTGACTGATTAAACATGTACCGTAGTACTGTTGAATTTTGTCTCGTTCAGCATCACACTGGAGCTATAACTTATTATTTTGTACGCACTCTTTACATATTTTATAGCAACCCCTTTTTTCTCTTATTAGTTATATAGTAATTTATTATAATAATTTTTTTTTAAACGTAGCCCTACACTAGGATTAATTCCTGTGTCGTGGGTGCGTTTACAAAGATGAAATTTCATATACACCCAGACCGGAACAAATAATTGTGGATCACACAAAGATTTGTCCCGTGCGGCAATCAAACCCGCGACTATTAGACATAGTTGGCGGAGCAGGTTAAGCTCTTAACTACTGCGCTAAATTGTCGGTCATACCGGTAGCCAGTAATCGGTATTTATATATTACTTTTTATTATATACCTTTACAAAATCTCCATTTTGTAAATGAGAGGACTATGTAGTCACTGACCGATACCATGAATCTAAGTACACTTATAATTAATCTATACTTAAGCACATCTATTTAGCTCGTTCTGCATTGTTCTCCCATACCCCATGAATGCAATGTATACATAAAGAATTGTAAAACTCACATTTTTAAAAAAGAGTAACCGTGGAGTTTCTCAGACTTCAGACTATTCATTAGTGCCTTTTGGTCTACATAAATACAAAAAACTTTTGATTTTTATTTTTCCTTAATTACAGAAGCACATTCTTTGGCAGTAAATCTAACAGTAATCTCCCCGGCAATGACCCCCGCTTCGAGCACTCTCTTCGACAATGTATTATGTTATTCAACTTTAAAATGCTATTCTAATCTGTTGGCTATACGAGTATTAAGAGATTTATGTACGCCCGCCACACTCACAGGAAGGTCCAAAGTTCAAGTTTCATCAAAACCCTTTCAGTAGTTTTTGTGTCAAACAGTAACATCAATTTTTAAAAACTGCTGCGTTTTAATATTTGTAAGATTGTGTAGTTTTGTTGTTTTGTGTAGTTTTGTTGAGTGTGTGGATGATTTTTAGTATTTAATAACACAATATTACAACGATAGTGCCAAGCAGATCGGAAAATATAGAATTATAAAAACAAACGGACGATTTGGCGCAGTAGTTAAGAACTTAAGCCGCTTTGCCCACTCGGTCGAATAGTCGCTATTGGATTCTTGCACGGGACAAATCTTTGTGGGACCCACAATTATTTGTATCGGTCTGTGTATTTGTATATGTGTAATTTCATGTTTGTGAACGCACCCACGACACAGGAATAAATGCAAATATGAGGCTCCGTTTTTTAAAAAAACAGAAAAATATAATTGTAACAAATTTATTCCTTAAATAAGTGCTGAAAAGTGTACTTTGTACACCCACATTTTGCTGTCGACGCTAAATCCCAATGAAAGCGAGCTCATTCTCATTACACCGGACATAATTCTTGCTCTAGACTATTTAGAGTTTTTCGATAGAAAATTCACACTGTCCGAACTAGGAGTTGAACCCAGGACCTCATGATCGCCAGCTGCGTTATGCGCGACTAGACCAAAGAGACGGTTTAGAATCGTAAAAAAGTACAATATTCTAAATAATGTTCGAGAGGAAGAACCTGTTAGAACCCTACTCACTGCCCACTCCGCCAGGGATCTGGCGTAATGATAAAGATAGATATTTTGAATTTTATTGCTGTGTCAACGCATAGACTCGTTCTGTATTTTATGTTTAATTATTTAACTACTATAAGTTAATTGACGTGCGTACTGTTAGGTCCGGACACTTATTTTATTACTGTTCCACAATTATAATAATTGAACTACACTTGTTAACGCGGTACGTTGTCGCTCACATTCGAACGAATTCCGACCTCTTTGGTAGCTTAGTTTTCACAGCTGAGCCAAGCGGCCGGCAGGAACCGGGTTCGTAGTTGGGCAGCAAATAGACTAGATACCAAATGAATAATGACTGACTTTTGTTAAAACCCGGGGTTTATAGAGGCATATATTGCTGATTTACATTAACAGAATTGAAGCTGTCAATTAATAAATTTACCTGGAATAAGATAGGTCCAACTCTGAGAGAGAGGTTAATCGACGACTCCAACTCGGCTAGGCAGCGTTCGGGGAACTTGGCTTCTCATCCAAAATACCATAGTATCTCAAGACTTAAGTTTGCAGTCAATGTGTGTTGCCAGTGATGACATACAGATCAGAGACGTAGTCTTTTACAATAGGTCTCATAAAAAAGCTCAGAGTTGCGAGCTATGGAAAGAGAAATCGAATCAGGAATGAGGAGATTCGTCGTCACCGACATAGTCCATAGGAATCGTAAGCTGAAGTGGCAAAGTGCGGGCCATATAGCGCGAAGATCGTACGGGCATTGGGGCAGAAAGATTTTAGAGTAGAGACCACGTATTGGCAAGCTCAACGTGGGACGGCCGCCTACCAGATGGACCGACAATCTTATAAGAATCGCAGGAAATCGTTGGATGCAGGTGAAATCCGAATGGCTGCGCTTGAGAGCGAGTGTGAGTGCGAATTCTGTGGAGACGAGTAGAATGTACAATAAGACCATCTTTGTTCCGTGTATTAACATGATGAATGTTGCTATATTTTTTAAAGTTACTGATATTTTTTAACCTATACCAGATTTTCATATCAATAAATATAATATGAAATAATTGAGAGTGTGAGTAACAGTTACTATATTTATTTCTCTAAACTTTTCCTTAAGGGAAGCTCTCGGGGCCAAATTGTAAATTGCTCGAACAGCCCTTTTCTGCAGAACGAAGATGGTGTTTAGTTCTACAGAGCATCCCCATAGCAGTATGCCATATGACATAATACTATAAAGTAAGTGCAATAAACAAGTCTAGTTGTCTCAATATCGATTCATAATCTAATTTTCTTTGCGGCATATGCCGCTGAGCTTAACCTACCAGACAATTGTTCAATATGGGGGCCCCATTGTAATCTGGCATTAATAGTGATACCTAGAAAACCAGTTGACTCTATAAGGTCTAAATCCACGCCATTTATTTGTATATTGGTTGCTACCTGTCTCACATTAGGCGTTGTGAACTCAATACATTTTGTTTTGTTCTCATTAATGAGAAGATTGTTAATATTGAACCAATAAACAACCTTAGATAGTGCGTTGTGACTTGAGCATTGAGCACCTTAAATATGCAGGTACTCATCTGCCCCGAGTACTGGCGATATTCTACTCCTTATGTGTGGGCCACTCGTACTTATCTACGCAGATGATGAACACTGTGGTTGTTCCGGTCGTGAAGAATAGGACTGGCGATATTTGTGACAGGAGCAATTATAGGCCCATCTCCCTGGCCACTATTATCTCGAAAGTACTTGACGGTTTACTAAACACTCAGCTTGAAAAACACCTACATATACACGACAATCAATTTGGTTTTAAGTCAGGTCTCTCTACAGAAACAGTGATATTGTATTTAAAGCAAACTGTCAAATACTATACCGATAGAAATACGCCTATTTTTACTTGGTTCCTCGTCTTATCGAAGGCATTCGACCTAGTTTGTTATGTAATCTTGTGGCAAAAACTACAACAATCATCAATGCCAGCGGATTTAATACGTCTTTTTAAATATTGGTACATGAATCAGGTCAACATTGTTCGGTGGGCGGGGGCCTATTCGACCTCATATAGGTTGGAGTACGGAGTAAGGCAAGGGGGGCTAACCTCACTTAAACTTTTAACCTCTATGTGAATGCGCTGATTGAGAGGCTGAGCAGCACGCATGTCAGTTGTCATATTAGAGGAGCATGCCTTAATAATATTAGTAATGCTGATGACATAGTGCTGCTGAGCGCCTCAGTGAGTGGATTATCGAAGCTGCTTGGCATTTGCGAAAAGTACGCTGACGATCACGGCTTGTTGTACAACGTGAGAAAAAACGAGTGTATGGTTTTTCAGGCCCAAGGCAGATCTCTGGGTAATATACCAAACATCAAACTAAAAGGGTGTCCTCTAAATAGTCGACAAATTTTAATACCTAGGTCATGTGTTAACCTCGGACTTGAAAGACGATGCTGATATAAAAAAAAAAAAAAAAGAAGAAAGAAAGAAGCGCTTATTTCCGGGGACAGTACAGCATGTTGCGTGTCCAATAGAACAATGCGTTCCGGGTGCTTTTGGGGCTGCCTCGCTTTTGTAGCGCTTCGGGAATGTTCGCCGAAGCGCGTGTGGATTGCTTTTTTGCAACCATGCGCAAGCGGTGCACGTCCTTGCTGCGCAGGGTGCGGGCCAGTCGCAACAGCATCCTTAACGCATTGGCGCAGAAGTTTGACTGTCAGTACTTGAACCACTACAACATGGTTCATTTACTGGCTACTCCATTATATTTAAATTGTATAATGGTTCTTGACATCTGAAATAAATAATTAATAATAATAAAACTATTTTTCGGATGTTAAGGCGGTTTAGTTTTGATTGTTAAGTTCCCGACGTTTCGAACACAAGTTTGCCTTTTGGACTAATACCTCAGTCCTTCCTGTGACCATACTGCAAAACACTCGAAACGTCGGGAACTTTACAATCAAAAATAAACCGCGATGAAATTCGAAAAATAGTTTCATATCATGTGTAATATTCGCGTTAATCTCAGAACTTAATTTATTTTATATTTTCGATAAGAATCCTTATTTAATTTAAATATTGATATAAAATAATTGGCGTCCAGTCTGTTACTACAATAGCGCCACTAATGCTTGATCAAAACAAAGTTTAGCAGTTAAGTTATCGATAATGCGTAACAGTTTTCCTGTCGCATCATAGATGGCGTTAATCTTACAATATATTTTTACACATTATACCTAACCTAATATTTCACCCACAATACACTGAAACATACTTGATCATAATTTCACACCCATTTTTGTCTGAAGGTTAGACACAGACGAAAGATCCATCAATGGAGCCATCCAATGGATCCAAGAGCACTATTAGGTACCTATATTAAGATCCATTATGGTAACTAATATATATGTACTTAACAACGGTCCCATAGAAAGAAGTTACATACCTATTCCAAACACAGTAAATGGCATTTGCAACTTTCGTGCCCTTTTTGGTGGTGTACAATAAAGTGTACTATAATAAGATATCTTGCTGATTACGCGCTTTACCCGGACCTGTAAAGGGCTTGCATGGGGACTTGGGTCCAGCACGTAGAGGCTCTTTGCGAGAAGTTATTATTATTTGCAACTGATTCGCATGATGTATTCAAGTCGAAGAAAAAGTGCACTCGGATTCATCAATGAAGGTATCCGGTGGACCTAAGGGGACCGAGTGTGGTATGTACTTACCACCAACTCCTTCATTTCGCCAAGCTTCTTATTGTCAAAATGTGATGTGCTCGTAGTTGGTAAACAGGCGCTTGTAACTGTTCAGTGTAGCAACGGTCGACTCTCTGAGGCAGGTGACCGTTTGTGGCATTTAAATTTTCAAAGGCCTTTCTTTTATAAAAGGTACATTAAGCTACTGTACACATACCTACACCGTATGATAATACACTATTTTTAAGGCCCAGGATAAAATTCAACATCTGTATGGGTCCTCCTCCTTGCGTCGATATCCTCAATGTTGAGATCTCAGATATTGCGGTGTCCAGCGCGGATCGGATCTGACCGGACCAACGCGTAGAACTATGACCTCTTGGTCTCTTTTCTTCTACTTTGCCAGTGATCAGTAGTATCAGAGGTTTTTTTCTTTTTCTTTTATTTTCACTGTCACGCCTATATTCCCCAAGAGGGGGTGGCAGAGGTGTATTGAGTACACCCACTTTTCGCCAACGATTTTAGGTCCCATGCAATAGGGGGCGAGCCTATTGGCATATACCCGGGCACAATTCCAGACTCCGAACTAATACTGAGAATTTTTTGTTAAAAAATCTACACTTGTCCGACCTAGGATTCGAACCCAGGTCCTAGTGATCATAAAGCCATGTGCTTTGCCACTAGACTAACGAGGCAGTTTTTCGAGGTTTTCGTCCTTTTCCTGGCATCCCAGACACATATATATACATGGGATGGCTGTCGAAATTAGCGGATCGAGTATTTATTCTGAATTTATTATAAAAATAACAACCTCTCATTGTAGTACAAATTAAACATGTCTCTCATGACACAACTGACACTTTACACCTGTCAAATAATTAAAAGTAAATTTATAAAGCAGGACCTTTATGAATGTAACAGGCATAAATTATTAATGTTAAGCGCAATAGTAGACCAAGGCCTCATCATGTCGGTGCAGCTACTGGTGTGATAAGGTCCTTCGCCGACACCGATTTTCTTCACACGTTCCTTTTATTTTTGACCACTTTATAAGGGCCAAGATATTTCGGGTGTAGCTTATAACCCTGAACAAACTGAGTTCTTATAATTGAAATAATATCATATATCTCATAGCTTTTGGCTTCTTTGCGTTTTTTATTGTAGTCTTTTCTGTATAACCTGTATTTTTTGTATACGTATTTTCCTTTGCATTGTTACGTAAACCTTCTCTACTATCATAAAACATTTCTCGACTTTCTTTTATTAAATTGTAAATACTATTATCTCTACTTATTAAGTATTTAGTCTTAGTTAATCCTTGTAAAATTAAAATGTCCTTTGTCATGATTCCGTCTAATCATTTCATTTTGCATCATCCTAGGTACTAACTTAATGTTAAGTTACCATTAACTTTCTTCCATCTTTAATCTTCCACAATATAGCAGTTTCAATAATCATCGTATGGTTCCTTTTCTAATACTTTCTTCAATAGTTTTATTTTCAGGTTATTGGGTATCTTGGGTTCTTCGGAGGCGGGCAACAATATTGGTAAGAACACAAACATTTTAAAAAAATCATATTTGCCTCGTGGGCGAACAAATGATGTGTACCATTGACTGTCTTTATCAACGTTCACATGTCGGAAACCATTATGTAAGTCAAGTGACGTAAACATTCTTGCTTCCTTCAATCGGTTTATTAGGTCTTCTATGAGAGGAAGCGGGAATCTTTCTTTAATTATCTTCTTGTTCCATTTTCGGTAATCAATATACAAGCGATATTTACCATTCTTTGCAAGAACAATTGGACTTACATAATCCGATTTACTAGATGCAATGACTCTTTGGTCAATCTATTCTGCAATCTGCTTGCCTACCACAAAAAACTCTAAGGTCCACAATCGTCGTGGACTTTAAGCAACTGCCACCTCATCCGTAAGTAAGATTTTCAATTGATCATTAGATTTTTACTAGATCTTTTAGAATCACAGTTTTCAATCAACTTCATTATCTGGTCTCTATGTCGTACATCTCCAAAATCGTACATTTCCTCTTCCTGATCATCCAACGTAGTCAGATGTAAAATACTTCTAGCTGAGATAGTTCCAGCTTTCAAGTGAACTTCAATATCATTTAGGATAGGATTGCTCAGTATTATGTTTACTGGTATAGCCGAGTCGTTAAAACCATGTAAGATTGCATCAAAACAACAGTCGCCTATCTCGACCTTTGCTGTAAATGAACTTTTAGTACAGATTTCCTTTTCAGCTATTTCTCTGAGACTTTGAACTATATGAGAGTTAAAATTCAGATTTTCGCCACTAGTTTTGTCAAAACAGGTTTTATTGACTAGATTCGCATCACTTCCGGAATCAATTAGAGCCTTAATATTCACACCATTTATATGGTGCCTGACTCATATCTGTATTGTTCACCTGAATTTCCAAACTCTTTCTTCTTCTCACATTAGTCGGACAATCGGTTGACTTGTGCCCGAATGCATTGCAACGAAAACATTTTATTCCCTAAGTACTCGTGACTCGTAACCTGTGTCTCCGCAGTTGAAACATATTTTCTTTATAAAACGTCTTTGCTCTTTAGAGTTCATCAATTTAGGCATCATCAATGAATGAGGTTTTGTAGACTTCTTTTAAATTTCAGCATATATATCTAGTTTTTTCCTAAATTCTCCAATGTTAGCAGCTCTATACAATATTGCTTTATTTATTTCCAAATCTTGTATACCGTCTATACAATATTCAATTAATGCCTCACCCTCTATATTCCCAAATACTACTATCTCTTTCAGATATTGTTGGTTAGTCTCATTCGGTTTCAATTTTATATTAGACAGTTTTTTATGAATCGCGGCGCTGTTTAATCTCTGTCAAAATTCTTCTGACAGTCCTTCTATTAATTCATCTCATGACTTTGTCCTTCCTATTTACCTCAGAAACAGTTTCGCTGTTCCAGCAAGAAGTCTTTTCGAATAAATCAACGCACGCGCATTCGCACAACTGGTTCAACAAGGGATGTAATTGAAGCTTCTTCTTGTACAACTTTCTTCGGCGACATTATATAATATTGATTAGTCTTCTAGTCGTATAAGTCGTAAGTCTATCTATCTATCTATCTATATCATCACGCCAGATCCCATGCGGGGTAGGCAGAGAGTACAGAGTTCCAACGGGTTGTTTCCGTACATACCTCTCTGGCTTAGGTCGTATATCATAAAATCAGCAGAATATCAAAACATCAATTTTTAAGAGAATCTCCGTGTATGAACAATCTTCAAATTTTAGCACAATAATTCAACAAATATCTTTATAGGGTATTTACTATGTATAACAACCTCTAATTGTAGTACAAATTATCCAAAATGGAGGTCTCCAAAATATTTCTTTCATACGTTAACGTATTGCAGCACAAAATACTACTTTAAACATTCTCGTAATTCTCGGGCATGACAATCGCTTTAAAGGCCAAAGAGTTCTTTACACGCCAGCTGATGCCGAACACCACTGTGAATAACCACACCTAGTTCATACCCTCTCCCATGATGATTGTCTAAGCACGCCCTCAATCTCTAGAAACGACCCCGTTTCTCCTAGTGGCGCCCTGGAGTTGGTTATACTCTCTTCACCCCTTGTCTGCGGCGAAAAAGGGTGAGAGAGAAAAATAGCTGCACTGACCTCACAGACAACAACATACGCATTCGCACACATACAAACAAATGTATTTACCACGAAGTGCCCGTACCCCGTGGTATTTGTACTCCAAAAGATATGGTTCCCATTAAACACGATGTAAATCAGTCAATAGAATAGTGCTCGCTCGGTATCAAAAAAAAAACACTCCGATCCAATGCTATCGTTGAAGTAAACTAAGAATAGTTTAGCGTCCAGTACTTTAGTCTTATATCCCACCTACATTTAAATGGGAATGGGAATATAGTCGAGACAAGTTACATAATTTCGCAGTTAGGATCATTACTTACCGAAAAAAACTAAGGGCATTTTAATCAACATCAAATTCCTTTCTTCATTCTTAATTATGCATGAATAAGGTATACAGTTAATAAACTCAAATAAACGTTAAACGAATGTTATATTATACGACTCGTTCAGTTTGTTCCCGATAGCTACTGCTATCTAGTCATCTAGCGAAATAGATAACTAGACAGATAGAAGACTACGGAACCATATCATCCTGTTCTGAGTTTTTTTAGAATGACTTAAATCTCCGGATTCGAATAAATTTATTAATTGAACAATAATTTACTCCAAAAGCAAGCGTTAATTCTGTTTTAGACTATGCATTACCCATGCATGCACTACACAAGCCTGTCATTCGGTGCAACAATTATGTTCGCAATTTTGTATACACAAGTACTGTAAACAAATAAACTCAGTTATGAATATAGAGCTGCCCTAGCATACATGATGTACACATGCTCCACTGTGCCCACTAATATCTTTTGAGTTTATATGAACTATAGCGCGACTTGACTTCAGAACTGAACTGAGTTAGGTAGGTACCTAACTCAGTTCAGTTCTGAAGTCAAGTGTAAATAAGGTTATTTACATCACTAAAATAAATCGCTCTATAGAATGTAAAAGCTGACACGAGTAATCCATATCCGTGCCTGATGAGCGTTATGATTCTACCTATAAATAATGATATTATTTGCTAGAACCTGGTTTTTTCAGGATAGTAGGTCTTATTTCACATATAGTTACCCAACTAGATGACACGTCTATCTATAGCAGCACCAAATTATCTTTCATACTCAATGAAAATAAAATCAGGTCCAGGAATAATCACGCTAGGTTATTTAAAATGATCTCAAAATAATTAGTTTGCACCAAATACCGAACAAGCATGGACTTTTAATAGTTGCTCTATGTATTATAAACCAACATTTTAATGATTCATTTAAAAACAGGCCATTAGAACATTATGTTCCCTAAAAAAAATTTACTACACCTATTGCAAAAATAAAAATAATATAATTAACTAAAAAATAATAATTCAAAGTTAATTTTACGTTTAAACTGCTGCCTGCTGGTTTCGTTCTTCGCTATTTGTGTTCAACATTGAAGCACTCTTTTGTAAAATGTTTTGGAAAGATGCGACTATCCTGGTATCGTATTGTTATTTTAATGTAATGTGCAAATATTTTATAATTATTATAATTCAATGAGAAATGTAAGTGTTAATGCCTAAAATCTTATTATGTTGTAAAGTTACATTTTAATATTTAGTTAGTCTGCCGCGTGGTTCCCGGCTTAGAATAGGACCAACCCATCTCATCCCATCGGGTGTCGTACAAGGCGACTAAGGGAAAACTAGGGAATGGGCAGCAGCGTTCTCTTAACACTTCTGCGATCAAAAACTGCGCTCGCCAACCCGCCTGCCAAGCGTGGCGAGTATGGCAAATCCCCCAATCAATATTATGGAAGAAAATAAGAAAACCAGGCCCCTAGTCCCCGGCGGTCCTGTTCGTCCTGGCCACGGTAGCAGCCATGGTAACGACAGGACAAGGGGTGCTAAGAATCTCCGGCAGAGATTCGGCTACCACCAAAAACGAAAATTGGCCCTGGTGACATACAACGCACGCACTTTGAGGACAGATGAGAAGCTTGTTGAGCTGGAAGAAGAGATAAACAAGTTGCGGTGGAATATTGTTGGTTTATCGGAGGTCCGAAGAGAGGGCGAGGACACGATAATCTTAAAATCCGGCAACTTGTTTTACTACCGGGAGGGCGAACAGCAGTCCCAAGGTGGTGTCGGATTTATCGTCCACAAGTCACTCATAGACAACGTTGTGTCCATCACTAGTGTGTCGAGCAGGGTAGCGTACCTGATACTCAGAATATCCAAAAGATATTCGCTGAAGGTCATACAGGTCTACGCACCGACCTCGGCATACTCAGATGATGACGTCGAAGTTATGTATGAGGACATTAGTAGAGCCATACATACTTCCAAAACACACTTTACAGTGGTTATGGGTGACTTCAATGCGCGGCTGGGCAAACGGGGCGATGATGAGTTGAGAGTGGGGCAATTTGGATATGGGCAGCGCAACCCCAGGGGTCAGAGGCTGGCCGAATTCCTGGAGCAGGAGGGACTCTTTATGATGAACTCTTTCTTCCAGAAGCCGCCTCATAGGAAATGGACCTGGATGAGCCCTGATGGTTACACCAAAAATGAAATAGACTTCATAATGAGCACCAAGCGACAAATATTTAATGATGTCTCCGTGATCCATAGGGTAAAAACCGGCAGTGATCACCGAATGGTCAGAGGCACATTAAATATTGATGTCAAAATGGAAAGATCGCGTCTGATGAAGTCTACGCTCCGACCTTGTAATGCACATATCCAAAACCCCGAGAACTTTCAACTCGAATTGGCAAACCGCTTCGAATTGCTAGACAGCAGCGCATCAGTGGACGAAATCAACAACAGGCTGGTAGAGACTGTCCATACGGTCGGGTCCAAGTATTTTAAGCCCCACCGTAAAAATAGACCTCAAAAACTATCCAACTACACCCGAAACCTCATGGCTGAGCGACGTTCCATGACGCTCCAAACCTCCGATGATGTTAAGTCCTATAGGCAGCTCAATGGACAGATATTGAAGTCCTTGCGACACGATTTACGGTCATTCAATACAAGGCGTATTGAGGAGACCATAGCACAGAACAAGGGCTCTAAAGTGTTCGCAAGAGACGCGTCTATTGGGCAAAGCCAATTAACGAAGCTGAAGACGGAGGACGGAAACGTAACGTCGAATAGGTCAGAGGTGCTCAGGGAGATAGAGAGGTTCTATGGGCAGTTGTATACCTCAGTAGCTGAACCTGTTGTTGACTTGGTAAAAGACCCAAGAGCCAAGCTAACCCGACACTACACTGAAGATATCCCGGACATCAGCCTGTACGAGATTAGGATGGCTCTCAAACAACTCAAAAATAACAAAGCGCCGGGCGAAAGCTTCTGAAAGCGGGCGGAACGCCGGTACTTAAAGTCCTTCAGAGGCTGTTTAATTCCGTCTTGCTCGAAGACAAAACGCCGGAAGCATGGAACAGGGGTATGGTGGTACTGTTTTTCAAGAAAGGTGATAACACTTTACTGACGAATTATAGGCCCATCACACTGCTGAGCCATGTTTATAAGTTGTTTTCGAGAGTCATTACGAATCGTCTCGAACGCAGGTTTGATGACTTCCAGCCTCCCGAACAAGCCGGTTTCCGGAAAGGCTTTAGTACCATAGACCACATACATACGCTGCGGCAGATTATACAGAAGACCGAGGAGTATAATCGGCCACTATGCTTGGCGTTTGTGGACTATGAGAAAGCCTTCGATTCGATCGAGACTTGGGCGGTTCTTAGATCTCTCCAGCGATGCCGCATTGACTATCGGTACATCGAAGTGTTGAAGTGCTTGTATAATAACGCCACCATGTCAGTCCGAGTACAGGGGCAGTGCACGAAGGCAATCCCCATAAAAAGAGGAGTAAGACAGGGAGACGTCATTTCTCCGAAACTGTTTACGGCCACCTTAGAGGACGCCTTCAAGCTCTTGGAATGGCAAGGACTTGGCATCAACATCAATGGCGAATACATCACTCACCTTCGATTTGCCGACGACATTGTGGTCGTCGCGGAGTCGCTGGAAGATCTAGGACGAATGCTTGGTGACCTCAACAGAGTATCTCAACAAGTGGGTCTTAAAATGAACATGGACAAAACCAAAATAATGTCTAACGTCCATGTCGTACCCACCGCACTCACCGTTGGGAACTCTACTCTTGAAGTTGTCGACGAATACATTTACCTGGGACAGGTAGTCCGGTTAGGTAGGTCCAACTTTGAGAGAGAGGTCAATCGACGAATCCAACTCGGCTGGGCAGCGTTCGGGAAGCTGCGCAATATCTTCTCATCCAAAATACCTCAGTGCCTTAAGACTAAAGTTTTCAGTCAATGTGTGTTACCAGTGATGATATATGGATCAGAGACGTGGTCTCTTACAACAGGTCTCATAAAAAAGCTCAGAGTTGCTCAGCGAGCTATGGAGATAGCTATGCTCGGCGTTTCTCTACGCGATCGAATCAGGAATGAGGAGATTCGTAGAAGAACCAAGGTCACCGACATAGCCGTTAGGATTAGCAAGCTGAAGTGGCAATGGGCGGGCCACATAGCGCGTAGATCGGACGGGCGTTGGGGCAGAAAGATTCTAGAGTGGAGACCACGTATTGGCAAGCGCAGCGTAGGACGACCGCCTGCCAGATGGACCGACGATCTTGTGAAAATCGCAGGAAGTCGTTGGATGCAGGTGGCATCGGACCGGTTACGCTGGAAAGCGATTGGGGAGGCCTATGTTCAACAGTGGACAAGTATGGGCTGAGATGATGATGATGATGAAGTCTGCCAAATTTTGCATGCTTTGTGGCAAAGTGTGGAGTTCTATTTTATAATATAAGACCTAATTGTACCTACCTACACTTGCAGAATATATGATTATGATTATGATCAATTCTAATGTGCTATTGCATAAAACCGCAATATCTGTAGTCATGCATGATCCACAAAACCAAGCACCGGACGAAGCTGGCTTAGCTTCATCTGCTTTCCTAGATCAATAAAATTTGCCATCCCATATAAAGCACGTTATTTTCGTTATTTATTTATTTTTATTTATTTATTTCATTATGGAAGTCCAACAGCTTAATGTAATATTAATAATTTATAATAACACCTGTAAGCCAATTATAGGACTTCACGTTTAGCAATAGTGTAGCATTTCTGTTCTGAGCAAACAGAGTACAACTAAGGGTAGGCATTACCAGATCGTACAGGGCGCAACATAACTAAATCAAGACCTGAAAGTAGTTTGTGCTACATCGGTTACTGAATCGATATCAACAAATTTTTAAGTTATTTAAGTTTTAAATATCTAATCGGTTCCAGGTCTTGAGTCATTTAAGATACGCCCTGCATAAAAGGTATATGATTACAAAATATATGTGGGAAAATATACAGATACAAAATATACAGATGCATAAAACTAAAAACAGATAGCAAGTTACTTACTATATTGCAAAGAATTTAGTGCTTATCCGCTGTCTTGCTGAGGATACACTTGTACAGAATAGATCCAACTTGAATTCTTCGTGAACTAAATTAAAGCTGTTGCTCGCCCGCAGTAGAAAGGAATTTTGCCTATAGTTCGTAGAGGAGTTGGTGACATACAGAGGTTTAATAGATCTCAGCGATTTATAAGGTGTATTGAAGTTGAGTTTACTAAGAAGTTCTCACATTCAATGTCGTTGGAGGTTATTTTAAGAAGATAAGATATATCAGCTATATTCCTACGATCAGAAAAGGGTAATAGGTGAAATTGTTTGCAAAGATTAATATAGTTTTTTGATTCATAAGGTATTTTTAAGCGATAGCATAAATATTTTACAAATTTTACCTGTATTCTCTCCATTCTCAGGATATAGCCATCATAGCGGGGGTTCCATATCTGTGATGCATATTCCAAAATATTCCTCACGTATGTGCAGTACAGGATTTTCCATGTTTTGACACTTTTGAAGTAGCTCGATGTACGCATTATAAAACCGAGGGCCTTAGAGGCCCTTGACACTATGTAGTCAATGTGCTTGTCAAAGAGGAGTTTGGAATCGTGCATAACACCCAGGTCGCGCATCGAGCCACTTCTAGGCAGGTATTGTCCTTTGATTATGTAAGTAGAGACGATATTTGTTTTTTTCCGACTATACGTTACTAGCGAGCACTTAGAAGGGTTAAGATCGAGCCTATTTAAGCGACAGTAGTCGTCGAGGCGGAGAAGATCAGCTTGTAAGGCTTGCAAATCGCTATCGGAGGACACAGAGGCATACACTTTCATGTCGTCCGCGAAACATGAGCTATGGAAACAGGTCTCGATGTCGTTGACGTAGATCGTAAACAGCAGAGGGGCTATCAAGGATCCTTGTGGGATTCCGCTAGGTATGGTTACCCAACTCGAGATGTAGTTATTTATAACTACAGCTTGACACCTGTTCTTTATATATGAGGAGAACCATCTAAGAAGATCACCTCCTATTCCCATAGCCTGTAGTTTAAGCAATAGTATATTTTCATCGATGCGGTCAAAAGCTTTAGAATAGTCCGTATAAACGACGTCTACTTACCTACCTGCGTCCATAGCTTCCGTTACATAATCGTTTAATAAAATAAGGTTTGAAACAGTGGAACGTCCTTTCAGGAAGCCATGTTGCGATTGACTAAAGCAGTTTTTTAGAGCGAACTACACCTGGTCATACACAATTCTCTCAAAAAGCTTCGAAATTATACACAATTTGGAAATCGGTCTATAATTTGTCACTTCGCTCTTAGATCCTTTTTTATGAATTGGCGTGAAATAGGCCGATTTCCATGTTTGTGGGAAGGAACATTCATCCAGAGACTTCTTAAATAAAAGAGATATAGGCGCTGCAATGCTTTTTGCACATCCGATAAGGAAGCGAGAATGAATTCTGTCTGGCCCCGCAGATTTGTAAGGGTCAAGTTGAGATAATAGCTTTGTAACTTTTGCAGTGTCTATTTCAATGTTAAGTAGGTCTGACGCGTAGGATATTTGGGGCGGGTGTGATAACAACGTGTTGGAGGGTACGCCATTAGGATTAGTGAAAGTAGAGAGAAAATAAGCACAAAATGCATTGCAAATACTTTCACCTGTTGCGGCTAACTTGTCTTCATATTTGATGATGCTGGGAACAGCGTTCAATTGGATACGCGATTTTATGAAGGACCAGAATTGTTTTGGGTTTTTCCCGATAGATACCTCAACCTCAGCTATATAAGAGTCATAGCACTTTCTTTCTAGAATTTTTGCTCTCTCACGCAAGGTTTTATAAGTTTCCCAATCGGACCTGTTTTTATAGATGCTGAATTTAGATAGGTTCTTTGATTTTTCTTTTAAGACCTTTTTTAATGATAAGGAGTACCACTTGGGATATAATTCGTTATTAACGGTTTTTGATGGATAGTATTTTTGAATAAGTTCGTTTAAATATGTATAAAAATATTTGACTGCATCTTCCATTGATCTTTTAGAAAATTCCAAATTCCAGTCTAATTCGTTAATTTTAATATTAATTGAGTCGAAGTCCGCTCTATTGTAAAGAAGCTTAGTGTAGGTCATGGCCTTTAAGTTCGATAATTCGATGGTTTTAGCATTAATGATAAGTGGACTATGGAGGATCAATGGGTATTAATGGATCGTGGCATTCCAGCACAGATGCTTCTTCGTTTGATAATACCAGATCGAGAATTCTTCCGTATTTATTATGGATCCCATTATATTGGGACAGGCTATAAGTCTGTAACTCATCGATAAAAAGCTGCTCGTCTAGTGAATTGATATTCGTAGGGGATAGGGAGTATTCGCTATTTGGTATCCATGTAATACCACTCATGTTAAAATCCCCTACAATTATAAATTTATCGGTTGGATGAAGTATAAAAGCTTCATTGACTTTATTTAAGAAGTTAATTAGTTGTTGAGAGAAAGTAAAGCCGAGGTTTTGTTTACATAAGTAAATAACGCATAGATGTATTTTCATACTTTTGTTAGATTTAAAGTCATAAACAATAAAGTTATAAACAATGTTATCCACAAGTCTTCGGCTGTCGAGTGCAGTTGAAGTTGTGGTAGAACAGATATATCACTTCGTACAGCTATAAGAACTCCACCACCAAGGGTCTGACCTGTGGCGTTGTAGTCCCGATCTCGTCGCCATATATTATAGCGATTGTCAAAGAGTTGGTTATTAGAGATGCTATCCACGAGCCATGTCTCCGTCAGAACGATAACATCATAAGAATTGAGACAAAGGTTACGAAAAAATATCGAAGTTTTTGAGCGCAAACCCCTTACGTTCTGATAGTAGATGTTCAAGTTTTGTTTATTATGAACCATTGAAAAATATGATAATAATTGATTTAGAATAAACTAATATATAAGCTAATATATATATAAGCTAATATAAAATATAATAATGAAATAATAATTAAGTTCACAATAATTGGTGTGGGTATGAAGTGCAAATAAATAAATGGCAGATTCCTGGGTGTGCGAGTGCGTAAGCAACAAGTTTTAGCAAGCGCGGGTGCAAGCAAGTAGAATAGATATTTAATAATTGCGTCCTCAAAGCAAACAGCGCGATAAGCATTACAATAGACCCGGGTATTAGAACAAAGGCGAGGTGTCCGGGCGTTAAATGCTGCAGGTGTGCTTAACATTTTGTACATGATTAAAGCTTTCGTAAATAGATAAGTGGACAATCGTAAATACAAGTTTAGCAAGTTGATGTAGTGAATATTGACTACTGAGACAAAGATAGTAAAATATTGATTTAATATACACTTATATTTTTTTAATTTAAAAATTACGCACTCATTGCTACATATTAGACAATATTGTTTAAATCGCTATCTTTATTAATTACAATAGGTTTCGATTCTACATTTTTGCGGACGTGTATCTTGCCGAATCTTACCCAGACAAAATTGTATTTCTTATCCTTGGCTAAGGTCTTGGTCTTATTTAGTAGCTTTTTGGCATCTGCATTTAGGTGATCGTTCACATAAATACGTTGTCCATTTTGAAAGCCCAGGTCGCTCGCGGATAAGGTCTTCGTTGCTCGAGCGGCTGCAATAAATTCTTCCTTCACATATCTGTTAGTGAAGCTAACAATAATAAATTTCTCCTTTGAATTGTAGGTTGGTATTCTTGAAATATAATTTATTTGGGTTTCGGAACGTTATTCTGCACCGCTTTACCGATGGATTCTATAATTTTAAAGAGATTCTCATCTTTTTTTTCCGGCACGCCTCTAATTTCTATGTTATTTAGACGAGATCTCTGGTCGTGTGCGGCTAGCTCCAATTTAATGTTTGCAACATCGGTTTGTAACATAATGAAGGAGTCTTTCATGCGGTCGAGTTCAAGAGTCTTACTCTCCAGCCCATCGAGCCTTTTGTTGAAGTCGTCTATTTTATCACTTAAATAGTTATGGGAGGCCTTAAACTCTATTATTTCTTCCCGTATACTCTTCATTTCTGTTACAAGGGCGGGCAGATCCATAAGTTGGTGTTTGAGATAGCGAATCTCGTTTACAATTGATTCAAGTGACAAGGGGTCTGTACGCGCGAACGATGATGGAGTCGGAGACGATCCACGGCATGAAGAGCAACTCCACGCTGCTCTGCGGTCGTTGCCTAGCTTTCGCCATCCGTTTTCCGTTATGTTGGCACAGCCAAAATCCAGTTGCCTTTTGCAAGTGCCACACTGAACTCCATCGTTGAATGGTCCTCCACAGGCGTTGCACTTTAACATGACGAGATATGAAATAGATAAAGGTTGACTATTCCTGACAGTTACCTGGAGAGCGTGTTACGTGTTGACTGCACTAATGCTCAGCCATTTTTATTACTACACAATTTTTATTACTTGACAACAAATAAAAAGCCTCCAAAAACACAGTCACTAGACAAACAAATATTAACCAATAAATTTGCGTGGAGCCTATATCTAAATGACAAGCCATAATATTTTGAATAAAAAGGAATTACAAACCATGTCGGAACAAAGATTTTTAAATTAGTTACCATTTAGGTACCAGGAAGATCATTTGTTATTTCATTTTTCTTTTAAATTAACTTGCCAAACTTGGCATTGATAGAATCATCGGTAAGCGATGGAGCCATAGATTATAATTGGAACTTGGGAAAAGAAATGCATAACTGCCATTACATAATTTTAGCACCCGCAATGCAGAGAAGGCGTTATAAGATCGTAATTCAACAATATCACACTCAAATATCTTGTGGACGTTTGACCTATACTCTGTGACTATTTCAAATGTAGGCGCGTCAAGTACACTGTTGTAGCTATACTAATGAATCTCGGGTGAGGTATATACGATTTTTGATCATCACTATCCACTACATATACAGTGCAGATAAGATTTCATACATATCACAGGTCGTGCACCCTGCGAGCAGGGTCAACAGAAAACATAGATTTCAATAGTTTTTTTAACCACACTTCCGATCAATCACTATTCTAGAATTCATTATTTTACCTTTTGCCTCCCTCGCAGGCTATTCCTTACACATTCACCACCTTTAGCTTTCCCTTCGTAATCAGTTTGGAAATGCTTACGCTTGCTATCCTTTTTACACTTGAGTCAAGAGAAAATTAATTGTCATACCCGTAGTATGGAAATTACCAATCGCTACCTGCTTGCCACACAACTTTGTTATCCGAAGCTTGAGTAGAACTTCTGTACGGAGACAGGACAAATTCTGTAGGGCAGATACAGGGATCCAGGATTTTGCAGACCAAGCACGTAATGACCCAACGTCCTTTATAAAACACTGCATCTGTGAAACTTCCGAATTCAGTTTATAAACAGTTCCTAATTTTACAACCTTGTTGTTCACCGTATCTAACGCTACACTCGTGGATGTCGCAGTAAAGGACACCTGTCGCAACATCACCGGATATCCTAAGCTGACTCCACTAATCATGGTCTACCCTTTGCTCAATCGTTCGCCGTTTTATTATTGTTTCATTCTTCGTGTTCGTTTCGCGATTTTTTTAAGTTTTTCTGCTTTATTAATGCGGTTGATTATTACAAAGGATTGAGGTGATCCTTGATCTTATTATGCAAGGATCTTGTGGTACTGTTTTTTTTTCTTGTAGTCTTTACGAAAGCAGTAAGTAGACAAATTCAAACTCAATAAGCTGAGATAGTGTCTTACAAAGATTAGTATTGAAACTACAAAACTATGTTCATGAGTTATATTTCTATGAACGAAAATGATTGGTTATTAGTCATTCTTCGACCGGTGTCCGTACTATGAGATGTATTACGCTAGATGTGTATTTATTGGAATTTTTATCACTTCATCATTATTCACGATTTGTCGTTCGAACTGTAACTTCACAAATTAAAAATATTATTTAAAAAAATTAAATTATTTATTACTTTAGGCACATATTAAGTAGAAGTTTATCGAACCGTTTTTGCGATAAGCGGTTTCGGATTTTTGTTATGGTACTTCCTGCTTTAGAAAATAATCTTTCTGAGGGCACTGACGTAGCAGAAATTGATAAATATTCCCGTGCCAACTTATATAAGTTTGGGAAAACAACTTTTATATCTTCCCATTGTTTCAAAGGATCTAAGGATAGTGGTGAAACCTGTGCAGATAAGGAATAGCTTATTTCATCCTTATTTTCAGACTGGAATGAAGATGAAGAACTTGTTTTTTTTGTTTTGTTTTTTCGTATGAGCCAACTGCTTATGGTGACTCCAGATGTCGTACGTTGTTTCGAGAGGAGAATCGCTATCAGGTTCACTGCCGATAATACTAGGAGTGGTAGTAATAAATCGTCTCTGGCATCCTGAAAGTGGAAATTCTTGAATCTTGGATCCAGTAAACATAAGATTGCAATCAAATGATTATCTTCAATATTTCCGAATGTGCGTTTTATCTGTTTAATTATTTATTTTTTACTGTATTTATTATTACACCACTATCGTACATATTATTTTTGCAATAGGTGTAGTAAATTTTTTTTTAGGGAACGTATAGTTCTAATGGCCCGTTTTTGAATGAATCATTCAAATGTTGGGTTACAATACATAGAGCAACTATTAAAAGATCATGCTTGTACGGTATTTGGTGCAAACTAATTATTTTGAGATCGTTTTAAATAACGATCCGTGAAGTCCGATGGAATGTTGTGCGAGGCACAAGGGGGTTTCAGGTCTGGAAGAGGATGTTCGGATCAAGTCTTCTCACTCCGCAACATCGTAGAGAAGCATCTGGCAGTGGGGCGGAAGGTTTTCTGCGGTTTTGTAGATCTGGAGAAGGCATTTGACAGAGTTGTGCGAAAGAGACTTTGGGACATTTTGCCAGAGTATGGTATAGATGGCACTCTGTTGCGAGCCGTCCAGTCCACTTATGTGGACTGCAAGGCATGCGTACGGGTGGGTGGTAACAGGTCACCCTGGTTTGACGTTAAAATCGGCGTCAAGCAGGGTTGCGTGTTGTCCGCTAGACTGTTTATAATATATCTGGACAAAAGTCTTCAAAGACTGAAAGCGATAAATGAAGGTGTACAAATGGGTGATTTAGTGGTAAACCATCTACTTTATGCAGATGACGCGGTTTTAATAGCGCCAACAGCCACTGATCTGCAAACACTAGTCACAGTTATGAAAGACGACTGCATGATCAATGGCTTACACTTGAATATGAAGAAAACCAAGATTATGGTTTTTGAAAGGGAAGAAACCAGAACGAATGTAAGGATTGTGGTTGGTAACGGTGTGCTGGAGCAAGTGAATGAGGTTGTATATCTTGGATGCGCCTTCAGTAAGGATGGGAAATACACCGCTGACATAGAGAGAAGAGTGAGTGCAGGGAACAGAGTGAATGGTGCGATGGGAAAGCTACTCGGGAGCCGGCACTTAAGCCATAAGGCGCAGCTGGCCATACATAACGGAGTTCATGTCCCAACGCTGTTATATGGTAGCGAGAGCTGGGTATGTAAGAAGGAGAATGAAAGTAGGATAAATGCGGTAGAAATGCGAGCTCTGCGGAAGATGTGCGGAGTGAAGCTGACCGACCGCATTAGCAACAGCATAGTAAGACAGCGAGTAGGTATGAAAGATAGTATCGGTGTAAAGATGAGAAAGGGCATGCTCCGTTGGTTCGGGCATATAGAAAGAATGCCAGAGGAAAGAATGACAAAACAGATATACAATGTGAAAGTGGAAGGATGCAGGTACCGGGGAAGACCTAGACTATCTTACCACGACCAAATAAACCGAGTCTTATCTGATGGAAAAGTCAAGAGTCTCCGTAACCGGCGAGCGTGTATGAGACGAACTATGAGAGTCGAGGAAGCCAGAGAGGTATGTAAGGAAAGAACCTGTTGGAACTCTGTACTCTCTGCCTACCCCGCAAGGGATCTGGCGTGAGGTTATAGATAGATAGATAGAGGTTTTAAATAACCTAGCGTGATTATTACTGGACCTGATTTTATTTTTATTGAGTATGAAAGATAATTTGGTGCTTCTATAGATAGACGTGTCATCTAGTTTGGTAACTGTATCGTGGTATGTGAAATAAAACCAACTATTTTGAAAATACCAGGTTCTAGAAAATAATATCATTCTTTATAGGTAGAATCATAACGCTCATCAGGCACGGATATGGATAACTGATGTCAGCTTGTGCATCTATGGAGCGATTTATTTTAGTGGTGTAAATAAGGTACCCAACTAAAGTTCAGTTCTGAAGTCAAGTCGCGCTATAGTTCATATAAACTCAAAAGATATTAGTGGGCGCAGTGGAGCATGTGTACATCATGTATGCTAGGGCAGCTCTATATGTTCATAACTTTACAGTACTTGTGAATACGAAATTACGAACAAAATTGTTGCACCGAATGACAGGCTTGTGTGGTGCATGCATGGGTAATGCATAGTCTAAAACAGAATTAATGCTTGCTTTTGGAATCAATTATTTATTGTTCAATTAGCAAATTTATTCGAATCTGGAAATTTTAGTCATTCTAAAAAACACAGGACAGAATGATATGGTTCCTTAGTCTTCTATCTGTCTAGTTATCTTTTTCGCTAGATGACTTACTGCTATCGGGAACAAAACTGAACGAGTCGTATAATTATTTGAGTTTATTAACTGTATAAGTTATTCACGCATAATTAAGAATGAAGAAAGGAATTTGATGTTTGGCGCCGATAATTAAAGTGCCCTACGTTTTTACGTTAAGTAATGATCCTAAATGCGAAATTATGTAATTTGTCTCGACTATATTCCCCATGAAAATAGCTCTATCAAGGTAGCAGCGTCAAATCAGCAAAATTCAATATAAAATTATGCAACATTTGTAGCTTTTTTGTTGCTATTTAGTTGCTAAAACCGCGATTTTGTTGCTTGAGCCGTTCGCGAATAATCGCAATTACTGCTAAATTCATATAAAGCTAGCATAAAATTTTGATAAATCAATAAATATCAAATCAACTATTGAACCAGAATTTGTTGCTAATTTGTTGCTGCAAGTAAGCACTACCGAAAATTAAAAAAAAAAGACAGGACGAATTTTTTATATTAGCAATGATTTTCTTAACACATGCTAGCTTGAACTAGACTTGTTAAACAAAAAATGAAGAGAAGATTTATTTGCTAAATCGAACAGTTTTCTAATGAGCGTGAAGAATCAGCAACAAAATAGAAGTCTAGTTCAAGCTAGCATGTGTTAAGAAAATCATTGCTAATATAAAAAATTCGTCCTGTCTTTTTTTTTTTAATTTTTGATAGTTATTACTTGCAGCAACAAATTCTGGTTCTATAGTTGATTTGATATTTATGGATTTATCAAAATTGTATGCTAGCTTTATATGAATTTAGCAGTAATTGCGATTTTTCGCGAACGGCTCAAGCAACAAAATCGCGGTTTTAGCAACTAAATATCAATATAAAATTTTGCATAATTTTATATTGAATTTTGCTGATTTGACACTGCTACCTTGGTAGAGCTCATGAAAATGTAGGTAAGGTGTAAGACTAAAGTACTTGACGCCAAACTATTCTTAGATTACTTCAACGATAGCATTGGATCGGAGTGTTTTTTAATACCGAGCAAGCACTAGTCTATTGACTGATTTACATCGTGTTTACTGGGAACCATATCTTTTGGAGTACAAATATCACAGGGTACGGGCACTTCGTGGTAAATACATTTGTTTGTATGTGTGCGAATGCGTATGTTGTTGTCTGTGAGGCCAGTGCAGCTATTTTTCTCTCTCACCCTTTTTCGCCGCAGATAAGGGGTAAAGGTATAATCAACTCCAGGGCGCCACTAGGAGAAACGGAGCCGTTTCTAGAGGTTGAGGGCATGCTTAGACAATCGTCATGGGAGAGGGTATGAAATAGGTGTGTGTATTCACAGTAGTGTTCGGCATCAGCTGGTGAGTAAAGAATTCTTTGGTCTTTAAAGCGATGTTCATGCCCGAGAATCACGAGAATGTTTAAAGTAGTATTTTGTGCTAAAATACGTTAACGTCTGAAAGAAATATTTTGGAGACCTCCGTGAAGGCTTTCGAAAGTTATTAGCCCTGGGATTGTGACATCCTGTGAAGATTGCAAAAGTATTTGCAGCCAGCCTATTGCGGCGGAGATTCAGCTGATATTAGTAACTAATTCTGTTGCATCTCCATTACAAAAATTCGAGAACAGTCCCGCAGTGTTGAGCATAAGTTAAAATTGGTATAATAATACCATTATTGTTTTGCAGAAACCTGGGGATGATGAAAAATGACGGAAAATGCGGTAACTTCAAGGTTAGCCGAGCATGGAGGCGATGATGATAATGGCGTATTGTGGAGAAAATATTGTGAGAAAAATGATCATCCATATTACAGTAATCTCTTCAAGGATCAGCTGGGCATGTGGTGGTTGAGTTTAATGGACAAAGGTGGCAATGATGGTGATAACAGTAGTACCTCGATGTTGGCACTAGCTGGATATGTGATGGTGACAATTAATAATAATAATAACTCTTTTAATTCAGGGGATTAAGTTGTCATTTTGGGAAAGTAGTCATTTTGAGAAAGTGGTCATTCTGAGCCGATATAAGGTTACTAGATTTGGTTGTTGATGATGATGAAGATGTCGGTAAATATTATGTGCAAAATGTAAACAAGATTTACTTTCAGAGGTCCGAAGGAATGGCTAACGAAATGTGCGTCCTGGGTCGTATATATAGACGATAGGTCCTTGAGGTCCTGGGTTCGAATCCTAGGTCGGACATGTGTAGTTTTCCTAACGAAAAATTCTCAGTATGAGTTCGGAGTCTGGAATTGTGCCCGGGTATATGGCAATAGGTTCGCCCCCTATTACATGGGATCCAACATCATCGGCGAAAAGTGGGTATACTCAATACACCTCTGCCACCCCCTCTTGGGGAATATAGGCGTGACGGTGAAAAAAAAAGAAAAAGAAAAAAACTAGGATTCTACTGATCACTGGCAATGTAGATGGAAAGAGACCAAGAGGTCGTTCTACGCGTTGGTCCGGTCAGATCCGATCCGCGCTGGATACCACAATATCTGAGGCGATACACGACTTTGAACCGAGCTGGTTGGCGAAACATAATCCGCGATATCGTTATTCTTGGAGGTCACGACCCGCAACTTTGAGGATATCGACGCAAGGAGGAGGACCCATACACATGTTGAATTTTATCCTTGGCCTTAAAAAATATTGTATTATCATACGGTATAGGTTTGTTTACAGTTGCTTAATGTACCTTCTATAAAAGAAAGACCTTTGAAAATTTAAATACCACACGCGGTCACCTGCCTCAGAGAGTCGACCGTTGCTACACTGAACAGTTACAAGCGCCTGTTTACCAACTACGAGCACATCACATTTTGACAATAAGAAGCTTGGCGAAATGAAGGAGTTGGTGGTAAGTACATACTACACTCGGTCCCCTTAGGTCCACGGGATACCTGCATTGATGAATCCGAGTGCACTTTTTCTTCGACTTGAATACATCATGCGAATCAGTTGCAAATAATAATAACTTCTCGTAAAGGGCCGCTACGTGCTGGACCCAAGTCCCCATGCAAGCCTTTCACAGGTCCGGGTAAAGCTCGTAAATCTCAGCAAGATATCTAATTATAGTACACTTTATTGTACACCAGCAAAAAATGGGCATGAATGTTGCAAATGCCATTTACTTTGTTTGGCATAGGTATGTAACTTCTTTCTATGGGACCGTTGTTAAGTACATATATATTAGTTACCATAATGGATCTTAATATAGGTAGGTCCTAATAGTGCTCTTGGATTCATTGGATGGCTCCATTGATGGATCCTTCATCTGTGCCTATAGGCACAGATGAAGGATCCATCAATGTTACTACATCTGTTACATCTGTTACTACATCATCATTTTTATCTGAAGGTATACCTTCAGATAAAAATGATGATGTAGTAACAGACTGGACGCAATTTATTTTGTATCAATATTCAAATTAAATAAGGATTCTTATCGAAAATATAAAATATATTTTAAGTTCTGAGATTAACGCGAATATTACACATGATATAAAACTATTTTTCGAATTTCATCGCGGTTGTTTTTTGATTGTTAAGTTCCCGACGTTTCGAGTGCTTTGCAGTATGGTCATAGGAAGGACTGAGGTGTTAATCTAAAAGGTATGCCTTTTGGATTAACACCTATTCGGAACGTCGGGAACTTAAATATCAAAACTAAACCGCCTTAACATCCGAAAAATAGTTAATAATAAAAAATAAGCGCCCCACAGACTGCTCGCGTAGAAAGAGTTACGTTCTTTTTCTATATCAGCATCGTCTTTTAAGTCCGAGGTTAACACATGACCTCGGTATAAATATTTTCGACTCTATTTAGAAGACACCCTTTTAGTTTGATGTTCGGTATATTACCCAGACATCTGCCTCGGGCCTCAAAATTATAAACTCGTTTTTTCTCACGTTGTACAACAAGCCGTGATCGTCGATAGATAGATAGCTCCTCTAATATGACAACTGAAATGCGTGCTGCTCAGCCTCTCAATCAGCGCATTCACATAGAGGTTAAAAGTATAGGTCAGGTTAGCCCCCCGTGCCTCACTCCGTACTCCAACCTATATGATGTCGAATAGGCCCCGGCCCACCGAACAATGTTAACCTGATTCATGTAGCAATATTTAAAAAGACGTATTAAATCCGCTGGCATTGATGTTTGTTGTAGTTTTTGCCACAAGATTTCATAACAAACCAGGTCGAATGCCTTCGATAAGTCGAGGAACCAGGCAGAAATAGGCGTATTTCTATCGCTACAGTATTTGACAGCAGAGATGTGCAAAATGTAATCAAATTAATGATTACAATTGCATTTTGTAATATCCAATCATGATTCAAGATTAAAAGTGTTATCCTAAACATTGAAGATTTCAAAATGTAATTGTAATCGTTAAGCATTAATACACCACCACGCCTATATTCCCCAAGCGGAGGTGGTTAATCATTGATCTGATTACATTTTGCCCATCTCTGTTTGACAGTTTGCTTTAAACACAATATCGCCATTTTTGTAGAGAGACCTGACTTAAAACCAAATTGATTGTCGTGTATATGTAGGTGTTTTTCAAGCTAAGTGTTAAGTAAACCGTCAAGTACTTTCGAGATAATAGTGGCCAGGGAGATGGGCCTATAATTGTTCCTGTCTCTAATATCGCTAGTCCTATTCTTCACGACCGCAACAACCACAGTGTTCATCATCTGCGCAGGTAAGTACGAGTGGCCCACACATAAGGAGTAGAATATCGCCAGTACTCGGGGCAGATGAGTACCTGCATATTTAAGGTGCTCAATGCTCAAGTCACAACGCACGGTCTAAGGTTGTTTATTGGTTCAACATTAACGATCTTCTCCTTAATGAGAACAAAACAAAACGTATTAAGTTCACAACGCCTAATGTGAGACAGGTAGCAACCAATATACAAATAAATGGCGTGGATTTAGACCTTGTAGAGTCAACTGTTTTTCTAGATATCACTATGAATGCCAGATTACAATGGGGTCCCCATATTGAACAATTGTCTGGTAGGTTAAGCTTAGCGGCATATGCCGCAAAGAAAATTGGATTATGAATCGATATTGAGACAGCTAGACTTATTTATTGTACTTACTTTGATAGTATTATGTCATATGGCATACTGCTATGGGGATGCTCTGTAGAACTAAACACCATCTTCGTTCTGCAGAAAAAGGCTGTTCGAGCAATTTACAATTCCGAGAGCTTCCCTTAAGGTTTAGAGAAATAAATATACTAACTGTTACTCACACTAACAATTATTTCATATTATATTATTGATATGAAAATCTGGTATATGTTAAAAAAATATTAGTAACTTTAAAAAATATAGCGACATTCATCATGTTAATGCACGGAACAAAGATGATCTTATTGTACACTACTTATTGTACACTACTCATCTCCATAGAATTAGTAATTCTTTCATGGTCAATGTATACGCTTCTTCAACAAATTACCCATTTACATCCGAAACATGCCAATCAATAAGTTTAAAAAGGTAATGATAACTAGATTGTATAAGAAAGGGTATTACAAAATTTCGGATTTTCTTGACGTTAGAACAGATTGGATTTGAGCAGCTCCTCAATCAGCAAAATTAAACAAAGCCGTAAAATACAATTTTGAAAAAAGAATGCTTATCTGAAAGGCCAAACAAATTAAGTTAAAATACTAGCCCGTTGAGTTTCGAGAGTTCTGACCCGGTTGTAGATGTAAAAAAATCTAATAATATTGACGTTTGTAAGTGCTTATGTAATCGCCTAAACAAATAAATAGTTTTTGACTTCGACTCTACTTTGACTTATTATGTACTTGTTGCAAGGTATGCAAATAATAATTGTATAGTAGGTACGTACGTACCGTAACGTATATTGTTGTCTATTATTTTTGTATGTGAATAAAAATGCGTTACGTGAACCTGCGTCTAAGTTATTTTCCGGCTGAATATACTTCATTGGCGACGATTACTTACGAATTCGCGTGTGTATAACGTAATAGAACGAGTTGTAAACATTAACGATGTCGATCGGCAAAATTACCGAATTTGACGTCGAAACGGACAACTGGCGGTTGTACGTAGAATGACTCGAACAATATTTCATAGTAAATAAAATATCTGAATAGCTAAAAGTGCCGACTTTAGTCACTGTGCTGGGGGCTAAAAGTTACGAGTTGCTGGTAAACCTGTGCACACCGGATAAACCCACCGCCAAGGCGTTGAAAGAATTAACGGTCCTTATGGAAAAGCACCTGCAGCCACGCCCAAGTATTTTAGCAGAACGATTTAAATTTCATAATCGAAATCAAAATACTGGCGAGAAAATAAGTAATTACATCGCGGACTTAAAAAAGTTGTCGAGATCATGCGAATTTGGACTGTGGCTTAACGAAAGTTTGCGTGATCAGTTAGTTTGTGGTTTGATGAGCGAAACCATTCGACAACGATTGTTTGCGGAAGAGAAGTTAGATTTTCAAAGAGCCTGTAGTTTGGCGCTAAATATGCAGCAGCTGAGAAAGATGCGGCCACAGTAAAAGTGCAAGTTGAAGATACTCGTAAGACCACTTCATTGGAATGTCAGGTGATCGCAAGTGTACCTATTAAAAGTCAACGAGGTTATGGACGTACGAGGGTGAGAAGTACTATGCGCACTACGAGATCAACAAGCGGAATACGTGACATGGCTACGCGAAGCAACAAAGTGGCCGGATTTGCGGCTGGTGCCACTGAGCTCGGCAGCCAAGCGGGCGGGCGCTGGCGATGCCAGGCGTGCGGCGGAGAGCATGACGCGCGGTCGTGTAGGTTTGTGCGCTACGTGTGCTGCGTGTGCAACCAGGCCGGGTATCTACGACGAGTGTGTCCGAGGCTGAGGGATACCGGACACAACTATATTGAAGACACGGCTGAGTTGAGTAACGGCAATGACGAGGTAGGGACAATAAATCAATTAGCATTAGGTAATTATCCACCGATTTTTATAAATATTAATATTGATAATATAAACATTGCAATAAAGTGTGACACAGGGAGTGCAGTGTCGTGTATAAGTCAAGCATTTTATAACAAACATTTTAAAGATATCAAGTTAGAAAAATGTAATTTAGTACTTAGGTATTACACAGGCGAAACGATACGACCCTTGGGTGTAATTAAACCGTTAGTAAAATATAAAGATAAGTGTAAGTACCTGGATTTGTATGTGATAAATAATGGCAAAACTATATTACTGGGTAGACAGTGGATAGCGGACTTAGGCATAGCTATACCTAGCGTAAAGAACGATCAAAATGTAAAACATGTATCTTATGGAAATTTTAACTTCGAAACGTTTAGTTCCAGATATTGTAAAGTGTTTTCGGACGGGGTGGGGCGTTTCACCGGTGGCCAGGTCAGCATACATTTGCGCGGGGGGCGAGGCCGGTGTTCATGCGCGCGCGTCCACTCGCGTACGCGCTGCGCGAGCCTGTGGAGCGTGCTCTCGAGCAGCTGGTGCGCGACGGCGTGCTCACGGCTGTGGACCGCTCCGACTGGGCCACGCCTATTGTGCCAGTCGTCAAGAAGGACGGTAACATTAGGATACGCGCTGATTCCAAACTAACGCTTAACAAAGTGCTGGAAGTCGATCGTTACCCTCTGCCCAGGGTTGAGGACTTGTTGGCGAACCTACACGGTGAGCAAAGTTTCTCAAAAATTGATCTTTCGCAAGCATACGCACAATTCGAGCTCGACGATAGTAGCAAATATACGGTAATTAACACTCATAAGGGTCTGTTCCGATATAACCGTTTAGTGTACGGACTCGCATCCAGCCCGGGTATTTTTCAAAAGAAATTGGAACAACTGTTTGCTCATCTGCCCTATGTAGGAGTTTTCTTAGATGATATTATTGTTACGGGATTAAATACTGCATCCCACTTGGATAATTTCGATAAGGTTTTTAAAATATTGGAGTCGTACGGTTTCAAGGTAAAAAAAGAAAAATGTAGTTTCTTTCAAGAGCGTATCACATATTTAGGGTACGTGATATCGAACAAGGGAGTACATACTTGTCCGGACAAGATTAAGGCTATAACAGACACCCCTGCACCTAGAAATGTGACAGAGTTGAGATCAGTTTTAGGAATGGTGATGTATTACGCCAAATTTGTGAAAAATATAAGTTTTATTTTAGCTCCATTGTATAATTTGTTGCGATCAGGGGTTACGTACGCACGGTGTAAGGAGTGCGAAAAGGCATTTAAGGAAGTGAAGCGTTTTTTGACTTCCAGCGAAGTACTCGCGCACTACTCGCTAGACTTACTGATAGTGATGACAGACGCGAGCAGCGTGGGGGTGGGCGCGGTGATATCGCATGACACGCCGCGCGGGAAGCGCCCCGTGGCCTACGCGTCGCGTTCGCTCACTAGAGCCGAGCGGGGATACTCACAAATAGAAAGGGAGGCTTTGGCTATTGTTTATGGAATAAAGAAATTTCATCAGTACTTATATGGTCGGAAATTTACTTTGAAAACCGATCACAAGCCTTTAACATCAATATTTGGAAGTAACGCTGGCATTCCCGTAATGGCCGCTAGTCGTATGCAAAGGTGGGGAGTATTGTTATCGGGGTACGACTACGATATTCACTATATATCGTCGGCTAAGAACAGCGCAGATGCCCTATCGCGTTTACCCTCGCAACGTAGTATAGAAGTTAACTTGCAGGAAATCACTTATCTCAACTTCGTTGAAGACTTTTTACCGATCACTCACAATGATATTCGCAAGTCGATGGCTGCGGATACATTGTTAAGTAGAATACTTATTTACACTCAGATGGGATGGCCGGCACAGTGTAGTGAGGAACGTCTGAGACCGTATTTTATACGGCGCAATGAAATTTATTGTGAGGGAAATTGTCTCATGTGGGGTTACAGAATTATTGTGCCCTTAACGTTACGGTCACAAATCCTTCGACAACTACATAGTAGCCACATGGAAATAGTAAAAACCAAATCGTGGGCTCGTAGTTACGTGTGGTGCCCGAATATCGATAGGGACATAGAGGAGCTGTGCCGCCAGTGCAGCACCTGCGCGGCCGAACTGCCAGCGCCGGCACGCGCCCCCCCGCAACCTTGGCCCTACCCGGCGCAGCCATGGTCGTGGCTACATGTTGACTTCTTGGGTCCACTGCGTGGTTTGACGTTTCCCGTCATTATTGATTCCACATCCAAGTGGTTCGAAGTCTTTGAAATGTCACGCACTACGGCAGGGGCAGTTATCAAAATATTGTAAAGTACATTCGCTAGGTTCGGGCTGCCAATAGAATTGGTATCAGATCAGGGCACACCGTTTACGAGCACAGAGTTTAAATGATTGCTTAGAAATAACGGAATCCGACAATCTTTTTCCCCCGCGTACCATCCAGCGTCAAACGGAGCAGCGGAGAACTCGGTTAAATTGTGTAAAAATGCGATCAAGAAAGCTTTCACGGATGGAGTTGATATCAATGCAGCTCTTCAAACATTTTTACTGACTTATAGAAACACAATACACGCGACGACGGGGGAAACTCCTGCAAATATATTGCAGAAACGTTCATTACGTTCGCGGTTAGATTTGTTGCGAGGCGAGCGTGCAGTCGCGGATCGCGTGAGCGAGGCGCAGCGGCTACAGGCCCGATACGCGCGGGGCAACTTACGCGAACTCGAGCCGGGGTACCCTATATGGTTCAGACAATATAGAGGTCAACAGAAATGGGAAGAGGGTACCGTAGTACATAAGGATGTATCACGTCGGTTCTGTGTTAGGGAAGGTAACGGTTGACAGCACACTAAACACATAGACGAAATACGAAAAAGATCACGCATGTCTGATGTTCCCTGTCCAGGGATTGCGGTGTAACTGTGGAAACCACAGATAAACAAGAGGAAGCTCTACTTCCTGACGCATCCAGCACCCGAATAAGTCCATCTGCGGTAGATCGGGGTAAAAGTGGGGAGGAAGGCGATAGCGGTGAGCACGACGTTGCGCATGAGCCTGTTGAGGTTTTTGCGACGCCTCCACAGTCCTCGCCACCACCCGCGGCAACCACTCCGCCCAGCTGTGACCTGCCGTCGGTAAAGTACCCCAAGCGTATGCGTAAGCCGGTCGACCGGTTTCGCGTATAGGAATTGTTTATTTGGAATGTTACACTTTTTATTTTAATATTTCGTTTGTTAATGGAACGTGTTAGATTAAGGGTGGAGGTGTAAGGTATGCAAATAATAATTGTATAGTAGGTAGTCGTAAATTGTAGTCTATTATTTTTGTCTGTGAATAAATGCGTTACGTGAACCTGCGTCTAAGTTATTTTCCGGCTGAATACCTACTCCAAAAGTCAACAACCCTGTCTCCTTGCAAGATCTCCGGCCAATAAGTATTCTACCCTGCCTGTCAAAAATACTTGAACGAATAGTGTGTATACAGCTCACTGCATTTCTTGAGGCAAACAACATCCTTCCTCGGGCACAGTCAGGTTTTCGGAAAAAGCACAGCACCACCACAGCACTGCTTGATGTTGTTGACAATCTACTGTCTGCGCAGGACCAAGGCATGAGCAGTATATTGGTGCTACTCGATTTCTCACGCGCCTTTGACTCTTTTAATGTGTCTTTACTATTGTCTAAGCTTGTTTACTATGGATTTGACACACAAGCAGTAAAGTGGTTTCATAGCTACCTTAGTGGTCGGAGACAATATGTTGAAATCACTAAGCCTGATGGTTAAAAGTCACAATCCTCACAGCAGCCTGTCCCTCGAGGAGTCCCACAGGGCTCTATACTTGGACCGATTCTCTTTATTCTGTACAGTGCTGACATTATTAACAGAATTACATGTTGCCAGTATCACTTGTATGCAGATGATCTACAGCTCTATATCACTCCTTTCCCTCTTCAAAGTACTTAGATGCTGTAAACAAAGTTAATCAAGTTTTACTAGAAGTGTCGACATGGGCTAAATCTAATTGCCTTATATTAAACCCCAATAAGTCGAAGTACATGCTTATAGGCACAAGAAAAAACATCCATAACCTTCAGGGTGGGTCCCTCAAAATTGTAGTTGATGGTCAGACTGTTGAGGGTGTTACTGAAGCTAGGAATCTAGGCTTAATTTTGGATAGCGGATTGCACTTTGAAAAACATGTGGCTGAGGGTGCACGTAACTGCTTTTATCGACTAAGACTCATGTATAAATATCGGCCTTACCTGAGCGAGGAGATCAGGCTACTGCTTTGTGAATCCTTAGTTCTATCGAAACTTAATTACTGTGACATTGTATATGGTCCCTGCCTGCTCAGTAGAACTGAAAAATTAATCCAACGCGTACAGAATGCATGTGCTCGATTTTGTTTCCAGGTTGCCTCTCGCTCACATATCACTCCATTCTTGAATGCATCAAACCTCTTAAAAATGGCAGCGCGTAGGAAGCTCCATTTTGCTTCGCTGCTGTTCGGAGTCATTGTGACTAAAACCCCCAAATATCTATATGAGAAACTCTCATGGGCCCCATCACAATCCGAGCAGCCGAGACGGATCAGTATGTTCGTATTTCACACACCGAGACCCAGGTCTATGGCATTTCGTGGTTCCTTCAGATTTGCTGCCTCTCGATGCTGCAATGATCTGCCCCCGCCTGTTCGTGCCCTAAAAACGTTAAGCGATTTTAAAACAAAGCTCAAAAAACTTCTGTTGATTGCGTAAAAAGAATAGCAGCTTTACTCACCACAAGTAGTAGTTTAGTTTATTTTAACTGTCCACATTGTAATGTAATGTAATCTAAATTAGTCTTTCCCTTCTATCTATACGGCTATACAATATTTGTATTGCACCAATAACAGTAAATAATTAAATATAATAGCACACTATAAGGTCTGGGTTACATTAATTTACTGGGCTTACTACACAAAATTAACAAAAGTGTAATCATATAGGTATTTTAATGGTCACTAGGTTCTATTTATTTATTTATTACGTTTTCCATAACACAAAACTTTCGTTTTGTTCTATAACAAAGACGTACAATTCTATAACAGTGACGTGGCACTGCCATTTTAGTCTAATAAATAACATCTGTCACTGTCAATGTGGTAGCGAGCAAACACAATATTGCGACTTTGGGTTCTAGTCCTTAGAGATTCACATCTTGCAGTGATTGACTTTTACGTATGCATACATATATTTAAATATGTAATATAAGTCTATACGGATATTTATATAAGTATATTGTTATTTATTCCCCTTATTTCCAGGTTGGCATCTCTAACGTCACCCTTATTGGTGCTGTCAGAATACCAGCGCTGCACCATGATCCATCGTAATGGTGTAGCAATATGCTGAGGCAGTATCCAATTCAACCCCACACAACCTCTGGTGTCTGTAACTGTTTTGGCTGGGTTTTTTTTCCTTTTTGTTTTTCTTTGTTATTATTTTTAGTTATTATTGTTATTATTATTTTTTTATCTTTGCATTTTTAAGTATTGTTGTCGTTATTAATTTTAGTATCTCAATTACTATGCGAGTGTGGTTGAATAAATGTCTTTTCTTTCTTTCTTTCTTTCTTTCTTGAATATACTTCACTTGTCAATAAAAATCCAACGAGCCCAAAACCGAAGGAGCTCTCTTGTTTGTTTTAGGAGTTCCTATTTCCACGCTAAGACTTCTCCATCAGACCGTTGACTCTAAAAACGTCATTAGTACTGGAAAAATGAATCAAACGAGCCAAAACATGACTGATTTACTTGTATTGTGTACTAAAGAGTTCCTGTGGCCATCTTCCGGCTTTATCATCAGGCTCTGGATACTACCTAAGGATATAGAAATTGTCAAGAAAAATCTAACGAGCCCAAACACGACATGGATGAGTAGTTTAATTGAGGTGTTCCTATAACTACCTTCCAGATCCATCATCAGATCAGCTCTATGGTGGAATATTATATGTTTAAAGTTTCAGGTCGTTACTTTAAAATCGTTTGCAAAATTTGTACAGAATAGAGAAAGAAGCGAGTAGATAAAAACATGTTAAAAACCAGTAATATCATAAAAAACAATGGTATAACCAGTTCAAGCCTTGTGTATCTTATCAAACGACTTAATAATAATTCAAATTCAAAACAATAAAACAAAAACGTTAGATTTTTTACCGCAGTCATAAAGTAAATTGTGTGCACATCTAATTAGTAAATCTCTATTAATGAGAGACGCGACCTTCACCAGGTTATTGATTCATCTTGCCGTCATCGGTTCAGCGGGCCTGCCTACTCTACGTCTGCAAGGTAGAGCTAGTTTAGATATAATTTATTATTTCAGCCTATACCCGTTCACTGCTAAATATAGGCCTCCCCAATCGCTCTCAAGCGCAGCCATTCGGATGTCACCTGCATCCAACGATTTCCTGCGATCCTTATAAGATTGTAGGTCCATCTGGTAGGCGGCCGTCCCACGTTGAGCTTACCAATACGTGGTCTCTACTCTCAAATCTTTCTGCCCCAACGCCCGTCCGATCTTCGCGCTATGTGGCCCGCCCTTTACCACTTCAGCTTACGATTCCTATGGACTATATCGGTGACATTGGTTCATCTACGAATCTCCTCATTCCTGATTCGATTTCTCTTTCCATAGCTCGCTGAGCAACTCTGAGCTTTTTTATGAGACCTATTGTAAGAGACTACGTCTCTGATCCGTATGTCATCACTGGCAACACACATTGTCTGAAAACTTAAGTCTTGAGACACTATGGTATTTTGGATGAGAAGCTAAGTTTGCCGAACGCTGCCCAGCCGAGTTGGATTTGTCGATTAACCTCTCTCTCAGAGTTGGAACTATCTTATTCCAGGTAAATATATGAATCGACAGCTTCAATTCTGTTAATATAAATCAGCAATATATGCCTCTATAAACCCCGAGTTTTAACAAAAGTTAGTCATTATTCATTTGGTATCTAGTCTAATTGCTGCCCAACTACGGACCTGGTCTGCCGGCCGCTTGGCTCTGCAGTGAAAACTAAGCTGCCAAAGGGGTCGAGATTCGTTCGAGTGTGAGCGACAACGTACCGCATTACCAAGTGTAGTTTAATTGTTATAATTGTGGAACTGTAATAAAAATAAAAGTCTAGCAATCTAGATGTTTTTATAACTACTCAGTATCTGGACCTAACAGTACGCACGTTAATTAACTTATAGTAGTTAAATAATTAAACATAACATTATAACACTAAATATGAAAACATACAGAACGAGTCTATGCGTTGGCACAACAATAAAATTCAGAATATCTATCTATCTATATAATTACGCCAGATCCCTTGCGGGGTCGGCAGAGAGTAAGGTTCCAACAGGTTCTTCCTCGGGAACATTATTTAGAATATTGTACTTTTTTACGATTCTAAACCGTCTCTTTGGTCTAGATGCGCGTAGCGCGGCTGGCGATCATGAGGTCCTGGGTTCAAATCCTAGTTCGGACAGTGTACATTTTCTATCGAAAAACTCTAAATAGTCTAGAGCCCGAATTGTGTCCGGTGTAATGAGAATGAGCTCGCTTTCATTGGGATTTAGCATCGACAGCAAAATGTGGGTGTACAAAGTACACTTTTCCAGCACCTATTTAAGAAATAAAGATGTTACGATTATAATCTTTGTTTTTAAAAAAAACGTAGCCCCGCCCTAGGATTTATTTCTGTGTCGTGGGTGCGTTCACAAACATGAAATTTCACATATACAAATACACAGACCGAAACAAATAATTGTAGGTCCCACAAAGATTTGTCCCGTGCAGGAATCCAACCGCGACTATTCGACCGAGTGGGCAGAGCAGCTTAAGTTCTTAACTACTGCGCCAAATCGTCGTTTTTATAATTCTACATTTTGCCAATCTGCTTGGCAGTATCGTTGTAATATTGTGTAATTAAATACTAAAAATCACCCACACACTCAACAAAACTACACAAAAGAACAAAACCACACAATCTTACAATTATTAAAACGCAACAGTTTTTATAAATGGATGTTACTGTTTGACGCAAAAACTACTGAACGTGTTTTGATGAAACTTGGAGGTTCAAAAACCTCCCTGTGAGTGTGGCGGGCGTGCATGAATCTCTTAATACTCGTATAGCCAACAGATTCGAATAGCATTTTAAAATTGAATAACATAATACATTGCCAAAGAGAGTGCTCGAAACGAGGGTCATTGCTCGGGGCATTACTGTTAGATTTACTGCCAAATAATGTGCTTCTGTAATTTAAAAGTTGCAGAGAGGTAAGTCCCTCGGTCATGATGGCCTTAGCATCGAACATTCAAGGTAAGCAGAAGTACACCTGCTACAGTACTCTATGTTCTTAAATCTTTGTATCAGTCACTGCGACTTACCGAAATGGTAGTACACCATGGCAGTGCCGATTTTAAAGAATATGACTGGAGACGCCTCTGATATTTCCAACTAAAGGCCCATATCTCTGGCTGCTATTATAGCTACGGTGCTGGATTATCTGCTGGACAACAATTAGCTGAACCAGGTATCTCTACCGATAGTACTATCTTGTATCTCAAGCAGACGGTTCAGTATTATAATAATAGAAAACTACCCATCTATGCCTGTTTTCTGGATTTGTCATGGGCGTTCGATCTTGGTTGATACTATGACGTGCTATGGCGTAAATTAAAAAGAGAAACTACATTACCACCCGAGTATATTTCAATTTTTAAATATTGGTGTAGTAATCAATGTGTACGGGTTGGACTCCGGGATGCGACAGTCGGGGTTGTCCTCCCCCGGCTGTTAAACCTGTACATGAATCAGCTAATCATTGAGCTCAGTAACACCAGTACCGGATGTCATGTGGACGGAGTGTCTATAATATCATTTATGCGGATGACATGGTGCTGCTGAGCCCATCAATTGGTGCTCTAAGACAGTTGATTTAGTCATATGCGGTGACTCATGGATTCAAATATAATGTCAAAAAGAGCGAATTAATTTTCTTCAAAGCGGGTACTAAAACCTATCTAGTGACTAGTACCTACGACCTATCTTGATGTATCACTGAGCGGGACGCCTCTAAACAGGGTGAACAAATTTAACTATTTGGGTCACTGAGTCACCGAAGAATTACATGACAATTGTGATGTAGACTAAGAACGCAGGTCGCTGGCTGTCCGTGGCAATGTGTTGGCTCGCAGGTTTGCACGTTTTACGAAAGCAGTCATAAAAACACTGTTTAAAGCATACTGTCAGTCCTCCTACACGGGCAGCCTGTGGGTCAATTACACGCAGTGGGCATACAGTGATCTGCGTGTTCAATACAATAATGCGCTCAGGGTACTGTTGGGGAGGTCATGGCGTTGAAGTGCTTCGTGGATATTTGCAGAGACAACGGTTGCTCATTTCGCGCCCATCATGAGGATCACAGGTTGTTACTTGTGATCCAAGATGGTCGAAAAAAATTATGTATTATTATTATTTACAGTAATATAGCTTATACAACAGAAATATATGGGCAACAGAAATTTATAAAAATATTACAAAATAAACGCCTGCGCAGCCGAGGCCTTTACCCTCGGCTAGTATTGCATTAAACTTAAACCCGATTCGTAACTAGGAAACTGGGAAGCACTTTCACCTTTGTTTTATGCTTTTGGATTGGATTTTACTGTTGATATTCACATAGGATCAGACACCGACCTCGTCGGCGAGGTCGAAGAATTCCATGCCCACCGGCCCGTGCAGAGCACCACGGCGAGATACCTAGTATATGCCCTCTCCCTTAGCAACTGCCCAAGCCGAGGCCGTTCCTCCTTAAGGCGCCTTTGAGCTAGTCGCCCCCTTGCCCTGCTGGCTCGAGCGAAGTGAAGACACACACACACGCAAGTCTGTTGGTATTTATTGTTATGTAAATAACGTAATTTATCTACATTATTAACCCGCCCAATCCCTTTCCTTACAGACTTCGCTGGCTTCCTCCACACGCATTGTAGTATAGTAGTTACGGATCTATATATATATACCCTTGTAACCCATGTTATAGAATTAGAATAAACCAATACTTTGAACAGGCAACATCTTTTATTGCTTATAAACACCGAACCTTACATGGCGACCATGCCAGGCAGGCGCCGCCGACGCGGGCGTCTTAAAGTGTCGGGTAGCGACCGCGGAGTGCAAATTCCATTGCTTTAAAAGGACTTATTGATTTATTTGTACCGATGTGAAAAGTGTATTAAAATGAATATAAAAAAAGACGAAACGTATGAAGAATGTTCAAGATTTTCCGCAAAACAGAAGACATGCGGACAAAAGTTACGCGAGATGGACCAACCCTCCCTCCTGCTCAGAGTCTAGAGGTATTGTGGCTCACAGAAGAATTTCAGTTTAAAAGAAAAAGGCGATTTTGATGCCGATGATCAGGAAATGCAAGCGATCTGGTGCCAGCATCAGGCAATTGGTTCCGGCGCTAGTAGCGAAAGTCCCGGACGATCTTTGTGTGGACCCGGAGTGCTAAGTGCAGTGTAGAGTAAATAGTGATAAGTGGAAATATAGTGGTAGTATGTTTAGGTACGTATAATATATAACATGTAGTTTTGTAATTATATTTTAGGCGCTAATGTATTAATATTTCTACCTTTTTGTTTTAAATTATTGATTGATTTTGCCGATTTTATAAATGTGTGTCTTTAATTTTATAATCTATCTATCTATCTATATCATCACGCCAGCTCCCTCGCGGGGTAGGCAGAGAGTACAGCGTTCCAACAGGTTCTTTCCTTACATACCTCTCTGGCTTCCTCCACTCTCATAGTTGGTCTCATACACACTCGCCGGTTACGGAGACACTTGACTTGCCCTTCAGATAAGACACGGTCTATTTGGTCATGGTAAGATAGTCTAGGTCTTCCCCGGCACCTACATCCTTCCACTTTCGCATTGTATATCTGTTTTGTCATTCTTTCTTCTGGCATTCTTTCTATATGCCCGAACCAACGGAGCATACCCTTTCTCATCTTTACACCGATACTATCTTTCATACCTACTCGCTTTCTTACTACGCTGTTGCGAATACGGTCGGTCAGCTTGACTCCGCACATCTTCCGCAGAGATCGCATTTCGACCGCATTTATCCTGCTTTCGTTCTCCTTCTTACATACCCAACTCTCACTGCCAAGGCCAGCTGCGCCTTTTGGCTTAAGTCCCGTTTCCCAAGTAGCCTTCCCATCGCACCATTCACTCTATTACCTGCATTCACTCTTCTCTATATATCAGCGGTGTATTTCCCATCCTTACTGAAGGCGCATCCAAGATATACAAACTCATTCACTTGCTCCAGCACATCGTTACTAACCACAATTCTTGCATTTGTTCTGGTTTCTTCCCGTTCAAAAACCATAATTTTGGTTTTCTTCACATTTAAATGTAAGCCATTGTTCATGCAGTCGTCTCTCATAACTGTGACTAGTGTTTGCAGATCAGTGGCTGTTGGCGCTATTAAAACCGCGTCATCTGCATACAATAGGTGATTTATCACTAGATCACCCATGTTTACCCCTTCAGTCATCGCATTCAGTCTTTGAAGACTTTTATCCAGATACACTATAAACAGTCTAGCGGACAACACGCAACCCTGCTTGACGCCGATTTTAACGTCAAACCAAGGTGACATGTTATCACCCACCCGTACGCATGCCTTGTTGTCCACGTAGGTGGACTGGACGGCTCGCAACAGGGTGCCGTTTATACCATACTCTGGCAAAATGTCCCAAAGTCTCTTTCGCACGACTTTATCAAACGCCTTTTCCAGGTCCACAAAACCGCAGAAAACCTTCCGGCCTACTGCCAGATGCTTTTCAACGATGTTGCGGAGGGAGAAAACTTGATCCGATTTTATAATATGGTTAGAAAAATGTTTAGTACCAACTAGTTTCAAAAAAATGCTTGTGTTGCATTCGATTCAGAAATTAACCCTCATTATTAATAGTATGGTTCAAGTGCAATTTAATGTAAGGCGTTCGATTTTGAAGAGGTAAAACTACTCAGTGTGAAAGAAAAATTGCATGTTTTTTTTTGCATTTTGAATATTCAAATTTTAGAAACTCCAAGATATGGATGTCCTTTTCTTAGTGTTATTTCGCTAATAATCTACACATGTTTCTGCGTTACAACAAAAAGGTATTCTTTAATGCTTATAAGGGTGATAGTGTGACAAGTATGTCGTATTTTTTGTAAAGAAATCGTGAAATTAATTACTTTTGATAGCAGGAACATTATATTTCTTTTACTTACTTGCAATCAACGCAATGTTCCGCGAGGTTAACATGATAGGTATGCCCAATTATCTTTCATTTTACTATTACATAATGTATTTTTTTAATAAAAAAAAAGTAACGAATAAGATCATGTTTATCAAGTTTTTTTATAATACTACTATAAAAAATCTCAGTATAAATTCAAAATGTCATGTCCAATCAAATAACAAGATATAAATTTAAAGAATTCAGAGTATCTAATTCTTTCAGTTTTTTTTTATTAATTTCAATGGAACTGACCTTTTCATATTTAGTATTCCACGATACTTTTTCTCTCTTAATTTATTTTACCATACGCGTCAAATTACATGTAAGTATTTGTTTTTTTTAGCGACTCAACTTATACGTTCTTTCATATAGCTAATATAATATGGAAAATGATATAACTGTCGCTACTTTTATTTATTTGTCGCTACCTACAGGCACACAATAATAATTGTTCTTAAATGAAGACCTGAGTCCTGTTATTTCTTGTATTTCATTACTATTTGTGCTATGTACTACTTTAATCTTTAAGCTATTCTAAAGCGTTAGTTTACGATTTGAGCTATTCAAATGCAGGTCTTCTATTACAGCCATTTAGACATGTCCAGTATAATCGTATGACTTACAAACATTTTAAAACGTTTGAAATAATATATGAAAAAAAAAAAAAACATTTTGCGGTCAGAAATAGGTAACGTCTTATATGTTATCAGCTATTTTGTTTTTATTTCACATATAGAGTAATGCGAGTATTCAGTACTAATTCAGTATTATGGACATGATCAGAGCACAATAAAAAAAATACATTTAGCGTTTGGTACAGAATAGATGATCGTTTTAGTAATCTAATTGATCAGTGGTATAAAAACTTGCACATTTTTTATGTTTGAAATTATTTAAACTTGTCTTTTTTGTTTAGGGTACAGTGTTACGACTAGTGTTGTCAGAAGGCTCGAGCTTCCGAGCCTTAAAGTCGTTGAGAGCTCGCGCATCCATAGAAAGCTTGAGCTTCGACTCGAGCTCTCTATAAAGAGCTCGATTCGAAGCTCGAGCGCCGGCTACAAGGCTCGAGCCGCGGCTCGAACCTCGAAGCTACAAGGCTCGGAGGTTCGAGCTTTAAACGAGCTCTGTTAACAAGGTTCACGGTAGTTACTTTGAAAAAGACTGCTCAGAGTTTAAAGTCGAGGGCCGTAAAGCAATAGTAATAGGTATGTAGAAAGGGTCAATCAATGTTCTCGTAATTTCTACCGATTTTAATGAGTTCGGGAATTAGTAATTTCGAAACGTGCTCGAAACAAGTAAAACGAAAACTTTAGGTATTCATAAAATACCACTAACACGGTGTTGTGGTGCTGGTCTAATGGACACGTCTTTTGTACAACATAGTCATGTATGGGTTCGTTGGATTTGTTTTTTTTTTCTTTTTTTTTAAAAAAAACGTAGCCGTACTAGGATTAATTCCTGTATCGTGGGTGCGTTTACAAACATGAAAATTCACAAACACAAATACCCAGACCGGAACAAATAATTGTGGATCACACAAAGATTTGTCGGGAATCGAACCCGCGACTATTAGACACAGTGGGCGGAGCGACTTAAGCTCTTAACCACTGCGCTAAATCGTCCGTCATTTGTCTTTACGAGTACTATAGACCGAGATGGTGTATTAGATCACATGATGGAGCCGGAAGATGGCCTTCAGAACTACCCAACGAGTCAACACAGCCCCATGGCGTGTGGGCTCGTTTGTGTTTTGGCAAGTGCTTAAGACCCAGAGATGTTCAGGGTCTGATGATGGAGCCGAAAAGTGATTAACGGAACTCCGCAACTACTCAACATAGCACCGTCGTGTTTGGGATCCTTTAACATGTCTTGATAACAACTTTCGACTGAGATGATGTCCAGGGTCTGATGATGGAGCCGAAAAGTGGCCAACGGAACTCCGCAACTACTCAACATAGCCCTGTCGTATTTGGGGTCGTTTAACTTGTCTTGATAAGAACTTTCGACTGAGAGGATTTCCAGGGTCTGATGATGGAGCTGAAAAGTGGCCAACGGAACTCCGCAACTACTCGACATAGCCTCGTCGTGTTTGGGGTTGTTTAACTTGTCTTGATAAGAACTTTCGACTGAGATGATTTCCAGGGTCTGATGATGGAGCCGAAAAGTGGCCAACGGAACTCCGCAACTACTCAACATAGCCCTGTCGTGTTTGGGGTCGTTTAACTTGTCTTGATAAGAATTTTCGACTGAGATGATTTCCAGGGTCTCATGATGGAGCCGAAAAGTGGCCAACGGAACTCCGCAACTACTCAACATAGCCCCGTCGTGTTTGGGGTCGTTTAACTTGTCTTGATAAGAACTTTCGACTGAGATGATTTCCAGGGTCTGATGATGGAGGCGAAAAGTGGCCAACGGAACTTCGCAACTACTCGACAAAGCCCCGTCGTGTTTGGGGTCGTTTAACTTTGTCTTGATAAGAACTTTCGACCGAGGTTATATCCAGGGTCTGATGCTGGAGCTGAAAAGTGGCCGGAAGAACACCGCAACTACTCGACATAGCCTCGTCGTGTTTGGGGTTGTTTATCTTGTCTTGATAAGAACTTTCGACTGAGATGATTTCCAGGGTCTGATGATGGAGCCGAAAAGTGGCCAACGGAACTCCGCAACTACTCAACAAAGCCTCGTCGTGTTTGGGGTCGTTTAACTTGTCTTGATAAGAACTCTCGACTGAGATGATTTCCAGGGTCTGATGATGGAGCCGAAAAGTGGCCAACGGAACTTCGCAACTACTCGACATAGCCCCGTCGTGTTTGGGGTCATTATATTGACAAGTATTTTGGACCCAAATTATGTCTAAGGTCTGATGACAAACGTCACACGAAACACCATCGTATTAGAGTATACCTTATTTGTTTAAAAAAAGAATATGAATTTATAAAATAATTATAAAATTTAATACTGAACAAATAAATACGCCCAAATAAAGATATTATTAGAGAATAATAATCAGAGTCTAAAACTAAATAGTACGACATTAAATAAAGGTAAATAATCTTTTCAAAACCTTTTTTTATATACTATTAAACTCAAACATTATTTCGTCTGTCTATTTACCTATATTATCACGCATCTCTTGCGGGGTAGGCAGAGAGTACAGAATTTCAACAGGTTGTTTTCCAAATAGTCTCCTCCCATTTAGTGTTTACAATATTTAGTTAAATATTATAGTTATATCTATCTATCTATCTATAACCTCACGCCAGATCCCTTGCGGGGTAGGCAGAGAGTACAGAGTTCCAACAGGTAATTATAGTTATAGAAGAATATAATATTATAGCCTTGGTTTCTTATTAAAGTTCTTATAGCCAACTGGACTTTCTACAGTCATTAACACTAAAAGAAAACGATCATTCATCAATCAAAAATCCCTTAGTTATTACGTAAATACAAAAATCCTAGTTTTTACGTAAATACAAAAATTAATACATCCATCATCACTGTTGTCTTTTTGTATGTTTCAAAAGCCTAGATGTTTTTCGTATCCTTGCATTTGCAGTACCTAATAAGATTTTAATTATCTAATACCTCCTTATTATACTGCAATTACATAGGTAACGCATGTGAGTGTATGTAAGTAAGTCGCTACAAGACGGAGCCGCGCGGCGGCGGCGATGGCGTGCCCTTCCCTGCGCCCGCACACACTTCACCCCGCGGAATACGTCACTGAGACCACCAATATATATTACAGAGAAACAGATTCGAAAAGCGGGCGCGCGATGTATGTGCTTTACAACATGCGCAGCAATGTCTGTGACAAAGCAATACGGAGATTTCAAATGTATTTCTAAAATGTATTTCTCATTACGCACACATTTATATGCAAGTTTCATTGTTAATTAAGGTATAAATGTATTTAAAAAAGGATAAAAACAATTTATATTTTGAAATTTGGTTTTTGTATGGAATTTGTGAAGCAATTATCAAATATTGCGTTATTTACTTACAATATATACTTATAACTTGTAACTAGTTAAACATTTACCTATGTTTTCAGTAATATTTATTTCCTTGTCAAATAGCGTAAATATAATAGACGGCCTTAGGGAGTTGTTTCTCTGTACACTATGCTGAGGCGCCGACCGGGTTGCCGGGTGCTCGCGCAAGGGTACCTACATTCGGCAACCAGTCGTATTTTAGTTGCGCGCCAATAACAACGCACACGCTCCTCATAGCACAGAGAGTAATATTTACTGATAATGCTAGGGAACAAAAACGACCAAGATATTGACATGTCTATTGAGACAATTGTAAGTCCCGGGTTTACTTCCAGTGAAAAATCTTTAGTAATATCAAAAAGACAGCGTTTAAGTTGGAAATGGGATAATTTTAAAACATCTTTTGACCGACAAGTACTTGTCAACACAAATGTCGCAACACGTCGGAGTTATGTTGAGTACTTGGGTTGTGCTGTTGGCCACCTGCCGGCTGCATCATCAGACCTTGGACATCCGTGTATACAAAACTCGTCAAGACAAATCTAATGAGCCCAATCACGGCGGGGCTATGTTGAGTACTTGGGCAGTTCTGTTGGCCACCATCGGGCTCCATCATCAGACCCTGGACACCACCCGGGTGCAAAGTGCTCGTTAAAACAAATCCAACGAGCCCAAACACAGCGGGGTTATATTGAGTAGTTTGGTGGTTCCATTGGCCGCGTTTCGGTTTCATCATCAGACACTGTACACTATCTGGTTGTATGGTAGTTCTCAATATCAATCTAACGAGCCTTAACGCGAGGGGGTTTTGTCGTATAGTTCACATGCCCCTATGGCCACCTTCCGACTCCATCATCAGATCAGCTCCATGGTACCATATTATTGCATTGTTATTGGATTTACATATGTATGCCAAATTTCAGCTTAATCGGATACCCGCATGTCCTTGAGAAATGAATCTCAAGATTTGAACCCCAAAGACAGTCAGATAGACATACGAACATTGCAAGTTAAATAAAAGCTTGTAAAAAATTAACATCCTCGATAAAGGGTTTACGAGATACCGGGGTGTATTTTAGTCGTAACATTAACATTCTCTGCCTACCCCGCAACGTATTTGGCGTGGTGATAGATATAGATAAAAATATTCATTTAGTACAATATTTGGCTAATCGTATCAAAAATCAAAATATCAGGTTGTATAATTAGTTCTTATTAGTATAGGCAAAATTGAAGGCTCAAGCTTCGACTCGAACCTTTAAGAGCCGAGTCCTAACGGCCTTTAAAGCTCGAGGTTTGAAAGCTCGAGCCTTAAGGGCTCCGGAGCCTTAAAGGCTCGAGCGTTGAACGCTCGCGAGCTTCGACTCGGGGTTCGAGTGCTCGACTCAGAGCTCATTTCTTACAACACTAGTTACGACCGCCTGACGGCGGGTACAAATAAAAACACAATTATGAAAATACAATTGTTTATTTAAATTAAAAAAAAAAAAAAAAAAAGATTTAAATAAATAAAAATCATAAAACCACCCGGGTTGTGAAGTCGCGGCACGGGAAGCCTTCTGGTCAAACAAAAAAAAGCGCTGGGGGCTTAACTTCGGCTGTTCGATCCCGTGACGCGTGGGGGTCTTCGGTGATAAGCTTCCACCGGCTAGGTGGGGAACTTGGAGGTGCCCTATAGAAGGCCCTCAGCCGCCAAGGTCAGCTGGAGTCGACGGGCAGAAGTGTGGCCTGCTGTCTTCCAAACCGTACTTTTGCAACCCGTACGGTGGACCCCCAGTTTCCTGGAACGCGTCGAAACGACCTTGTAGCGCGAAATATCCGACCCCCAGGCACTAGGTGAGACCAGGAGTGGGCGTCGGCATCTTTCGCGAAGCAATTAAAAATTACACGAAATGGAGTGGCGATGTCCGGTTGAAATATAATACAAAGAAAAAAACAAATATTTAAATGAAAACATTATTACCCAACCCAGAATCAAACCCCAACTGTTTATATTTTGGACGATCACCACTCCACTACGCTATGAGGTACAAAAGATTTTAATTTATACACAATACGGTAGTTAGATAAAAACATCGAGCGAAGCAATGACCATTAATATTTATTTCGTCGGGTATATCGAGAAATCCCTCTTATCGTGACATCACGCTAATCTTGCAAATAAATTTGTGTTACATTATATGAACTAATTTCAACTATTATACAATTTTTCGGTGGCAATTTTTAATAGACTAACAAAAAACCAAAAGCTTATTATTTTTATGTATGTATAGAAATTTAACATTTACGGAAATTTAACAACAAATATTTTTTAATAATAGATACTCACAAGCCACCGATGTTAAATAACACACGCGTGGAATACACAGTGGGAATTAATTATCGCGGCCATATCTCTCCTGGTTTCTTGTGGAGGCTGGACCGATTTGGACGAAATTAATATGATAATAGAAATGAAGAAAAATACCGCGGTGAAACATATTCAAAACTTATCGGACTGATTAAATAGATAAGATTATATTTTACCAATTTTTAAGATACTCGCTGTCAAATTTTGTTACGTTGTTAACCCACTATTAAGAAATATATATAGCCATATAAAAAATTTTACACTATTAAAAGGTTAAAGAAAAATCACTTGTTGAATAGTAATCGAATGAATCCAGACACGAAAAATTAGTTACCAGCAACCAGAACTATTGGAAATAATTATATTAAACTTACCAAGGGGGTTGAAAAATGTTGCTAATCTAAAATTTTCTATTTTTTATTTTAATTAAGCACTGGTACTATCACTATTAGTTAGGAGTAGTTGTCGTGCGAACTCAGGTGTCGAAAAAGGCTTTGTTCCTGCGCGAATTCGTTTTTATATACTGTATCAGGACGATCTACTTCCTGCCTGAGGCAACAGTGCGCACTCCCCAGATCTCTAGATCCTTCGTCTGAGACGAGGACAGAGATATGGAAAGAACGGCTCAACCGAAGCAAGGCACGCCCTAAACTATTGTCTGTTTTTTATAAAATTCTTGTGGGACTAAGATAGCAATAATCGAACCGAGCGAGATAGGATCATTGTCCCGTTGTTCGCTATTGTTTTTTTTTTTTATATATTTCTAGATCTTTCTATGTTGTGGGCGTTTCTTATTAGATGTTCTAGAAAGAATTTGATTTCCGGTACCAACGAATACCTTATATGGTCATTATGATGCTATCACTAGTTAAGGCGCGCGGTTTCCATTCGATGTAACAACTAGTTATTTTGTTTGTGTGTGTAATGATTTTTTATTTATTTTATATTTTTAAAACTTTGTTACGACGTAACAACAGCTTAGAAATTTCCAATTCGAGCACGTTACTCAACGTCACAATTGAATCCAGTCTTTTAAGTCGTATTACTAGTAGGTACGTTTATGATAATTGAGATATCTATAATATATTTACATGATTTTAGAGGAAAAATTAATTATGCCTCAAAGCCCTTTGTTTTCAAATTAAACATACATCACTATCATAAAGACCTGAACTTTCAAGTCAAATGTTTACTTTTTATTATACAATGCAGTTATCCGTAAATAATAACTTAGATCATTCGTTAGTCGATACGGTGTCTCATCTAGCGCGAAGTATAAGAAATTGTGACGTTCAAACATTCCATTCCATTTAAGGCACGGTACAATAATCGTGTGTGGTCAATTTCATTAGGTAGGTTTGTTTATTTGACGACAACCATAACAGGATTGGAATGCATACACAAGTTTCATGTTTTTTAAAACTAGTTGCAGTTATGACGAAACATTAAACTTGGATTTTATTTTTACTTATTTAAATAACAATGAAATAACTGTGTCGGTAAAGTACTGAGTATTATGTGGTACACTCTCTAAATGTACTTCTCAGGTAAAAGGACCATAGGATGTATAGCAATAATTATTATACGCGACTTTTTCCCGATCTGAGTCAATATATAACCATTCGAGATGATGAATGATGTTATGACGTAATGAATAATGTTACTAATATGTAATCAGAATGCTTATCTGCTATAAGAGTAGATAGTTGATAGGTTTTGGATTTGGTATAGTGGGTAGTTTGGTTTGAAGTAGGTAGTTTGAATTGGAATGTCATGAATAGTTTGTATAAAAATGTTACTGGAAAGAAATAGATTTCGGAGATATGGAATAGTGAAAAGGTTATCTTCAGAGATGGCAAGGATAGATTTTAGATTGCATATTAATTTTGATGGGGATTCTTATGGATAATAAGCCTATAAGGTATCGACGAAACCTTAGCCTGATTACCTAAATATTTTTTTTGATATCCTTATAAGCGCCATAGAATTCAATTGGATTGAAATTATTGTAAGTAACTGATAGGTATTTTATATTTTGATGGAATTTGACAATAATAATAATATATGGGAACTAGGGAAATAGCACTCGCTATCAAAAATAGCCCGAGATGCACTGTTGAGCGAGCTAGCCCCAATAATAACAAGGTACACCAGGATACAAGGTAGGCACGGAATCCTTGTTAATCTGATCATAACTCGATCGAGGTACCACTTGTGAAGTTAACTTGGACACATGGTATGATCTAAAAAAAAGGAAGTGTTAAATGAACTGCCTGAATTAGTAAAAATAATTGTTTTATAAGGAATGTGCGCACAATAGTGTAATAAATATTTCCTTGTATCCTGCATAGTTAAATGAATAAAGATAAATAAAAGGTAGGCATACCAATAAAATAAAATAAAATGTGTACCTTGAAGAAACTAGTACAGTGTTGTACTTAAAAATGTGTAAAACCGTATATAGAAAGTAAAACGACATTGCAGAAGTTTAATTGCAAAAATAATATTTTTATAAGGATGAAATGTGACGTCACGAACATAATTTAATATTAATAAAATAATAAATCTTTATTGTTAAAAATATAGTACTACCAAATATGTTACCTATATCTAATACAATGGGTTAGCGATCACTTATATAAAATGTGCGGCTGGACTTAAAATAGGGAAGCCCTGTGCTATAAGTACCAGCGCTCTTCCAGTGACACAATTTTGTTAATCTTACGAAGATTAAATACATTAGATAGTAGTATACCCAATACATACGTCAGCAGCTAATGATCCCACCCTACTCTACAAGTCATACCCATATTGATGGACGATTTAGCGCAGTGGTTAAGGGCTTAGCCCGCCCCGCCCACTGTGTCTAATAGTCGCGGGTTCGATTCCCGCACGGGACAAATCTTTGTGTGATCCACAATTATTTGTTCCGGTCTGGGTATTTGTGTATGTGAATTTTCATGTTTGTAATCGCACCCACGACACAGGAATTAAACCTAGTGTGGGGCAAAAAAAAAAAAAAAAAAAATTAATATTGTAACTTGTGTTTTGGTGTGTTATATGTTTACATAGTACCAGTTATATATAATGTAGGATAGTTAGCTACCTACTGTGATAGTGTAGTAAGGATGTGTTTATGTTTCACTGTATAGGACAAATAAGATTTTCTGTATCAATATACGAGAGTTGTAATAACCATTGTGTAACAATTTTTTTGCACTGGTATTTAGTTTTAGAGACGACATCAAGGTGTTTAGTAATTTTGTTGTATAGAAAGCTGCCTAGGAAATACAAGAATTTTCGGCTAAATGAGGTTTTACAGGAGTGAAGCCTAGGTATGTAATGTGTGCGCACAGATCGATATGAAGCAACAGGTTGAGGCCAGGGAATTTCACCATGTTTCATAAGGATAATTTGTAGCACAAAGAGCTGACGCACTATTAGAACCTCGCAGTATTGATATAAGTCTTTAGTTGGAAATCGAATTAAATGTACTAACTTTAAGTACAGTTCTTTGCGCCCGCTCAATTTTAATTATATGACTTTTTGAAGCACCGCCCCAAGTAGAAATGCAGTAACCCAAGAGGGATTGGCATAGTGCAAAGTACACTATTTTCAGTACATCAGGCTGTGCTATGTGTCTTAGATGTTTAAAGACAAAAATGAGTTTTTGTATTCTGCTGGTTAATATATCAATATGAGGCCCAAAACTTAGTTTTTCATCCAGTGTTATCCCTAGGTATTTGACGGTGGCAACTTTATTTAAACTGGGACATGTACAATGCTGATTATTATTCCTATTATGATTATGTATAATAATGTAATTATGGTTAGTGTTTGTTAATTTGGGGTTTCTTATATTAAATGTTACGAATTTTGTTTTGTCTACATTGATTGAAAGGGAGTTATCTAAGAGCCATTTAGTTATTTTATTAAAGCCGGTTTGGACAACTTGGTACGCATTTTCCCAAGAGTCTGCAGTAAATATTAGCGACGTGTCATCCGCAAAAACTACTAATCTGCCATTTTCCATTTTAAGTACACATATCGTTAACATACGCCAAAAAAAGTGTGGGGCCGAGTATACTCCCGTGTGGTATTCCATTCTCTATCAGTAGTTCGTTACTTAGGAAATTTCCAACCTTAACGTGTTGTTTGCGGTTAGTAAGATAGCTCTGGAATAGTTACAGCTGTTGATCTCTAATTCCAAGTTTTTCGATCTTTAAGATAAGTTTAGGGACAGACACCGTGTCAAACGCCTTTGCCAGATCTAGGAATATACCAACACACTTTTTGCCTCCAGTCTAATTTTAGTACTAAATGTTAGAAGTGCCAGAAATCTTAAATTCTGTGCCTATAGAGGATATGTCTGGGATATAAATTATGCATGATCAAAACAGATCGATATCGATAAAGTTTTATAGATATAAGGGCTCTCTAGGTAAGGATTCTTTTCAATAAAATAATTGATTACAATAATTACGGTTATGACCAATATACTAAGTAGTTACTACACTGTGTATGTAATCATCATCATCAATCAGCCTGTATTTACCCACTGCTGAACACACTGTAGAAATACAGGAAGAGGACACCATGTATGATGTCAACATGGATGAGCTTAGCTTAAAAACAACCAGAGCTGACTGGGAAACGGCAGGGAAAGTCGTGGAACAGAATAAACTCAAATGGGCCTTGAAGAGCTTTCAACCGTTTAAGGCCCCTGGACCGGATGGTGTTTATCCCATTCTGTTACAAGAGGGAGAACGACTACTCAACCAACACCTGTGTAGATTGTTCAGGGCGTGTGTGGCCTTTGGGCATA